>JACEEZ010023719.1:0-24859 GCA_016584305.1 Chionoecetes opilio | reverse complement strand
CGGTGAATATTTTCCTACAAATTGAAGTATAAATCCTATTTGATAATTTGCACCTTAAGGCTTACATTACATTAAGCTATTAAATAGAAGAGTAAGAGGTTATTTATTGTGATATAACGGTATATTGCAAGCGTTTTTCATAGTTTCTTCTAAACTGTAGCGTTATTTTATATATACAAATAGTTTTACTTATTATATTGCTATAAAGCCATAAAATGTAGTGTTTTCAATGATTTTAGCTAGTTATCAGTGATATATAGCTGTTTTCCTACAAATTGAAGTATAAAATCCTCTTTTTAGAATAATTTGCACCTATAAGTAGCTTACATTACATTAAGCTAATAAATAGAAGAGTAAGAGGAAATTTATTGTGATATAACGGTATATTCCAAGCGTTTTTCATAGTTTCTTGTAAACTGTAGCGTTATTGTATATATACAAGTAGTTTTACTTATCATATTGCTATAAACCCATATAATGTAGTGTTTTCAATGATTTTAGCTAGTTATCAGTGATATATAGCCGTTTTCCTACAAATTGAAGTATAAAATTATCTTTTTAGAATAATTTATACCTATAAGTAGCTTACATTACATTAAGCTATTAAATAGAATATTAAGAGGTTATTTATTGTGATATAACGGTATATTGCAAGCGTTTTTCATAGTTTCTTCTAAACTGTAGCGTTATTGTATATATACAAGTAGTTTTACTTATCATATTGCTATAAACCCATAAAATGTAGTGTTTTCAATGATTTTAGCTAGTAATCGGAGATATATAGTTGTTTTACTACAAATTTAGGTATAAAATCTTTTTTTTAGAATAATTTGCACCTATAAGTAGCTTATATTACATTAAGCTATTAAATAGAAGAGTAAGAGGTTATTTATTGTGGTATAACGGTATATTGCAAGCGTTTTTCATAGTTTCTTCTAAACTGTAGCGTTATTGTTACAAGTAGTTTTAATTATTATATTGCTATAAACCCATAAAATGTAGTGTTTTCAATGATATTAGCTATTTATCGGTGATATATAGCTGTTTTCCTACAAATTGAAGTATAAAATCCTCTTTTTAGAATAATTTGCACCTATTAGTAGCTTACTGTACATTAAGCTATTAAATAGAAGAGTAATAGGGTATTTATTGTGATATAACGGTATATTGCAAGCGTTTTTCATAGTTTCTTGTAAGATGTAGCGGTATTGTATATATAAACAAGAAGTTTACGTATCATATTGCTAAAAAACCCAAAAATGTAGTGTTCAATGATATGCTATTTATCGTGAATATAGCTGTTTTCTACAAATGGAAGTATCCAAAACCTCTTTAGAAAATTTGCAACCTCTTAAGTTGCTTACATTACATTAAAGCTATAAATAAGAAAGAGCTAAGAGGTTATGTATGTGATAAACGGTATAGCCAGCGTTTTTTCATAGTTTCTTGTAAACTGTAGCGTTATTGTATATATACCAAGTCGTTTTAGTATTATATTGCTATAAACCATAAAAATGTAGTGTTTCAATGATTTGAGCTAGTTACTCAGTGATATTATATAGCTGTTTCCTACAAAAGTGAAGTATAAAATCCCCTTTTTAGAATAATTTGCACTATAACAGTAGCTTACATTACATTAAGCTATTAAAGAGAGAGTAGGAGGAAATTATTGTGAATATAACGGTATATGGCAAGCGTTTTTTCATAGTTTCTTCTTAAACTGTAGCGGTTTTTTTTTTTTTTTTTTAATTGTCTATAACAAAGTAGTTTTAATTATTATAATTGCTATAAACCCATAAAATGTAGTGTTTTGAATGATTTAGCTCAGTTATCAGTGATATAAGTGTTTCCTACAAATTGAAGTATAAAATCCTCTTTAGAAATAATTTGCACTATAAGTAGCTTTTAACATTACATTAAGATTAAATGAAGAGTAAGAGGTTATTATTGTGATAAACGGTATATTGCAAGGTTTTTCATAGTTCTGTAAACTGTAGCGTTATTCGTATCTACAGTAGTTTACTTATCCGATTGCTATAAAACCCATAAAAGGTAGTGTTTCAATGATATTAAAATTATCGGTGATATATAGCTGTTTACTACAAATTGAAGTAGAATAATTTGCACCTATAAGTAGCTTACATACATACCTAATAAATAGAAGAGTAAGAGGTTTATTTATTGTGATATAGTGGTATATTGCAAGCGTTGTCATAGTTCTTGTAAAATGTAGCGTTATTGTCTATATACAAGTAGTTTTACTTATCATATTGCTATAAACCTAAACATGTAGGTTTCAAATGATATAGCTGTATTTGTCGGTGATATTAAAGCTGTTCTCCTACAAATTGAATATTAAATCCTTTTTTAGAATTAATGCACCTATAAGTAGCTTACATTACATTAAAACGAATAAATGAAGAGTAAGAGGTTATTTATTGTGATAAAAGGTATATAGCAAGCGTTTTCATGTTTCTTGTAACTGTAGCGTTATTGTTATAGTATACAAGTAGTTTTACTTATCAGATTGCGATAAACAATAAAATGTCAGTGTTTCATGATATTAGCTATTTAATTCGGTGATATATAGCTGTGTCTACAAATTGAAGTATAAATCCTCTTTTTAGAATAATTTGCACCTATAAGGAGCTTACATACATTAAGCATTAAATAAAAGAGTAAGAGGTTTTATGTGATATAAGGTATATTGCTTGCGTTTTTCATGTTTCTTCTAAACGTAGCGTTATTGATAACACAAGTAGTTTAATTATATATGCTATAAAACCATAAAATGTAGTGTTTTCAATTATATTAGCTATTTATCGGTGATATATAGACGTTTCCTACAAATGGAAGTATAAAATCCTCTTTTAGAATAAATTTGCACCTATTAAGTAGCTTAATTACATGAAGCTATTAAATAGATGAGTAAGAGGTTATTTCTTGTGGTATAACGGTATATTGCAAAGGCGTTTTTCATAGTTTATTGAAACTGTAGCGTTAGGTAATAATACAAGTATAGTTTTACTTATCAGATTGCTAAAACCATAAAATGTAGTGTTTTCAATGATATTAGCATTTATCGGTGATATATAGCTGTTTCCTACAAATCTACAAATTGAAGTATAAAATCCTCTTTTAGAATAATTACCACCTCATAAAGTAAGCTTAAATCATTAAGCTGATTAAGATAGAAGCGGTAATAGGGTATTTATTGTGATATAACGGTATCTTGCAAGGGTTTTTCATCAGTTTCTTGTAAACTGTAGCGTCAGTGTATATATACAAGTAAGTTTATATCATATTGCTATAAAACCATAAAATGTAGTATGGTCAATATATGCTATTAATCGGTGATATATAGCTGTTTTCTACAAAATTGAAATATAAAATCCTTTTTAAGAATAATTTGCATCGTATAAGTAGGCTTACATAACATTAAGCTATTAAATAGAAGAGTTAGAGGTATATAGTGTGATTATAACGGTTATTGCAAGCGTTTTTCATCGTTTTTCTAAATGTAGCGTTATTGTATATATACAAGTAGTTTTATTATTCTATTGCTATAAACCCTTAAAATGTAGTGTTGAATGAATTTAGCTAGTTATCAGTGATATATAGCTGTTTTCCTACAAATTGAAAGTTAATCCTATTTTTCGAATAATTTGACACCTATAAGTAGCTTACATTACATTAAAAAAAAAGGCTATTAAAATAGAAGAGTAAGCGGTTATTATTGTGATATAACGGTAGATTGCAGCGTTTTTCATAGTTTCTTGTAAACTGTAGCGTATTGTATACAACAAGTAGGTTTACATATTATATTGCTATAAACCCATAAAATGTAGTGTTTGGCAATTGATATTAGGGCCTAGTTATCGGTGATATAATAGCTGTTTCCTACAAACGAAGTATCCCCTCATTTTTTTTAGAAATAATTTGACCCTATAAGTAGCTACATTAATTAAGCTAGTAAATAGAAGAGTAAGAGGTTATTTATTGGATATAACGGTATATTGCAAGAGTTTTTTCATAGTTTCTTGTAAAAACTGTAGCGTTATTGTATTATAATACAAGTAGTTTTTTACTTCTCATATTGCTTATAAACCCAAAAATGTAGGTTCACTGAATTATTAGCTATTTATCGGGCTATATAGCTGTTTTCTACAAATTGAAGTATAAAATGCTCTTTTTAGAATAATTTGCACATAAGTTGCTTACATTACATTAAGCTATTAAAGAGAAGAGTAAGAGGTATTTATTGTGATTATAACGGTATATTGCAATCGTTTTTCATAGTTTCTTGTAAACAGTAAGCGTTATATATATACAAGTAAGTTTGTACTTATTCATATTGCTTATAAACCCTAAAAGTAGTGTGTTCATGATATTATCGATTTATCGGTGATTATAGCTGGTTTCTTACAAATCGAGTATAAAATCTCTTTTTAGAATCATTTGCACCTATAAGTTAGCTATACATAACATTAAGCTATTAAATTATAGAGTTAGAGGTTATATATTGTTAAAACTGTTTATTGCAAGCGTTTTTCAAGTTTTCTTCTAAACTGTAGCGTTATTGTTATATAGCAAGTAGTTTTACTATTATATGGCTATAAAACCCAGAAATGTAGTGTTTTTGAATGATTTTAGCCTAGTTATCAACGTGATATATCGCTGTTTTCCTACAATTGAAGTATCCTAACAGCCATCCTTTTTTTAGAATAATTTTGCCCCTATAATACTTACATTACATTAAGCTAAGTAATAAAGATTAATAGGTTATTTATTTTGATTAACGGTATATTGCAAGCGTTTTTTCATAGTTTCTTGTAGCTGTAGCGTTATTGTATATAGAAACAAGAATTTTACTATCATATTGCTATAAAGAACCATAAAATGTAAGTGTTTTCAATGATATATCTATTTATCGGTGTATATAGCTGTTTCCTACAATTGAAGTATGCAAAACCTCTTTTAGAATAATTTTGCACTATAAGTTGCTTACATACATTAAAGCTATTAATAGAAGAGGAAGAGTTATTTATTGTGATATAACGTATATTTGCCAGCGTTTTTCATATTTCTTGTAACCTGTAGCGTTAGTGTATATTACAAGTAGTTTTTTACTTATTAATATTGCTATAACCCCATAAAATTTCAGTGTTTGTCAATGATTTTTAACTAGTTTCAGTGATATATAGCTTTTTCCTACACAATGAAGTAAAATCCCCTTTTTCGAATAATTTGCACCTAGAAGTAGCTTACATTACATTAGCATAATATACAGTAGGGAATTATTGTGATATAAACGGTATATTGCAAGCGTTTTTCATAGTTTTCTTCTAAACTGTAGCGTTATTGTATATATACAAGTCGTTTTACTTATATATTGCTATAAACCCATAAAATGTAGTGGTTGTCAATATATTAGCATTTATCGTCATGATATATCTGTTTTTCCTACAATTGAAGTATCCTATCCTTTTTTTAGAATAATTGCCTATAAGTAGCTTACATTACGATTAACTGCTAGTAAATAGAAGATTAAGAGGTTATTTATTGTGATATACGGTATAGTGTAAGCGTTTGTCATAGTTTCTTGTAAACTGTAGCGTTATTGTATATAATACAAGTAGTTTTACTTATTATATTGCTATAAACCCATAAAAGGTAGTGTTTTCAATGATATTAGCTATTATCATTGATATATAGGCTGTTTTTCCCTCGAAATTGAAGTATAAAAACTCTTTTTAAATAATTTGCACCTATAAGTTGGCTTACTTACTTACGCTATTAATAGAAGAGTAAGATGTTATTTATTGTGATATAAGAGGTATATTGCCAGCGTTTTCATAGTTTCCTTGTAGACTGTAGCGGTTATTCTATATATACAAGTATGTTTTGACTTATTGAGATTGCATAAACCCATAAAATGTGTGGTTTTCAATGATTTTAGCTAGTTATCAGTGATATATAGCGTTTTCCTACAAGTGAAGTATAATCCTCTTTTTAGAATAATTTGCACCTATAAGTAGCTACATACATAAGCTATTAATGAAGAGAAGGAGGAAATTTAGTGTGATATAACGGTTATTTGCAAGCGTTTTTCCTCATAGTTTTTCTGTAACTGTGGGTTATTGTATTATACAAGTAGTTATACTTATCATATGGCTATAACCCATAAATGTAGTGTTTTTGCCAATGATTATTCGCTATGTTATCGGGATATATCTGTTTTCTACAAATTGAAGTATAAACTCCTCTTTAAATAATTTGCACCTATAATTAGCTTACATACATTAAGCTATTAAAATAGAAGAGTAAGAGGTTATTTATTGTGAATATAACGTATATTTGTCAAGCGTTTTTTCTAGTTGTCTTCTAAACTGTAGCGTTATTGTATATATCAAATAGTTTTACTTATTATATTGCTATAAACCCATAAAATGGGGGGGTGTTTTCAATGATTTTACTAGTAATCGTGATATATATTTTTTTTTCTACAATTTAGGTATAAATTTTTTTTAGAATAATTTGCACCTATATTACTTATATACATTAAGCTATTAAATAAGAAGAGTAGAGTTATTTATTGTGGTATAATGGTATATAGCAAGCGTTTTCATCGTTTCTATCATAAACTCTAGCTTATTGTATATTTACAGTAGTTTTACTTATTATATTGCTATAAACCCATAAAATGTAGTGTTTTCAATGATATTAGCTATTTATCGTGATATACGCTGTTTTCCTACAAATTGAAGTATTCCCATCTTTTTTGAGAATAATTGCCCTTATAAGTAGCTTACATTCATTAAGCTAGTAACTAGAAGAGTAAAGAGGTTATTTATTGTGATATAACGGTATATTGCAGCGTTTTTTCGATTTCTTTAGACTGTAGCGTATTGTATATATAACAAGTAGTTTTACTATCATATTGATATAACCCATAAAATAGTGTTTCAGATGATAATTAGCTAGTTATCGGTGATATATAGCTGTTTTCCTACAAATTGGAAAGTATAAATCCCTTTGTTTAGAATAATTGCACTATAAGTATCTTACCTTACATTAAGGGCTAATATGGAAGAGTAAAGGTTATTTATTGTGATAGTAAAGGTTATAGCAAAGCGTTTTCATAGTTTCTTGTAAACGTAGCGTATTGCTATATACAAGTAGTTTTACTTATCATATTGCTATAAACCTCTATAATGTATGTTTTCATGATATTAGCTAGTTATCAAGTGATATATAGCTTGTTTTCCTACAAAGTTGAGGTATAAATCTTTTTTTTAGAATAATTTGCACCTATAAGTAGCTTAACATTACTTAAGCTATAAATAGAAGATAAGACGGGTTTATTTATTTTGATATAACGTATATAGCAAGCGTTTTTTCATAGTTTTTCTTGTAAACTGTAGCTGTATATTGTATATATACACGTAGTTTTACTTATCATAGATTGCTATTAAACCCATAAAAGTAGTGTTTTCATGATATTAAATATTTAAAGGTGATATAATGCTGTTTTCTATAAATGAAGTATACAATCCTTTTTTAGATATTGCACCTATAAGTAGCTTACATTACATTTTCCTAATAATAAGAAGAGTAAGAGGTTATTTATTGTGTTATAACGGTATATTGCAAGCGTTTGTCATGTTCTCTTGTAAATGTGCGTATTGTATATATAGCAGTAGTTTACTATCTATTGCCTATAAACCTATAAAAGTAGTGGTTTTCAATGTATTAGCTATTGTCGGTGATATATAGCTGTTCTCCTACAAAATTTGATGTATAAAATCCTCTTTTTAGAATAATTTGCACCTATAAGTAGCTTACATTACATTAGCTATAAATGAAAGAGTAAGAGGTTATCTTATTGTTATATAGCGTTATATTGCTTTGCGTTTTTCATAGTTTTCTTCTTCTAACTGTAGCGTTATTGATATAACCATTAGTTTTACTTATATATTGCATAACCCATAAATGTAGTGGTTTTGAAATGATTTTAGCTATTTATCAGTGATATATAGCTGTTTGCCTTCAAATTAAAGTAAAAAATCCTCTTTTTATAATATTTGCACCTATATTTAGCTTACATTACATAAGCTATTAAATAGAAGAGTAGAGGTTATTTTTGTATATAAACGGTATATTGCAAGCGTTTTTTCATAGACTTCTTGTAACTGTAGCGTTATTGTATTATAAAAGTCGTTTTACTAATTTATATTGCTATAACCCATAAAATGTGTGTTTTCATGATTTTACTAGTTATCATGTTATATATCTGTTTTCCTACAAATTGAGGTATAAAATCCTCTTTTTAGAATAAATTTTTACCTATAAGTAGCTTACATTACAGTAAGCTATTAAATAGAAGAGTAAGGTTATTTATTGTGGTATAACGGTATATTGCAGCGTTTTCATATTTCTTCTACACTGTAGCGTTATTGTATATCATAACAATTGGTTTTACTTATTATTCTATAACCCATTAAAATGTAGTCGTTTTCAATGAATTAGCTAGTTATCGGTGTATATAGCCTTTTTCCTACAAATTGAAGTATCCCATCCTTTTTTAGAATAATTTTGCCTATAAGTAGCTTACATTACAATAAGCTAGTAAATAGAATAGGTAAGAGGTTATTTATTGTGATATAACGGTATATTGTAGCTTTTTTCATAGTTTTCTTGGAATTGTATGCGTATTCTCTATATACAAGTATTTTACTTATTATATTGCTATAAACCCAATAAAAGTAGTGTTTTCCAATCATATTAAGCCTGTTATCATTGATATATCTGTTTTCCTAAAATGAAGCATAAAATCCTCTTTTTAGACAATAATTTGCACCCTATAAGTTGCTTACATTCCATTATTCTATTAAATGGAAGAGTAAGAGGTTTATTTATTGTGGATATCCGGTATATTTCCAGCGATTTTTTCATAGTTTCTTGTAAAATGTAGCGTTTATTCTAATATCACAGAGTAGTTTTACTTATTATATTTGCCTATAAACCCATAAAATGTAGTGTTTTCATGATTTTAGCTAGTTATCAGTGATTATAGCTGTTTCCCTACAAATTGAAAGTATAAAATCTCTTTTGAATAATTGCACCTATAATTAGCTTACATTTACATTAAGCTATTAAATATAAGTAAAGTTATTTATTGTGATATACGGTAATTGCAAGCGTTTTCATGTTCTTGTAAACTTAGCGTTATTGTATATATACATATTTTTAAACTTATCATATTGCTTAAACCCATAAAAGGTAGGGTTTTTCAATGATATTAGCTATTTATCGTTGAGATATAGCTGTTTTCCTACAATTGCGTATAAAATCCTCTTTTTAGAATAATTTGACCTATAAGTAGCATTACCTTACATTAAGCTATTAATAGAAGAGTAGGAGTTTATTTATTGTGATATAACGGTATATGCAAGCGTTTTTTCCATAGTTTTCTTCTAAACTGGTAGCGTTATTGTATATTAAATAGTTTTACTATTTATTGCGTAAACCCATAAAATGTAGTGTTTTGAATGATTTTAGCTAGTATCATGAATATGCGTTTTGCCCTACAAATTAAAGTAAAAAATCTTTTCTCCCCCTTCTGTTCTCTTTCTGAATAATTTGCAACCTATAAGTAGCTTACATTACATTAAGCTATTAAATAAAAGAAGTAAAGAGGTTATTTATTGTGATATACGGTATGATTGCAAGCGTTTTTCATAGTTTTCTTTGTAAACTGTAGTCGTTATGGTATATATACAAGTGTTTAACTTTCATATTCTATAAACCCTAAAATGTAGTAGTTTTCAATGATTTTAGCTAGTAATCGGTGATATAATAATTGGTTTCCTTACAAATTTATGTATAAAATCTTTTTTTTATAATAATTTGCACCTATAAGTAGCTTTATATTACATTAGGCTATAAATAGAAGAGTAAGAGGTTATTTATTGTGGTATAACGGTATATTGCAAGCGTTTTTTCCATAGTTTCTTCTAAACTGTAGCGTTTATGTATATATACAAGTATTTTTACTTATTATATTGCTATAAACCATAAAATGTAGTGTTTTTCAATGATATTTATCTATTTATCGTGACTATATAGCTGTTTTCCTACAACATTGAAGTATAAAATCCTCTTTTTATAATAATTTGCACTATTAAGTAGCTTCAATTACATAAGCGATTAATAGAAGAGTAATATCGTATTTATTGTGTATTAAAGGTATTTCGAAGCGTTTTTTCATAGTTCTTGTAAACTGTAGCGTTATTGTATATATACAAGTAAGTTTAACTTATAATATTGCTATAAACACCATAAATGTAGTGTTTTCAATGATATTAGCTATTTATCGATGATATATAGCTGTTTCACTACAAATTGAAATAAAATCCTTTTTAAAGAATAATTTGCACCTATAAGGTAGGCTTACTTACATAAGCTATTACATAGAAGATTAAGAGGTTATTATTGTGAATAGAACGGTATTAGCAGCGTTTTTCATAGTTTCTTGTAAACTGTAGCGTTATGTATATATACAAGTAGGTTTTGTAACTTATAATATTGCTATAAACCCATAAAATGTAATGGTATTTCAATGAAATAGCTATTTATCGGTGATATATACTGTTTTTCCTACAAATCGAAGTATAAAATCCTCTTTAGAATTATTTGCACATATAGTAGCTTACATAACATGAGCTATTAATGAAGAGTTAGAGGTTATATATTGTTTATATAACTGTTTAATTGCAAGCGTTTTTCATAGTTTCTTGTAAACTGTAGCGTTATTGTATATTAAAGTAGTTTTACTTATTATATTGCTATAAACCCATAAAATGTAGTGTTTTTGAAATGATTTTTAGCTAGTATAAGTGGATATATAGCTGTTTTCCTACAAATTGAAGTATAAAATCCTTTTTTGTTAGAATATTTTGCCCCTATAAGTAGCTTGACATTACATAAGCTAGTAAATTTTTTTAGAAGAGTTGAAAGAGGTTATTACTTGTGATATAACGTATATTGGCAAGCGTTTTTTCATAGCTTCTTGTAACTGTAGCTTTATTGACATATACAAGGTGTTTTACGTATCATAGTTGCTATAAACCCATATAATGTAGTGTTTTCAATGATATTAGCTCTTATCAGTGATATATAGCTGTTTTCCTACAAATTGAGGTATAATCTTTTTGTTAGGGAATAATTTGCACCTATCAGTAGCTTTCATTACATAAGCTATAAATAGTCAATGTAAGAGGTTTATGTATTTTGATATAACGGTATATTGCAGCGTTTTTCATAAGTTCTTTCTAAACTGTAGCGTTCTTGGTATATATACAAGTGTTTTAGCTTATTATATTGGCTAGAACCCCTAAATGTAGTGTATTTAATGATTTTAGCGTTATCAGTGATATTATACCTGTTTTCTACAATTTGAAAGTATAAAATCCTCTTTTTAGAATAATTTGCCATATAAGTTTCTTACATACATTAAGCTATAATAGAAGAGTAAGAGTTTCTTTATTGTGATATAACGTAGAGTGCCACGTTTTTCTCCATAGTTTCTTGTATAACTGTAGCGTTATTGTATCTATACAAGTATTTTAACTAATTATATTGCTATAAACCCATAAAATGTAGTGTTTTCAATGATTTTAGCTAGTATCATGAATATATCTTTTTTCCTACAAATTGAATTATAAAATCCTCTTTTAGAATAATTTGCCCTATAAGTAGCTTACATTACATTAAGCTATACATAGAATAGTAAGAGGCTATTTTTTGTGTATACGGTATATGCAAGCGTTTTTCATGTTGCTTTTACTGTAGCGTTATTGTATATATCCAAGTTAGTTTTACTTATTATATTGCTATGAAACATAATGTATGTTTTCAATGATATACTATTTATCGTGCTATATAGCAGTTTTCCTGACAAATTGAAGTATCCCATCCTTTTTTAGAATAATTTGGCCCCTATAATAGCTTACATTACAATTAATCTAGTAAATAGAAGTAAGAGGTTTTTATTGTGATATAACGGTAATATTGCCAAGCGTTTTTCATCGTTTCTTGTAAACTGTAGCGATATGTATAATAATACAATTAGGTTTTACTTATCATATTGCTATAAACCCATAAAGGTAGTGTTTTGAATGAGGTTAGCGATTATCAGTGATATAATAGCTGTTTTTCCTATCAAATTGAAGTATAAAATCCTCTTTTTAGAATAATTTTGCATCCTATTAAGTAGCTTACTTACATTAAGCGATAAATGGAAGAGTAGGAGGAAATTTATTGTGATATACGGTATATTGCAGCGTTTTTCATAGTTTCTTGTAAACTGTATCGTTATTGTATATATAAATTAGGTTTACTTATCATATTCTAAATTAAAACGAACCCCCCCATTAAACTTAGTGTTTTCATGATCATTAGCTATTTATCGGTGATATATAGCTGTTATCCTACAAATTGAGTATAAAATCTCTTTTTTGACTAATTGCACCTATAAGTAGCTTACTTACATAAGCTATTAAAGAAAGAGTAAGATGTTATTTATTGTGATATAACGGTATATTCAAGCGTTTTTTCATAGTTTTCTTCTAAACTGTAGCGTTATTGAATATATAAACAAGTAGTTTACTTATTTTATATTGCTATAACCCCATAAAACTGTATGTTTTTTCAATTATTTTAGCTAGTATCAGTGATATATAGCGGTTTCCCTACAAATTGAAGTAAAAAATCTCTTTTAGAATATTTGCACCTATAAGTACTACATTACATTAAGCTATTAAATAGAAGAGTAATAGGTTATTTATTGTGATATAACGTCTATTGGCAATCGTTTTTTCATAGCTTCTTGTAACTGTAGCCTTATTGTATATATCAGGTAGTTTACTGATTATATTGCTATAAACTCCATAAATGTAGTGTTTTTCATGATTTTAGCTAGTTCTCGTGATATATAGCGTTTCCTACAAATGAAGTATAAAACATCTTTTTAGAATAACATTATGCACTATAAGTAGCTTACTTACATTCAGCTAATTACATAGAAGAGTAAGAGAAATTTATTGTGATATAACCGGTATATTGCAAGCGTTTTTCATAGTTTTTACTTGGTAAAACTGGTAGCGTTATTGTTATGTATTACAAGTAGTTTAACTTATCATATTGCTATAACCCATAA
Organism: Chionoecetes opilio; assembly: GCA_016584305.1. Taxonomy (NCBI): domain Eukaryota; kingdom Metazoa; phylum Arthropoda; class Malacostraca; order Decapoda; family Majidae; genus Chionoecetes; species Chionoecetes opilio. Next base: position 11,640 of record JACEEZ010023719.1, on the reverse strand, counting down.
ATGTAGTGTTTCATTGATATTAGCTATTTATCGGTGAATATAGCGGTTTTCCTACAAATTGAAGTATAACAATCCTCTTTTAAGATAATTTGCACATGGTAAGTAGCTTACTTACATTAAGCCTATTAAATAGAAGAGTAGAGGTTATTGATTGGATATAGCTGGTATATGCTTGCGTTTTTCATATTTCTTTCTAAACTGTAGCGTTTATTGTAGATATAAACAAGTAGTTTTACTTATTATAGTTGCTATAACCCATAAAATGTAGTGTTTTCATATATTAGCTATTTATCGGGTGATATATAGCTGTTTTCCTACAATTGTAAGTATAAAATCCTCTTTTTAGAAATATTTGCACCTATAAGTAGCTTACATTAATTAAGCTAGTAAATAGAGAGTAAGAGGTTATTTATTGTGGTATAACGGTAATATTCAAGCGTTTTTTCATAGTTGCTTCTAAACTGAGCGTTTATTGTAATATACAGTAGTTTTAACTTTTATATTACGATAAACCCAAAAATGTAGTGTTCTTCAAATGATTATTATGCTATTTATCGGTGATATATAGCTGTTTTCCTACAAATTGAAGTATAAAATCCTCTTTTTAGATCGTTTATTTGCACTACAAGTTGCTTACATTACATTAACTATTAAATAGAAGAGTAAGAAGGTTATTTATTGTATATAACGGTTTTATTGCAGCCTTTTCATATTTTCTTGTAAACTGAGCGTTATTGTATAGATACAAGTAGTTTTACTTATTATATTGCTATAACCCATAAAATGTAGGTGTTTTTCAATGATTTTAGCTAGTTTTCAGTGATTATAGCTGTTTTCCTACAAATTGGAAGTATAAAATCCTTTTTGAATAATTTGCAAGATATAGGTAGCTTACATTACATTTAGCTATTAAATAGAGAGTAAGAGGTTATTTATTGTTCTATAACGGTAATATTCAATCGTTTTTCTAGTTTCTTTGTAAACTGTACCATTATTTATATATATACGTAGTTTTCCTATGATATTTGCTATAAACCCATAAACTGTACGAGTTTTTCAACGATATTGGCTAATTATCGGTGAATATAGCTGTTTTTCCTAGCAATTGGAAGTATAAAATCCTCTTTTTAGATAGAGTTGCACCTATAAGTAACTTACATTACAATTAAGCATTCAAATTAGAAGAGTAAGAGAGTTCATTTATTGTGAAGTTATAACCGGTATATTGCAAGGGCGTTTTCATAGTTTCTTCTAACTTAGCGTTATTTTTATATATACAAATAGTTTTACTTATTATATTGCCTATAAGCCATAAATGTAGTGTTTTCAATGATTTTAGCTGTTATCATGATATATAGCTGTTTTTCCTACAAATTAATATAAATCCTCTTTTGTAGCAATAATTTGCACCTTATAAGTAGCTACATTACGAAGCTAATAATAGAAAGTAATAGAATTTTATTGTGGAATATATTGGTATATTCCAAGCGTTTTTTCAGAGTTTTCTTGTAAACTGTAGCCGTTTATTGTCTCTATACAGTAGTTTTACTATCATATTGCTATAAACCCATATAATGTAGTGTTTTCAATTATATTTAGCTAGTTATCAGTGATATATAGCTGTTTCCTACAAATGATGTAAAAATCTTTTTTTAGAATAATTTGGGCACCTATACGTAGCTTACATTAACTTAAGCTATAAATAGAAGAGTAAGAGGTTATTATTTTGATATACGTATTTACACGCGTTTTTCATAGTTTTCTTGTAACTGTAGGCGTATTGTATATATACAAGTAGTTTTTACTTATCCGATTGCTATAACCCATACAATGTAGTGTTTTCAATGATTTCTTATTTATCGTGATATTAGCTGTTTTTCCTATAAAATGGAGTATACAATCTTTTTTTAGAATAATTTGCACCTATACGTAGCTTACATACATTATCCTAATAAATAGAATATTAGAGTTATTTATTGTGATATAGCGTATATTGCAAGCGTTTTGTTCATAGTTTTCTTGTAAAATGTAGCGTTATTTTATATATACCAAGTAGTTTTACTTAATCATATGCTATAACCGATAAAAATGTAGTGTTTTCCAATGATATAGCTATTTGTCGGTGATATATAGCTGTTTTACCTACAACTTGAAGTATAAAATCCGCTTTTAGAATAATTTGGCACCCTATAAGTTGCTTATATTACATTAAGCTATTAATAGCGAGTAAGAGTTATTTGATTGTGATATAACGTATATTGCCAGCGTTTTTCATAGTTTCTTGTAACCTGTATCGTTTATTGTATATATACAAGTATTTTTTACTTATTATATTGCTATAACCCATAAATGTAGTGTTTTTCAATGATATAGCTATTTATCGGTGATATATTAGCTTGTGTTCCTACAAATTGAAGTACCATCCTTTTTTTAGAATAATTTGCCTCCTATAAGTACTACATTACATTCAGCTAGTAAAAAGAAGACATTAAGAGGTATTTGATTGTGATATACCGAGTATATGCAAGCTTTTTTCTAGTTTCTTGTAACTGTATGCGTTATTGTATATATTAATACCAAGTAGTGTTACTTATCATATTGCTTAAACCCATAAAATGTAGTGTATTTCATGAGTTTAGCTAGTTCTCAGTGATATCATAGGCTCTTTCCTACAAATTGAAGTATAAAATCCTCTTTTTTAGAATAATCTTGCACCTATAAGTAGCTTACATTACATTAAACTATTACTAGAAGAGTAGGAGGAAATTTATGTGATTAACTGTATTGCAAGCGTTTTTCATAAGTTTCTTGTAAACTGTAGCGTTTTGTAATATCAAGTAGTTTTTACTTATCATATTGCTATAAACCTCGTAAATGTTAGTGTTTTGCAATGATAGTAGCTATTTATCTGTATATTAGCTTTTTTCCTACAAATTGATGTATTAAAATCCTCTTTTTAGAATATTTGCACGCTATAAGTAGCTTACATTACATTAAGCTTTCAAATAGAAATAAGAGGTTATTAATTGTGATATAACGTTTATCTTGCAAGCGTTTTCATAGTTTCTTCTAACTTTGTAGCCGTATGAATATATACAAGTAATTTTACTTATGTATTGCTATTAAACCCATAAATGTAGTGTTTTCATGATTTTACTAGTTATCAGTGATATATAGTCGTGTTTCCCTACAAATTGAATGTAAAAATCCTCTATTAGATATTTGCACCTATAAGTGCTTCCATTACATTAAGCTATTAAATAGAAGAGTAAAGAGGGTTATTTATTTGATATAACGGTATTTGCAAGCGTTTTCCATAGCTTCTTGTACTGTATCGTTTTATTGGATATATACATAGTTTTCTGATTATATTGCTATAAACCCATAAAATGTAGTGTTTTCAATGATTTTTAGCTAGTTTATCAGTGTATATAGCTGTTTCCTCAATTGAAGTATAAAATCCTCTTTTAGAATAAGTTGCCACCTATAATAGCTACATTACATTAAGCTTTACATAGAAGATAGGAGGAATTTATTGTGTATACGGTATATTGCAAGCGTTTTTTCATAGTTTCTTGTAAACTGGTAGCGTTATTTATATATACAAGTAGTTTTTACTTATCATATTGCTATAACCCAAAAATGTAGTGTTTTCATTTGATATTAAGCTATTTATCGGTGATATTATAGCTGTTTTCCTATCAAATTGAAGTATTAAAATCCTCTTTTAAGAAAATTTGCACCTATAGTAGCTTACATTCATTAATCTTTAAATAGAAAGTAAAGGTTATTTTGTGATAATAGCGGTATATTGCTTGCGTTTTTTCATAGTATTTCTTCTAAACTGTAATGCGTTATTGTATATACACAAGTAGTTTTTACTTATATATTGCTATAACCCATAAAAGTTGTAGTGTTTTCAATGATATTAACTAGTTATCGGTGATATATAGCTGTTTTCCTACAAATTGCAGTATAAAATCCTCTTTTAGAATAATTTGCACCTATAAAAGCTTACATTAAATTAAGCTATTAAATAGAAGAGTAAGAGGTTTTTATTGCGTATAACGGTATATTGCAAGCGTTTTCATAGTTTCTTTAAACTGTAGCGTTATTGTATATATACAAGTAGTTTTTACTTATATATTACTATAAACCCATAAAATGTAGTGTTTTCAATGATATTAGCTATTTATCGGTGATATATAGCTGTTTTCCTACAAATTGAAGTATAAAATCCTCTTTTTAGAATAATTTGCACCTATTGCTTACATTACATTAAGCTATTAAATAGAAGAGTAAGAGGTTATTTATTGTGATATAACGGTTTTTGCAAGCGTTTTTCATAGTTTCTTGTAAACTGTAGCGTTATTGTATATATACAAGTAGTTTTACTTATTATATTGCTATAAACCCATAAAATGTAGTGTTTTCAATGATTTTAGCTAGTTATCAGTGATATATAGCTGTTTTCCTACAAATTGAAGTATAAAATCCTTTTTTTTGAATAATTTGCAAATATAAGTAGCTTACATTACATTAAGCTATTAAATAGAAGAGTAAGAGGTTATTTATTGTGATATAACGGTATATTGCAAGCGTTTTTCATAGTTTCTTGTAAATGTAGCATTATTTATATATATAAGTAGTTTTACTTATATATTGCTATAACACCATAAAATGGTAGGTTTTCAATGATATTGGCTAATTATCGGTGATATATAGCTGTTTTCCTACAAATTGAAGTATAAAATCCTCTTTTTAGAATAATTTTCACCTATAAGTAGCTTACATTACATTAAGCTATTAAATAGAAGAGTAAGAGGTTATTTATTGTGATATAACGGTATATTGCAAGCGTTTTTTCATAGTTTTCTTCTAAACTGTAGCGTTATTTTATATATACAAATAGTTTTACCTATTTATATTGCTATAAAGCCATAAAATGTAGTGTTTTCAATGATTTTAGCTAGTTATCAGTGATATATAGCTGTTTTCCTACAAATTGAAGTATAAAATCCTCTTTTTAGAATAATTTGCACCTATAAGTAGCTTACATTACATTAAGCTAATAAATAGAAGAGTAAGAGGAAATTTATTGTGATATATGGTATATTCCAGCGTTTTTCATAGTTTCTTGTAAACTGTAGCGTTATTGTCTATATACAAGTAGTTTTACTTATCTATTGCTATAAACCCATATAATGTAGTGTTTTCAAAGATATTAGCTATTATCAGTGTATATATAGCTGTTTTCCTACAAATTGAGTATAAATCTTTTTTTTAGAATAATTTGCACCTATAAAGTTAGCTTACATTACATTAAGCTATTAAATAGAAGAGTAAGAGGTTATTTATTTTGATATAACGGTATATTGCAAGCGTTTTTCATAGTTTCTTGTAAACTGTAGCGTTATTGTATATATACAAGTAGTTTTACTTATCAGATTGCTATAAACCCATAAATGTAGTGTTTTCAATGATATTATATTTATCGGTGATATATAGCTGTTTTCCTATAAATTGAAGTATCCAATGCCTTTCTTTTAGAATAATTTGCACCTATAAGTAGCTTACATTACATTAATCCTAATAAATAGAGAGTAAGAGGTTATTTATTGTGATATAGCGGTATATTGCAAGCGTTTGTCATAGTTTCTTGTAAATGTAGCGTTATTGTATATATACAAGTAGTTTTACTTATCATATTGCTATAAACCTATAAAATGTAGTGTTTTCAATGATATTAGCTATTTGTCGGTGATATATAGCTGTTCTCCTACAAATTGAAGTATAAAATCCTTTTTTTAGAATAATTTGCACCTATAAGTAGCTTACATTACATTAAGCTAATAAATGGAAGAGTAAGAGGTTATTTATTGTGATATAAAGGTATATAGCAAGCGTTTTTTCATAGTTTCTTGTAAACTGTAGCGTTATTGTCATATATACAAGTAGTTTTACTTATCAGATTGCTATAAACCCATAAATGTAAGTGTTTTCAATGATATTAGCTATTTATCGGTGATATATAGCTGTTTTCCTACAAATTGAAGTATAAAATCCTCTTTTTAGAATAATTTGCACCTATAAGTAGCTTATATTACATTAATCTATTAAATAAAAGAGTAAGAGGTTGTTTATTGTGGTATAACGGTATATTGCAAGCGTTTTTCATAGTTTCTTCTAAACTGTAGCGTTATTGTATATATACAAGTAGTTTTACTTATTATATTGCTATAAACCCATAAAATGTAGTGTTTTCAATGATATTAGCTATTTATCGGTGATATATAGCTGTTTTCCTACAAATTGAAGTATATAAATCCTCTTTTTAGAATAATTTGCACCTATAAGTAGCTTACATTACATTAAGCTATTAAATAGAAGAGTATAGGTATTTATTGTGATATAACGGTATATTGCAAGCGTTTTTCATAGTTTCTTGTAAACTGTAGCGTTATTGTATATATACAAGTAGTTTTACTTATTATATTGCTATAAACCCATAAAATGTAGTGTTTTCAATGATATTAAATATTTATCGGTGATATATAGCTCTTTTCCTACAAATTGAAGTATCCCATCCTTTTTTTAGAATAATTTGCCCCTATAAGTAGCTTACATTACATTAAGCTAGTAAATAGAAGAGTAAGAGGTTATTTATTGTGATATAACGGTATATTGCAAGCGTTTTTCATAGTTTCTTGTAAACTGTAGCGTTATTGTATATATATACAAGTAGTTTTACTTATCATATTGCTATAAACCCATAAAATGTAGTGTTTTCAATGATATTAGCTATTTATCGGTGATATATAGCTGTTTTCCTACAAATTGAAGTATAAAATCCTCTTTTTAGAATAATTTGCACCTATAAGTTGCTTACATTACATTAAGCTATTAAATAGAAGAGTAAGAGGCTATTTATTGTGATATAACGGTATATTGCCAGCGTTTTTCATAGTTTCTTGTAAACTGTAGCGTTATTCTATATATACAAGTAGTTTTACTTATTATATTGCTATAAACCCTTAAAATGTAGTGTTTTCAATGATTTTAGCTAGTTATCAGTGATATATAGCTGTTTTCCTACAAATTGAAGTATAAAATCCTCTTTTTAGAATAATTTGCACCTATAAGTAGCTTACATTACATTAAGCTATTAAATAGAAGAGTAGGAGGAAATTTATTGTGATATAACGGTATATTGCAAGCGTTTTTCATAGTTTCTTGTAAACTGTAGCGTTATTGTTTATATACAAGTAGTTTTACTTATCATATTGCTATAAACCCATAAAATGTAGTGTTTTCAATGATATTAGCTATTTATCGGTGATATATAGCTGTTTTCCTACAAATCGAAGTATAAAATCCTCTTTTTAGAATAATTTGCACCTATAAGTAGCTTACATTACATTAAGCTATTAAATAGAGGAGTAAGAGGTTATTTATTGTGATATAACGGTATATTGCAAGCTTTTTTCATAGTTTCTTCTAAACTGTAGCGTTATTGTATATATATACAAGTAGTTTTACTTATCATATTGCTATAAACCCATAAAATGTAGTGTTTTCAATGATATTAGCTATTTATCGGTGATATATAGCTGTTTTCCTACAAATTGAAGTATAAAATCCTCTTTTTAGAATAATTTGCACCTATAAGTTGCTTACATTACATTAAGCTATTAAATAGAAGAGTAAGAGGTTATTTATTGTGATATAACGGTATATTGCCAGCGTTTTTCATAGTTTCTTGTAAACTGTAGCGTTATTGTATATATACAAGTAGTTTTACTTATTATATTGCTATAAACCCATAAAATGTAGTGTTTTCAATGATTTTAGCTAGTTATCAGTGATATATAGCTGTTTTTCCTTACAATTGAAGTATAAAATCCTCTTTTTAGAATAATTTGCACCTATAAGTAGCTTACATTACATTAAGCTATTAAATAGAAGAGTAGGAGGAAATTTATTGTGATATAACGGTATATTGCAAGCGTTTTTCATAGTTTCTTGTAAACTGTAGCGTTATTGTATATATACAAGTAGTTTTACTTATCATATTGCTATAAACCCATAAAATGTAGTGTTTTCAATGATTTTACCTAGTTATCAGTGTTATATATCTGTTTTCCTACAAATTGAGGTATAAAATCCTCTTTTTAGAATAATTTGCACCTATAAGTAGCTTACATTACATTAAGCTATTAAATAGAAGAGTAAGAGGTTATTTATTGTGATATAACGGTATATTGCAAGCGTTTTTCATAGTTTCTTGTAAACTGTAGCGTTATTGTATATATACAAGTAGTTTTACTTATCATATTGCTATAAACCCATAAAATGTAGTGTTTTCAATGATATTAGCTATTTATCGGTGATATATAGCTGTTTTCCTTTTAAATTGAAGTATAAAATCCTCTTTTTAGAATAATTTGCACCTATAAGTAGCTTACATTACATTAAGCTATTAAATAGAAGAGTAGGAGGAAATTTATTGTGATATAACGGTATATTGCAAGCGTTTTTCATAGTTTCTTGTAAACTGTCGCGTTATTGTATATATACAAGTAAGTTTACTTATCATATTGCTATAAACCCATAAAATGTAGTGTTTTCAATGATATTAGCTATTTATCGGTGATATATAGCTGTTTTCCTACTAATTGAAATATAAAATCCTTTTTAAGAATAATTTGCACCTATAAGTAGCTTACATTACATTAAGCTATTAAGTAGAAGAGTAAGAGGTTATTTATTGTGATATAACGGTATATTGCAAGCGTTTTTCATAGTTTCTTGTAAACTGTAGCGTTATTGTATATATACAAGTAGTTTTACTTATCAGATTGCTATAAACCCATAAAATGTAGTGTTTTCAATGATATTAAATATTTATCGGTGATATATAGCTGTTTTCCTATAAATTGAAGTATACAATCCTTTTTTTAGAATAATTTGCACCTATAAGTAGCTTACATTACATTATCCTAATAAATAGAAGAGTAAGAGGTTATTTATTGTGATATAGCGGTATATTGCAAGCGTTTGTCATAGTGTCTTGTAAAATGTAGCGTTATTGTATATATACAAGTAGTTTTACTTATCATATTGCTATAAACCTATAAAATGTAGTGTTTTCAATGATATTAGCTATTTGTCGGTGATATATAGCTGTTCTCCTACAAATTGAAGTATAAAATCCTTTTTTTAGAATAATTTGCACCTATAAGTAGCTTACATTACATTAAGCTAATAAATACAAGAGTAATAGGGTATTTATTGTGATATAACGGTATATTGCAAGCGTTTTTCATAGTTTCTTGTAAACTGTAGCGTTATTGTATGTAATTGTATGTAAACAAGTAGTTTTACTTATTAAATTGCTATAAACCCATAAAATGTAGAGTTTTCAATGATATTAGCTATTTATCGGTGATATATAGCTGTTTTCCTACAAATTGAAGTAAAAAATCCTCTTTTTAGAATAATCTGCACCTATAAGTAGCTTACATTACATTAAGCTATTAAATAGAAGAGTAAGAGGTTATTTATTGTGATATAACGGTATATTGCTTGCGTTTTTCATAGTTTCTTCTAAACTGTAGCGTTATTGTATATACACAAGTAGTTTTACTTATTATATTGCTATAAACCCATAAAATGTAGTGTTTTCAATGATATTAGCTATTTATCGGTGATATATAGCTGTTTTCCTACAAATTGAAGTATAAAATCCTCTTTTTAGAATAATTTGCACCTATAAGTAGCTTACATTACATTAAGCTATTAAATAGAAGAGTAAGAGGATATTTATTGTGATATAACGGTATATTGCAAGCGTTTTTCATAGCTTCTTGTAAACTGTAGCGTTATTGTCTATATACAAGTAGTTTTACTTATCATATTGCTATAAACCCATATAATGTAGTGTTTTCAATGATATTAGCTAGTTATCAGTGATATATAGCTGTTTTCCTACAAATTGAAGTATAAAATCTTTTTTAGAATAATTTGCACCTATAAGTGCTTACATTACATTAAGCTATTAAATAGAAGAGTAAGAGTTATTTATTGTGATATAACGGTATATTGCAAGCGTTTTTCATAGTTTCTTGTAAACTGTAGCGTTATTGTATATATACAAGTAGTTTTACTTATATATTGCTATAAACCCATAAAATGTAGTGTTTTCAATGATATTAGCTATTATCGGTGATATATAGCTGTTTTCCTACAAATTGAAGTATAAATCCTTTTTTTAGAATAATTTGCACTATAAGTAGCTTACATTACATTAAGCATAAATAGAAGAGTAAGAGGTTATTTATTGTGATATAACGGTATATTGCAAGCGTTTTCATAGTTTCTTGTAAACTGTAGCGTTATTTATATATACAAGTAGTTTTACTTATATATTGCTATAAACCATAAAATGTAGTGTTTTCAATGATATTAGCTATTATCGGTGATATATAGCTGTTTTCCTACAAATTGAAGTATAAAATCCTCTTTTTAGAATAATTTGCACTATAAGTAGCTTACATTACATTAAGCTATTAAATAGAAGAGTAGAGATTTATTGTGATATAACGGTATATTGCAAGCGTTTTTCATAGTTTCTTGTAAACTGTAGCGTTATTTATATACAAGTAGTTTTACTTATATATGCTATAAACCCATAAATGTAGTGTTTTCAATGATATTAGCTATTATCGGTGATATATAGCTGTTTTCCTACAAATGAAGTATAAAATCCTTTTTGAATAATTTGCACCTATAAGTAGCTTACATTACATTAAGCTATTAAATAGAGAGTAAGAGGTTATTTATTGTGATATAACGGTATATGCAAGCTTTTCATAGTTTCTTTAAACTGTAGCGTTATTGTATATATACAAATAGTTTTACTTATATTGCTATAAACCATAAATGTAGTGTTTTAATGATTTAGCTATTATCGTGATATATAGCTGTTTTCCTACAAATTGAGTATAATTTTTTTGAATAATTTGCACCTATAAGTAGCTTACATTACATAAACTATTAAATAGAAGAGTAAGAGTATTATTTGATATAACGGTATATTGCAAGCGTTTTCATAGTTTTGTAAACTGTAGCGTTATTGTATATATACAAGTAGTTTACTTATCAATTGCTATAAACCATAAAATGTAGGTTTTCAAGATATTATATTATCGGTGATAATAGCTGTTTCCTAAAATTGAAGTATAAATCCTTTTTTAGAATAATTTGCACCTATAAGTAGCTTACATTACATACTATAAATAGAAGAGTAGGGTATTTATGTGAATACGGTATATTGCAAGCGTTCTAGTTTCTTGTAAATGTAGCGTATTGTATATATACAATAGTTTACTTATATATGCTATAACCATAAATGTAGTGTTTCAATGATATTAGCTATTTTCGGTGATATATACTGTTCCTACAATGAAGTATAAATCCTTTTTTGAATAATTCACTATAAGTAGCTACATACATTAAGCTATTAAATGGAAGAGTAAGAGGTTATTTATTGTGATATAAAGGTATACAAGTTTATAGTTTTCTTGTTTTTTAAAACTGTACGCGTTATTGTATATATACAGTAGCTTCTGTATAACTGTA
>JACEEZ010023718.1:32005-85623 GCA_016584305.1 Chionoecetes opilio | reverse complement strand
TACAATGTATTTAAAATTAACATGACAACCAATGTATTTATAAATACATTTCTAAATAAACAAATGTATTTAAATACTTATTTAAATACAAATGTATTTAAATACTGCCCAGCTCTAGTCTGTCTATCTATCTTTCTGTCTGTCTATCCGTCTATCTCTCTCTCATTCTCCCCCCCCCCCCCACCACACACACTCTGTGTCTGTGTCTATGGTTCAAACTACGTGTGTTCAATATTATCACTGATATTGATAATGACTGATATTGTTTAAATAATAATATTTTTTCAAAGATATTCAGCGGTGCGTGGTCAAGGGAGTCTGTTCGCCACACTGCCGGGAGAGAGGGGTGCGCGTGTTCGAGCCCCGCGCCACCATCACCACCACCACCGCCGCCCCCCGCTGTGATGGTGATGGCGGGGGCAGGATAGTGTGGGGACCCAACGACCAGTGTATTATCACCACGGGATTCAACAAGTGAGCATAGTATTATATATGTGTGTTTTTATCTCTATAAATCTTTTATCTCTGTAAGGACGTGAGTAAGTTACAGTGGGTGTGTTTTGGATGTATGCCGTGTTGGGTCATGTTTTGAAGAGGATGATGAAAGAAATTGTGTGGTGGTAGTAGTAGCAGTAGTAGTAGTACTAGGGGGAATGGGTGTGTATTGAATGTATGCCTTGTTGGGTCTCGTTTTGAAGAGGAGGAAAATAATAGTTCACTTAGGAACCTCTCGTCCTCCTGTAGGTGGGCGTGAGGGCGTGACCAAGCCTAGCAACAAACCAATCCAGTCCTTTAACAACCCACAAACTAAGTAGCAAAAAAAAAGAAATAAAAAAGATCTACCCACAATCCTCTGCGACGCTGTTAACGAGTTCGAAGCACTAACTAACCCTATCAATATAAGCTTTGAAATAAATACTACAAACTTTACCAACACTATTACTAACTCACATTTACTAACATTTAAGACTTACATAAGGTTACAGGTCAAGAATTATTGGTCAAATGTCAACAGGTAAGGGCGTGGGAAGGAAATAAGGGAAAGGTTTAGTGTTTCGAAGCAGTGTTGAGCAGAGTAGAGTTCCTTGAGTATTCCGGTACAAGCGACAGTCGAGGGCGCGCCACCGATCAGGGCGGGAAGCCAGCAACAAAGGCAGTAGCGCCAGCAACGACCATCTCTCCGAACTTCTTTTCCTTACGACGAAAGCTACAAAGCCTCCCTCGGTCGGTCGTTAACGCGTCGGAATGCGCTGACTGGCTAAGACGAGTAATGACGTCATCAAGCTCATCATCAGTCACCAGCCAATGACAAACAGTTTTTAAAACTTCTCGATCAATCACAAGTCAGCGAGACATATTTCCGGGCAAGAATGGCATGCCAGACTGCCTCTCCCCGCCTTCTCTCCCGGTCATCTCAAACTACTTCTCGTTTTATTCGGAATGCTTGCGTTTTAAGGAGTTTTAATGTATCAGATAGTAAGATGTATAAGTAAGGAGCCTGTGTTGCTAGTGTTTTGGTGGTAGAAGGTGTGTGTGTGGGTTGAAATAGTGAATATTTGTGATATGGGGAGGCCCCGCGGCAAGGCCTCTCCGTCACTCTGCCCCGCCATCAGTCACCTCATCATACCATCTTTAAATCACCCTTATTTAAGGTGACACACGGTGCTACATTGATTTAGATAATGACAAGTTTATATAACATCTCACCATAATCACTAAGTTGTATAATAACGAGTAATAAGACGTTTAATCCTGCCCAAACCTACAGTGGCGGAGGAGCTGGCGGCTCCAGCCGCTACACTGAAAAGTTTTGAGTAAAAACCCGCAGTTATCCGCCTCACCTGTGCCTTCCTGAAGAAGACAGTCAGCTCCCACGCCTGTGATAGCACCATAGGATATCACCAGGGATCATAGGATTTCTCAAGGGGTTTCCGTCCCTACTAAATATTGCCAAAGACATCTATCTCCCTTGGTGAAGTGGTGTTGATATCCACCTCACGGGCTTCATCATGCTGCTGCTGCTGCTGCCGTAGGCCGCGCTGCCGGGACGTGGATGAGTCCGTGCTTGTATTTATCTCTTTACTCATATATATAAACATAATATCCATCCAAATGCAATCATATGTCTACATTCACCTATAACAAAGATATTTCATAGCATACCAAGTAATAATGAGCATGCCTGGAGACTTCCGACCTCTGCTAATACCGGTTTTGAGCAGTCGTTGGCCAGTGTGCACGTTAACGACGAAACCTACGACTTTTCCGTGTTGTGGGTTCCGTCGTAGGACTAAAGACCAAAAAAAGGTCTTTAAGTGTTTTGTGGCTTCTGGCCCAGGCAGGGTGTGTGTGTGTGTGTGTGTGTGCAGGCAGCCGGGAGGAAGAAGAAAGACGTGTGTGTGTGTGTGTGTGTGTGCAAGCAGCTAGGAGGAGGAAGAGGATGAATTTTGGCCAAACAGCGCTTTATTTTGTTGCTTTTCTACATATATCTACAGCATAAGGCAAATAGAGAGAGAAAGGGAGTGGGAGAGAGACAGCGTGAAAGGAATGAGTGGCGGATCTAGGGGGAAGCCACGGCCACCCCAAATCTGAGTCCGAGGTGTAATGAAAATTCAACCATTTTTTTTATAATGGCTATGCCCTGGCCACCCACCACTGTCCAGCCTTGGCCACCCCAGTCACCATGTCCTGGCGGCGCCGCTGTGAGTGGGAGAGGGAGGGAGGGAGGGAGGGAGCGAGAGCTTACGTGTGATTTGTGGTTGTTTAGTCCTCCCTGCAAAGTAATGGCTGTTGCCTCGTTATCTTTCTACATTATATAACGTCAAATCGGCTATAGCCAATGGTGTAGCTATGGCCATTAGAATCCGGAGCCCCACTAGGTGTCTCCTCCCACTGACCATGGTTGCCGTAAATCTGCTTGGACCTGTGACTGATGATATGGCCCAATACCCTTTTATATGGCATCATAATGCCCTGAGCTCCGCTTGCCACAGTGCCCCCCACATGCCCCCACATTGATAGATACCCAGCCACGCCATTCTGCTTGTCCCCAAGTGGGAACGAATATATTAGCGCGTTTTCGCGAGGTTTGCTAGGACGGTCTAGACTGGCCCAGACAACAGCGATGCTCGCAAAAACACACCCAGACTGGCCCCGTCCCATTCGTGGTTCCAATTGGCTGGTGGATCGAGTGGAAGGTCCTACCGTCCTGCAAGCTTGACACACCCCCTCCCAAGACACACCAAAGGGTTTTTAACTTGACCTAACGTAATAACTTCATAGCTGTTATATGAAAGGTGAACTGTGGTCATTACGTGTGGGCCTATATCGGCGAGGCAGAAGGTACATAAGAACATCAGAAAATAAGGAAGCTACAAGAGGCCGCGAAACCTACACGTGGTAGTTCCTGTTACTTAACACTACCTACATCCAACTTTCATCCCCAGCCATGAATCTATCCAGCCTCCATTTAAAGCTCCCTAATCCTATTGACTCCGTACTAACTACCTGACGACTGAGTCCATTCCAATCATTTACCACCCTATACAATGTGAACCTGTTTTTTTTTCCAAATTTCCTTTTTGAATCTACGCTTTTCCAGCTTGAATCCGTTACTTCTTGTTCTACCCGCAACAAGCAAGATCTCTTGTAACCCTATCAAACGTTTACTACATCACTATTATATATATCCAATATAACCATCATGTATCATATCTAAGTACTGGCATTCACTACCTGGGGATTTTCGTGTTTAGCAGCCATTTCAGTTTAGTGTTATTAGCCCTATAATCATGCAAGCTTTGCCCAGTGCAATTAATGTGGTCTCAATGATTCGTGTTACTACAAACTGGCGCTTCTACTCCGTTGAAAATAACAGAATGGCAAAATGTTGGGATAAATTTGATCACTACACAAAATGTTGCCTGATTTTGCAATATGTCGTACTGTTCAGCCTATTTTTTCAGTCATCCTCTGCTGCTTGACTTCCCATATCATCTACACTAATTTCCCAAAATGTTATTTCCAGCAAATTGCTAATATTGTAATTTTTCGTGAAATTATTTTGTCTTGCGGTGGGTCATCGTGGTGTTTACCAGTTTTATCAGCGGCACGGGAAGCTCGTGGTCGTCTTACACGCTGACTGTAGTGAGCATGCGCCAGTGTTCCCCTAGAGCACAGCAAGGCGGACCAGCTCCCGAGCCTGGACCATCCTGATCCGTTTCAGCTCGGTCTAGCCCGCCTCGCGAAACATCGTCCGGCCCGGCCTGAGCCAGTCTAGACCGGTCTAGAACTGTTGCGAAAACTCCTTTAACACTACCTACATCCACCCTTCATCCCCATCCATAAAGCTGTCTAGCCTCCTTTTAAAACTTCCTATTGACTCCACACTGACCACCTGACGATTGAATCCATTCCAATCATTTACCACCCTATTTGTGAACCAGTTTTTCCCTATTTCCTTTTTAATCTACGCTTTTCCATTTTGAATCCGTTACTTCTGCTTACAGCCATGCCTGTGACAGCCCGGCAGGACATCCCCAGGGCTCCTCAAGGGGTCCTCGCGTCACCAGGGTAGATAAATCATGGACATCAGCACTGTCACAGGGTTGCGAGGCTAACACTAATTGCGCAAGCTTTTCTTCACATCTGAAAATAACAACCCCGTTTTAGTCATTGATATTATTTCATTATTGTTATTATCATTATTATTGATATTTTCTTATAACGATGAAATTAATAATAAAATGACAGAGGAAATAAAATTATCACATCAAGATAAGTATTTGTTCCTTTCTTTTCTATAATATTGTGATTAAAGACTGATCTTTTGCTGCCAGGCAGAGAGGACACACACACACACACACACACACACAGACACACAGACACACACACACAAACATACACACACACACACACACACGCATATACACACACTCACTGTAAGGATACTCTGTAGTGTAGTGGTAGCACGCTCGGTTGACAACCGAGAAGTCTCGGGTTCGATCCCCGGGCGAAGCGAAGACAGATGGGCGGTCTTAAAACCCGAGCCCCTGTTCACCCAGCAGTGAATGGGTACCGGGTGTTAGCCGGGGATTTGTGACCCGCCTCCCGGGGTGATGGTTTAAGCCAACACTAAGCAGTAAGAATGAATGATAAAAAAATGTAGATATTGAGACGGGAACATATGAGTGTAGCTCAGGTCCTGTAAAATACAACTAGATGAATCACACACACATTTTTTTTTTTTTTTTTTTTTTTTTACATCACAAGGAACTGGCCAAGGCCACAACAAAAATGGGTAACACAAAGCCCGCTTAGTTGCCAGTCCCTATAAAGAAGACAGTAAGAGAATAAAATAAAAAAGAGGGGTGAGCCATTTTAGTTCGGGAGGTGTCTTGTTACCCTTCTTTTGAAAAGATGTAAGTCATAGGAAAGTGGAAAAATAGAAACAGGAAGGGGAGT
Source organism: Chionoecetes opilio (assembly GCA_016584305.1). Lineage (NCBI taxonomy): Eukaryota > Metazoa > Arthropoda > Malacostraca > Decapoda > Majidae > Chionoecetes > Chionoecetes opilio. Next base: position 80,160 of record JACEEZ010023718.1, on the reverse strand, counting down.
TCAGAGTTTACCAGTGGAAAGGGATGAAAGAGTAAAGATATGATTAACTCTTGCATAGGAGATGGACAGAATAGGGATGGAATGAGTAGAAAGTCTTTTGCAGTGAGGCCGCGTTGAGGGGGGGGGGAGGCATGCAGCTAGCAAGTTCAGAAGAGCAGTGAGCATGAAAATAACGGTAGAAGAGAGCAAGAGAAGCAACATTGCGGCGGTGATTTAAAGATTGAAGACAGTCAGTCAGAGGGGGGAGTTAATGAGACGAAAAGCTTTTGATTTAACCCGTTTGGAGAGCTGTATGAGTGGATCCTCCCCAAACATGTGAGACATACTCCATACACGGGCGGATAAAAGGGCCCCCGTAGAGAGCAAGCAGTTGGGAGGGAGAAAAAAAAGGACGCAGACGCCACAGGACACCAAACTTCCTAGAAGCTGTTTTTGCAAGAGATGAGTTTTTGAGATTTCCAGTCAGATTTTAGTAAAGGATAGTCCTAGAATGTTCATTGTAGAAGAAGGAGGGCAGTTGGAAATGTCATTGAAGAAGAGGGGATAGTTATCTGGAAGGTTTTGTCGAGTAGATAGGTGAAGAAAATGGGTTTTGAGGCATTGAACAAAAACAAGGGTTTTCTTTGCCCCAATCAGAAATTTTAGAAAGATCATATATATATAATATATAATATATATATATATATATATATATATATATATATATATATATATATATATAAAATATATATATATATATATATATATATTTATAAATATAAATAAAAGGAAATAAAATAAGGTAGGAAGGAAGGAAGAGACACATCCAGGATTTTTTTTGGGTGTTTCAGAATTGTTTTTTGCCAGCCAGTATATATTTTTTTTAACATATGTGGCTATAGCATACATGAGACACGATACTATAAGAAATCATAGACAGAGATAGACAGTAAGAAAGAAAGAGAGCGAGCGAGAGAAAGAGAGAGAGAGAGAGAGAGAGAGAGAGAGAGAGAGAGAGAGAGAGAGAGAGAGAGAGAGAGAGAGAGAGAGAGAGAGAGAGAGAGAGAGAGAGAGAGAGAGAGAGAGAGAGAGAAAAAAAAAGAGATTCAGACAGACAGACAGACAGCCAGCCAGCCAGCCAGCCAGGAGAGAGAGAGAAAATACAGCCCAGCAGCCAGCCCGCAGAGAGAGATTCAGCCAGCCAACCAGACAGAGATTCAGACAGAATCAGCCAGACAGACAGACAGAGAGAGATTCAGCCAGCCAGACACAGACAGACAGACAGACAGAGAGAGATTCAGACAGACAGACAGACAGAGAGATTCAGACAGACAGACAGACATACAGACAGAGAGAGATTCAGCCAGCCAGCCAGACAGAGATTCAGCCAGCCAGCCAGACAGAGATTCAGCCAGCCAGCCAGCCAGAGATTCAGCCAGCCAGACAGAGATTCAGCCAGCCAGCCACACAGAGATTCAGCCAGCCAGCCACACAGAGATTCAGCCAGACAGAGATTCAGCCAGACAGACAGACAGACAGACAGACAGACAGACAGACAGAGAGAGATTCAGCCAGCCAGACAGCCCAGACAGACAGAGAAAGATTCAGACAGACAGACAGAGAGTTCAGACGGGACAGAGAGATTAGACAGACGACAGACAGACAGGAGATTCACCCAGCCAGCCAGACAGAGATTCAGCCAGCCAGCCAGACAGAGATTCAGCCAGCCAGACAGACAGAGATTCAGCCAGACAGAGATTCAGACAGACAGACAGACGGAGAGATTCAGACAGCCAGGACAGACAGACAGACAGAGAGATTTAGCCAGCCACCCAAACCCCCACCCAGACAGAGGAGATTCAGCCAGCCAGCCAGCCAGAGCTTCAGCCGGCCAGAAAGATTTAGCCAGCCAGCCAGAGCTTCACCCGGGCCCCAGACAGATTTAGCCAGCCAGCCAGACAGAGGATTCAGCCAGCCAGCCAGAACAGAGATTAAAGCCGGGCCAGCCAGACAGAAAATTCAGACAGACAGACAGACAGAGAGAGATTCAGCCAGCCAGCCAGACAGACAGAGAGAAAAATTCAGCCAGCACCCAGCCAGCCAGCGATTCAGCCACCCAAGACAGAGATTCAGGCAGCCAGTCAGACAGAGATTCAGCCAGCCAGCCGGGACAGATATTCAGCCAGCAGACAGAGATTCAGACAGACAGACAAAAGACAGAGAGGATTCAGCCAGCCAGACAGACAAAACAGAGAGAGATTCAGACAGACGACAGGACAGACAGACAGACAGAGAGAGATTCAGACAGACAGACAGACAGACAGATAGAGATTCAGACAGACAGACAGACAGAGATTCAGCCAGCCAGCCAGCGGGAAACAAAAGAGAGATTCAGCCAGCAACCCAGCCAGAGATTCAGCCAGCCGGACAGAGATCAGCCAGCCAGCCAGACAGAGGATTCAGCCAGCCAGCAGACAGAGATTCAGCCAGCCAGACAGACAGAGATTCAGACAGACAGACAGAGAGAGACAGCCAGCCAGCCAGCCAGAAGAGAGAGATTCGGGCCAGCCAGCCGCAGAAGAGATTCAGCCAGCCAGCCAGACAGACAGAGATTCAAGCCTGCAGCCAGACAGAGTTTCCCAGCCATCCAGCAGACGGGAGATTCAGACAGACAGACAGACAAAAAAAAAAACAAAAGAGAGAGATTCAGCAGCAGGACAGACAGACAGAGAGAGAGATCGGGACGGGACAGACAGACAGACAGAGAGACAGAGAGACAGAGAGAGAGATTCAGCCAGCAGCCAGCCGAGTTTCAGCCAGCCAGACAGATTCAGCCAGCCAGCCAGCCAGACAGACAGAGACTCAGCCAGACAGAGATTCAGACAGACAGACAGACAGACAGACAGAGAGCTTCAGACAGACAGACAGAGATTCAGACAGACAGACAGACAGACAGAGAGAGATTCAGACAGAGAGAGAGAGAAGAGAGAGAGAGAGAGAGGAGAGGAGAGAGAGAGAGAGAGAGAGAGAGAGAGAGAGAGAGGGGAGAGAGAGAGAGAGAGAGGAGATGGAGAGGAGAGAGAGATTCAGACAGACATAGAGAGACAGAGAGAGAGAGAGAGATTCAGACAGACATAGAGAGACAGACATACATACCGACAGAGAAAGACAGACAGACAGTAAGAAAAAAAGAGACAGAGAGAAAGAGAGATATAAAGAGACAGAGAGAAAGAAATATAAAGAAAGAGATAAAGAGAGAGAGAGAGAAAGATATAAAGAAAGAGATAAAGAGAGAGATATAAAAAAGATAAAGAGAGAGAGAGAAGAGAGAGGAGAGAGAGGGGGAGTTGAGAGAGAGAGAGAGGAGAGAGAGAGAGAGAGGAGAGAGGAGAGAGAGAGAAGAGAGAGAAAAAGAGAGAGATGGGGAAAAGAGAGGGGGAGAGAAGAGAGAGAGAGAAGCAGAGAGAAGAGAGAAAAGAGAGAGAGAGATTCAGACCGACAGAGACACATACAGACAGAATTAGACAAACAGGACAGAGATAGACAGACGGGACAGGACAGACAGAGAAAGATTCAGCACCACCCAGCCAGACAGAAGAGATCAGCCAGCCAGCAGAGAATTCAGCCAGCCGGGGACAGAGATTCAGCCAGCCAGCCAGGCCCGAGATTCAGAGCCAGCCAGACAGAGATTCAGTCAGCCAGGACGGGACAGAGATCAGCCAGACAGAGATTCAGACAGACAGACAGACAGAGAGAGATTCAGCAGCCAGCCAGACAGAGACAGCGGGCCAAAGCAGACAGAGTTTCACCCAGCAGCAGACGAGATAAGCCAGCCGGGGGGAAAAGACAGAGATTAGACGACAGAGAGAGAATCAGGCCAAAGCAGACAGACAGACAGAGATATATCAGTCAGAAGACAGAGAGAGATCAGACAGACGGACCGGGACAGACAAAAGAGAGATTCAGCCAGCCAGCCAGCCCGAGATTCAGCAGCCAGAAAAATTCAGCCAGCCAGCCAGACAGACAGAGAATTCAGCCAGGACAGAGATCAGACAGACAGACACCAGACAGAGAGAGTTTCAGACAGACAGAGAGAGAGGAGAGAGGATGAGGAGAGAAGGAGCAGAGAGAAGAGAGAGAGAGAGAGAGAGAAAAGAGAGAGAGAGAGAGAGATAAGATAAGATTTCATCTATCTAGACACTTGCAAGTACCAACTACAAGGTTTTTGGGACAACAAAGCGCCGCCACATCAGAATGGAACTGGCGGATCGAACCGCGGGACGAATGCACAGGACGCTGCACTTTGGGAACCACGGGGAGAGAGAGAGAGAGAGAGAGAGAGAGGAGGAGAGGAGAAGAGAGAGGAGGAGAGAGAGAGAGAGAGAGTGAGAGGAGAGAGAGAAGAGAGAGAAGAGAGAGAGAGAGGAGATTCAGACAGGCATAGAGAGACAGAGACATACATACCGACAGAGAAAGACAGACAGACAGTAAGAAAAAAAAGAGACAGAGAAAGAGATATAAAGAAAGAGATTATCTTTATTATCAGCGGTTATCTATCTGCGAAACCCAATTTCAGTCAGATAAAAAAAATTCGTCAATAGCAATCCATGAGACGGGATGTTGTGGCGGCCAGAGGTTGCCACAACACCCCGTCATATGGATTGCTATTGACGGGTTTTTTTTTTATCTGACTGAAATTGGGTTTCGCAGATAACCGCTCCTCCTCCCACCTCCCTACATGTGCTTTGCGTGAATTATATATTTCGTATATATAATATCATGTCCATCATGTACTGGATTGTAAAATTATTGAATACATAGGAACATAGGCGTAGAAATCGAGGGGGGAGCAATGCCCCGTCCCCCAAACTTTAAAAAGTGGGAGGGGCCAGCAATGATAATGCCCCCCTCCCTCTCACTGGTTGTGGTATTTGTTATGATCGCCGTATATATATCACATTCTTACCTCCTCCTTTCTTGTAAAGCTCAACATTCTTGCGGTGTCCTCTTAGTGTTGAACTTTCATTGTTAAATGAAATAAGCTAGACACTTTTTATATTACAATCTCTCCTCTTTTTCCTTCTTTCCTTTGGCTTTAGATTAAAATATATAAAATATATTTTATATATATATATATATAAAATAGGAGGGGAGAGAGAGAGAGGGGAGAGAGAGAAGAAGGAGGAGAGAGAGGAGAGAGAGAGAGAGAGAAGAAAAGAGAGGGGAAGAGGAGAGAGAGAGAGAGACGAGAGAGAGAATGAGGGGAGAGAGAGAGAGAGGAGACGAGAGAGAGACGAGAGGAGAGAAGAGAGAGAGAGAGGGGAGGGGTGGTGTGTGTGCGTGTGTGTGTACGTACTCATATGAATAACCAAGGTGCTTGTCCTCTCTGGCTTAATACCATCGTAAGGAAGAATTCACTGCCTTATAACCTGTGCTGGGCTGGGCTGTGGCTCAGCAAGACGGAAACACCACAGTTACTTACTGTAATATTCTTGTCTCAGCAGGAGTGCCCGGCAGCTGCCCTGCGACCCGGCACTAAATCCAACCCTTGTTTCAGGAAAGGGAAAAAATCCCTTTTCGAAAAAAGGAATCAGAAGTTTGTTTTTCCAGCCTGAATGCGGTGAGACTTGTGGCAAAGACAAGATGAAGGGAAAGTTTTCCCAGTAAGCCTGGGATGCAGAGTCCACGCAACAAAATTTTGAAATGGTTTTGGGGGAAGAAGGGAAAAACCCGGCCACACTTTGCAATATGCCCCCATCACCAGGTCGGGGAAATGGGAAAATCAATGGATCGATTCACTCAGTACTGCCCTACCCGCATCTATGGAAGCGCCAGAAGGTGATAAAAATTTTTTCGGGTTTTTGACCCCCCCTTTGGGAATCGCCTTGATAGAAAAATTTTTAACTAGGTTATTTCATTAATCGGTTAATGATAGAAAAGTAAAACTCACCCCAATTTTATTTTAATCTTTTCCAAAAAAAAAAAAAGGGAAAAAATGTTGGTTCATTACCCAAAAAAAAATTTTTTTGGGTTTTTAAAAAAACTTGTCACTAGGAACATCAATATTAACATTTTAAAAAAGGAAAAAACACTGTCATGTAAAAAAAAATGTATACATCATCTTTTCTTTTTATTTTTGTTTCAGATATATCCCCATTTTCCCATACACTTTTTCCCTCTGTCATTTACATTTTGGGGTCGGGTCTTTGCCCGGGAAAATTTTGAAAAAAGGGTTTTAAAAACATAGCTTTCCAGTAATTTGAAAAAGCAGGGTTTAAAAAAAGGGCCCAAAAAAAAGTTCTTAGTGTGAAAAACCACAAAAAATACCAAATAGATTTCCAAAAACACACACACAAAATCTGACATCAGTGTTAAGTTTTCCCGGGGAGAAATGGGTACAAAATCATTTTCTTTCTATTCCCTGCAGGGTTGAGGGGGAGAAGGTACTTTTATAAGGATGAAAAGATAAAAAATTTATAATATGGAAGTGTATGATTCTGTTTTAATTTTCCATAAACCCCAACCTTTTCAAAATACCTTCTATTTTCTGCCCTTCAACCCCCTTTGTAACAATAAAGACTAATATGCCCCCGTTATATACAAGGCGAAATTTTAACACTATGGAAAATTAATGTTTGGGGAGGTTTTTAAAATTTCAAATACAGGGGCTTAAAAAAAACATAAAAACATTTTCATCACAGGGAGGCGCCCTTTCATAGGTGGATCAAGTTACTGTCTGCTGTCTATTTGGATCAAGAACACCCACTTACTTACCATTTTCCAAGGGGTAGACAGTTTTTAAAAGTCAAATTAACGAAAATTTAAAAAACAGAAACTATAACACCTTTTTAATGTTTGTAGAGGTTTTTAAAAACCCACAAATACAGGACTTTAAAAAATGATACAAAAAGTTGGTGGTTTATACAACGTGGATATTAGGAGGGAAGCATTCAATACTGACTAAATTGTAAACCTATGGGTATGGTAAGTAGGTGGGGGGCGTGGGAGTTAGTTCTTTAAACCAAATAGGGCCTGGGATTTTTACGTTGTTCTCTATTTGGGGTCCGGGGAAATACCCACTTCACTTACTTACCACCCCCTAAACATACCCAAACGTATTAACGCTTGCCCTGAAAAAAACCACTGTTGCATTCCTCCCTATTTTGATATCATATATAGGAAATAATGAGTGTTTGATTAATTTCCAGAAAATGTTTTAAAAATAGAAGTTTCTGAGGTTTTTCTAAAGTTTTTTGGCTCTAGTCAGACCCCTCTAGACTCTGCGGTTCAGTTTTGGTCTCCGCCTTCGGATGGATATAGGCCCTTTTTATAACATTGCAAAAGGGAAAGGGTGAAACCAAAAAAGATTCAAGGAAAGCCCCCAAATTTAGTTATGAGAAAAGATTGAAAAATACCAAAAATTTTCAAATCACCGAGGGCACGCAGAGTAAAGGGGGGATCCGATAGAAGTTTTTTTAAAAAGGGTTTAAAGGAATAATAAATGAGAGGTAGGAACAGTTCTTACGGCTATTAACCGGGGTAGAACAAGAAGTAATGAATTCAAGCTGGAAAAACTTAGATTTAAAACAGAAATAAGGAAAAACTGGTTCACAAATAGGGTGGTAAATGATTGGAATGGACTCAGTAGACAGGTAGTTAGTGCGGAGTCATTAGAGAGCTTTAAAAATAGGCTAGATAAATTCATTCATGGATGGTGATGAAAGGTGGATGTAGGTAGTGTTAAGTAACAGGAACTACTTCGTGTAGATCTCACGGCCTCTTGTAGCTTCCTTATTTTCTTATGTTCATAAGAAGAAAGATAAGAACATAAGGAAGCTACAAGAGGCTGAGAAACCTACCCGTGGTACTCGTGGTAGTTCCTGTTATTGAACACTATCTACATCCACCTTTCATCGATAATGCTGTTTAGCTTCCTTTTAAAACTCCCTATTGACTCCGCACTATCTACCTAACGACTGAGTTCATTCCTATAATTTAACACCCTATGTGTGAACCAGTTTCTCCTATTTCTTTTTTAAATCTACGCATATTTTTTTTTAATCTACGCATTTAAAAAAAACTCTACGCAAAGGCTAATCTACACATCCACTGCTAGGCAATTGTGTTTGATAAGAGAGTAGAGGTAGTGGGGATATAAGAGCACTGTATCTACTCTACCAAGAATGTTGTGTTTGCATGTAAGAGTCAAGAGACCAGAGTTGACAGTTGTTGCTATGTCTTTATAAGTCTGTACGTTAACAGGAAAATAATAAAAAGACATAGGGAAAAAAACTGGTTCACAAATAGGGTGATAAATGATTGGAATGGACTCAGTCGTCAGGTAAGTTAGTGTGGAGTCAATAGGGAGCTTTAAAAGGAAGCTAGATAATTTCATGGATGGGGATGAAAGGTGGATGTCGGCAGTGTTAAGTAACAGGAACTACCTCGTGTAGGTATCACGGCCTCATGTAGTTTCCTTATTTTCTTATGTTCTTATATTCTTAATGTGACTTTTATACTGTCTAAGTCTATGGGGCAGGTAAGTATGTGGGTAGTTCTTGATCCAAATAGACAGACAGACAGACAGTAACTTGATGCACCTATGTAAGTGTCTTGCGAGTCGTGTCTGTGTATTGCTTGAGGGAGAGAGAGAGGCTATTCTTTCTTCTTCCTCTGTTCTTCATTTCGCCAACACGAAGACCACATCTGTGAAAACATTAAGAAGGCATAAATTATCAGAGCCTGGTGGACATACAAATATCATATACATTGTTGTAGAATTATTGTCATGTGTGTGTGTGTGTGTGTGTGTGTGTGTGTGTGAGAGAGAGAGACAGAGAGGAGAGAGTTGTCCTGTAGATGGTGTGAGAGAGAGAGATAACTATTCACTAACTCTCTCCCAATGTAGTGAGAGGAGATATGTCACGGATGAAACTACCCACTCTCTCTCTCTCTCTCTCTCTCTCTCTCTCTCTCTCTCTCTCTCTCTCTCTCTCTCTCTCTCTCTCTCTCTCTCTCTCTCTCTCTCTCTCTCTCTCTCTCTCTCTCTCTCTCTCAGTTAGTTAATTTATTGACAAAGAATTTCCAATTAATACATAATACAAAATACAAAAGATTACAAAACACAAAATATTAAAAAACAAACAATTCAGATCTATCATTTGTCCAAACAAAACAAAAATATAATTCTTTCCAAGTAGAAGGTAATACATATATTCTAAGCAAAAATACTAAGCACTTCATGTACATAATCACATAATTCACGTACATATGTGTCCTCCTTCAATAGGTTGGTAATATTTGAAAACGAAAGCATGTTGAACCTTACGCGGCAGTGAGCAGACAGGGGACAATCTATCAAGACATGTTGTTCTGTTTGCACCTGTTCACCATCACACTGACACACGCGTTGGTCAGCAGGTTGCGACTCACCTCCTACTTCTATCTTAAGTTTGTGAGACATAAGTCTGAGTCTGGTAAATGATTCACGTTTGTAGTCTTGGATGAATCTATCGGTTCGATACACTTGGTGCACTGTCATGGATGGGTCAGGTCTGTGATATATGTTGTGAGCTTTGTTTCACCGGCTGCTCTTTCCTGCACATATCTCACAACACTATTTAATGGGTCCATATTATTGTCCCAAACAGCTGATCTTTCTATGAACCGGAAACCAGGCGTATTCGCTTGCCTGCAAAGATTATATACAAAGATGTAAGGTTGGTCCATGTCTATGTCTGCATGTTTCCTTTGGATATACTTAAAACTTTTCTTTTCAACGAGGTGTTGCACTGGGGGAATACCGGCTTCTATCATACATAGATTCATGCTAGTATTTTTCCGTACACCAAGCAGACATTTCGCTAATTTATTATATTGTTTTTCCAGTCCTTTCGTTTTCTTTGTTAACCACGACTCCGAGCTATACAATAATGAACTCATCACTGCTGCTTCGAAAACAACTTTCTTATATACAAATGGCATCTGAGTGTTGCTTGCACATAAAATGGAGAATTTGTTCACTACTGCTTCACTTGCAGCATCATGCAGTCTCAAGATATCGTCCATCTTGGCAGAATCAGTGAACCATGCCCCGAGGTACAAGTACTTAGAGGCATAGCTCACACTCACTCCTTCACTCAACAAACACTGTCTAACGTAGTCCTCTCCATTAATAACAAAAAACTTTGTCTTATTTTCATGAATGGCCATACCACATCTCCCTACAAAAGTGACATATAACCTCAAGCTTCTTCACACACATCTCACGACTTGCAGCAAATATCACAGCATCGTCCATCAACAGTAACGTGTGCAAACTACCTAAAAATCCATCCGTTGCCACCGCTATTTTTAACATCTGTACCATCTGATCAATGTATAGGACAAACAATAAGCAGCTGGAAGGAGCCCCCTGACGATCCCCAATCGACGCGTCTACAATTGCTGACTTAAGAATATTCTTGTTGCACTTGTACATTGCCTTGATCGCCTTCAGCATTACTCTACCACGCCCCAACTCCCTTAGACGCTCGATTAACTTCATCCGGGGGACTCTATCGTAAGCTTTACTAAAATCTACAAATAAAACATACAATTTTTCCCATTTTGAATACAGCATAAATACATAATAATCTTAAAGTTAAGATCTGTTCTACACAGTCTCTGTTCTTCTGAGCTCCCGCTTGACATTTATCTAAAAAGCACCAAAGTTTCATTCTATTGAGTAACATTGTATCATAAATTTTGGTAAGTGTATCCATTATACTAATCCCTCTATAATTATTACATATCAAAGAATTTCCTGACTTCAACATCACTACAAGTTTACTATAACACCATGACATCGGGTAGCAACAGCGTGTAAATACAATGTTGAATATTGCTAAAATAAACAAAAACCATGACACAGGAAGTTTTCTAATGATACCTGGACCAAAGACTACTCTATACTGGACTTGCTACTCATTTTGGGCTATTTCCAGTGGAGGCCAGTTTTGCGATTCCTGCCATTTTCGAACATCACTCCCTTTTCCCTTCCTATGGTTTATCAGTATATATGATATACCGTTATCTTCGTAAATGTTTGTTCTATAATATTATCAAATAAAAAACAGTAAAATACACTAAAGAAATGCCATTATGAGAGAGTGAAGAAATATGCATGAACTTAATATTCACTTGAACTCATCGCCATTTAATATTTTGCGAGAAAACATTTCAGATGAAACATATCAATAGAAGCGGATTTGCATTAGCTTTACATTGATATATTTTGTTTTCTGATAAATGAATCAGAACCATGCATAAATTAGCGTTAACTAAAAAAATAACATAATCTATCGGGATAATTACCCGATTGATGATGTTATTTATTTAGTTAACGCTAATTTATACATGGTTCTAATTCATTTATCAGAAAACGAAATATAGCAATGGAAAGCTAATACAATTCCGCTTATATTGATATGTTGCATGTAAACAGTCTTCACGAAAAATATTAAATGGCGATGAGTTTAAGTGAATATAAGTTCATGCATATTTCTTCAGTCTTATAATGGAATTTCTTCAGTGTATTTTACATTTTTTATTTGATAATATTATAGAACAAACATTTACGAAGATAACAGTGTATCATTTATACTGATAAGCCATAGTCTACTGTATTCATGGAACACTTTTTTACTTGCCGATCCGATTGATGATGTTATTTTTTTAGTTAACGCTAATTTATGCATGGTTCTAGTTCATTTATCAGAAAACGAAATATATCAATGGAAAGCTAATGAAAATCCGATTCTATTGATATGTTTCATCTAAAATGTTTTCTCGCAAAATATTAAATGGCGAAGAGTTTAAGTATATATTGAGGTCATGCATATTTCTTCAACCTCTCATAATGGCATTTCTTTAGTGTATTTTACTGTTTTTTATTTGATAATTTATAGAACAAACATTTACGAAGATAACGGTATATCATATATACTGATAAACCTTAGGAAGGGAAATAGGGGTGATGTTCTAAAATGGCAGGAATCGCAAAAACTGGCCTCCACTGGTCATGGGCGGGTTGGCGCGGGGCACGAGTAGCAAGTCCAGTATAGAGTAGTCTTTGCCTGGGCATATACCACTGTAACTTTTGTTGAGGTTCAGACTGTCCACCGCTTCGCCCAACTCGTTAGCAGTAAACGGGTCATCTAGCACTGGTATATAAGGTGCATTTCCTACGTCATTGTTTTTAATTCTTTCTACATTGGGAGGGTTCAATAAATTTTCAAAATGCGCTTTGAATTGTTCATCTTTAGGTGCTTTACATTTTCTTCTTCAACTCCTCCTTTCCAGTTTATGGATTTCCATATCAGTCTATTATCCATAGTGTCTAAAAGACGTTTCCACCGCGGTTGTGTCTCGTCCCACCCGTGTTGCGCGTTGGAGTGTGGTGAAGGTGGCGGCGATGTCCATGCTTGTCCGGGAGCCCTCAGCGATGGCTTGCTCCAAGATAAAGAGACAGAAGGTAACGTCACCTCCCCGGGGCGTCGAGGCAAAATCAGTCCTTTGTGCGCATGACGTCAATGGGTATCGCGCCAACGGCGCCACGGTTCAAATATGTTAGGGGCCTCCCCGGCCCCCCAAACCGCCGACCCGACACCTTCCACCATATCTCTCTCTCCTTCATCCCGAAACCCCAACCCATTTTCTTTCCCTTGATCTATTGTGTCTCGAGAAAGAAAAAAGGGGGGAGAGAAGAGAAGAGAAGGAGAAAAAGGGGGAGAGAGGGGGGGGGAAAAGAGAAAAAAGGGAAAAAAAAAAAAGATTCTTTTCCCCCCCTCAGACCCTTTGCTTGTCCCGCTTTTGCCGTTTGCGGAAACAAGAAAATTTCTTTCCCACCGACATGCAAGGCCATGCCTTATTTTTTTTTTTTTTTAAATGTTTTTCCCCCCCCCCTTTTATTTTCCCCCTTACCCCCTTCCCCCCCTCCTCCCCCCCCCCTTCCTTTTCCTCCCCCACCCCTTCCCCCTTTTTTTTTTCCCCTTCCCCCCCAAAATCTTCCTCTTTCTTTTTCCTTTTCCTCCCCCCCCAAAATTCCCCCTTAAATTGGGAACTTCCCCATTCCCAGCCCGGCAAAAATTTTTCGCCTTCTGTCTTTTTGGGCTTTTTTGTACTGTTCACCGGGATTTGGAGGGGGGCTATCCTGAGGGGCCCCCAAAAAGGGGCCCAAAAAGGGGGCAATCCCAAAGGGGCCTTTTTAAATATTTATTTTGGCAATTTTTTTTAAAACCCCCATAAAATAATAAAATTTTTTTAAATTTTAGGCCTTAAATTTTTAAAATAAAATTTAATAATTTTTTTTATATCCAATCCCTATAGCGGTAGTGTTGTTTGATTGCCCGGGGCCACATTCTAGGTTTAGAAGGCTCCCTCAAACAGAATTGGGAAAACGGGCACCGGCTGATTAAGGGTTTTAGGGGCGCCCCGGGGCTGATTTTAGGTGAGTTTTTTAGTTTTTTTTTCTTTTTCGATGTAATTTTTTCGCTCCCAATTAATGTTTTCTGGTGTCCATGAATAAAAAAAGGGTGTTGGGAAGGCACAGAATCTGAGATATGTCTATATGTATGAAATTAAGAATGAAATGAACTCATATTCACAGAATGACGTAAGTGTTTTTTTACATAAAAGTGGTGTTGTATCCGATGGATGACATACTGGGATCTTACACATTAATGCTATTGGGGCCACCGGTGCCCCGAGCATCTTTCCTTTTTTTGCGAATTGGTACATCCTCCCCCAATAATTTTTTTTAAAAAGTTTGAAACATGAGTACATACCCAATTGTTATGACATTTGTTTTTATTAGGCTTAAATGTCTTGCAACGATATGGGTTTAAAAAAAAATACTCAAAATTTGTGAAAAATTTGTTAGCCCAAAAACCCTTTTTTTTCCCTTGTTCTAAATTTTTTTTTTTTTTAATTAGTTTTCCAATATTTTTGGGATAAATAATGTAAAAAAAAGTTATAATAATATGAAAAAAGCAGTTTAAAAATAAAACATGCGAAGCATTCTTTGCATATAAAGCAAAAATTTAAACATTGAAATTAGATGCATTGATAAGTAATATTTTTGTTAAAAATACTGCTTCCAAAAAATTATAAAAATTTTTGAAACACAAAGTTTAAAAGGTTATTCATCGACAGCAAATCAAAATATTAAAAATGCAGCGTAATTAACTGTAGAAAAAATCCCAAAAAATCACGAAATTAGTTCCGAAAACAAAAATTAAAAAAAAGTAAATTAAATTTTCCCCGAAGTGTAATCTTTTCCCAAATTTCCCATGCATTTTTCCTTAGTATAGGCATATTTTTCATTAACTGAAAGGAGAGATGTGGGGATCATCACTGCCTGCAAAAAACTCTTCTAGCCTCGTTTGGGGGCCACCATGTATCCTTCTCCTATGTATCTTTTTCAACCCTCTGCATCTTTTCCTTGTGTTTCCTTGTGAAACCACGGGTGGGATGACCCAAAAATACTAAAAGATAAAAATAAAAAAAAAACAGAAAAAAAAGAAAAAGGTGCTGAAGTCTCCCCCCAAATGTGCAACTTTTTTGGGAGCAAATTCAGCAACCCAAAAAGACGCAAAAAATGTCAGTCGCAAAGCACACCAGGTAGTTTGAGGAAGGAAAATCGAAGGGGGAAATTTAAAAAAGCTGTCTTGCTTTTCATCTCCAAAAAATGGGGGGGGCACTGCTTCTATTCAAGAAGGGGGCTTCGAGATCTCAGTTCACATCTGATGGGTTCTGTGACGGGAAAAACCCGCCAATGGGTTGCTGTCCATGAACAATAAAAGGGACACTTTCAAGCATTTTGTCAGCAAACAATCGTGCATGAGGGTTGGGGGTGTGCTCAAGGCTAAAACAAAAGGATCAATTGAGCATATTTGGTGTAGCTTTTAAACGACTATTAGTGTGTTGAAAATTTTTTTTTAAAGAGGCCTAGCCTTCGAGGAATGATGAAATATTATTCCTATAAGGGAAAATTTTTTGGATTTTTTAGATTTTGGCCCGTGCATTGTTTTCCCGGGAAACACATAGTACAAAATCATGCCGCGGGGCAGTGGCCATACAAACTTTTTATCTTAACCTCTGTGAAAAAATCACAGACTAAAAGGCAATGAAGTACTAAAGGAAATAATTCCACGTATAAAGCTGTCAAAATTTCTCAATTTATCTCGATTCAACACCTGATGAAGGTCTTTTTGATCAACAAAACACTGATCTTCAGATACATGGGGAGCATGATATACCTGTAAGAGATTTTAAAATGTTTCCCAAAACAAGGACACAAGGCTCAAGAAAATTTTTTGGAATTTTTGATAAAATTTTTCTAACAGACTAGATATTGCATTAAAAATTTCGTGGGCAATCATTGAAATCAACATCTTGGGGGAGATACAATGGTCGCAAGCCAAAGTTCAGCAAAAAATTTATCATGCATTTTGGATACCTGTGCAGGTCACTCATTAAACCTGGTTGGAAAAAGCTGCGCTAAAATTTGTCAAGCAGCTATCTCTTTTTTTATTTTTAGAGGCCATTTTTTGGGGTTCTTCACAGCTTCTACACGCGTTATGAAATTCTTAGCGATTTACTAAAAATGTAGAATCGGGCCCCCAGTGTCTGTACCAAAGAGGATTTCTACAACAAGATGGTCCTGTCGAGCTTTTTGCGTGAAAGAAATTGTCCAAGGATATGTCCCAATCCGGGGAAGCCCTTGCTAAAATAACTAGGATGAGAATGAGATGAAAAAAAACTCTTTAGAAGCCAGGGGTCCCTTAAAAAGAGGGCAAGCTAGAAACACCCTTTTTTATGCTGTTTTTTGGCAGGGCATTTTGGTAGAGTTGATCCCAAAGCCCGCATGCGGGATCCAAAACTTGAGTTGAACACGCAGTCGCAATGTTGAAGCCCTTTGGGGAATGTTTTTTTACGTAAAAAACGAGATTGTTTCCATTTTTTGAGGAGAAGGGGAAAGAATTCGGGAAACCCGGGAATATTTCAGACACGAACGCCAACGTAATGCCTCTCAATCCTTGGATTATGGACGATCTGAAGAGCATCCTTCACAGTCGAAGCTTTGCATACGATTCCTCCAGAAATTGATCATTCCTGAGTTCACTGGATCCACGGTGAAGGCCTATGAAGAAATCTTTTTCCTTTTGGGTTCTTTGGGTAAACTGCAATCATTTAAGTGAAAATTGAAACAGCTGCAGCGAAATTGGTTGCTGAGTACAAAAATGATCTGGATCAAACACTTGGAGTTTAACTAGTGCAGTTTGCGCCTTCTTTACTCAATTTTCCCAAAAACGAAAATGTAGAGAAAGGGAGGCACATTTCCTTTTCAAGCTTGATTAAAGAAAGTTGTAGTACATTTCCAAAAGTTTAAAAATGTTGCGGGTGTACTTGGGGCTCATGGGTTTCAAATTTTTTGGAGAACGTTCTTTTAGTAAAATGAAATTTATCAAAAAAAGACTTATACTACAATGTTATGAAGGCTTTTTGCCACCCAGCTTTGATGAAAAGCAATTTTAATATGACTCCTCAGAGAAAATGCTTCCCGATTTTATCAAAAACTTTGCAAGGGCTAGATCTCGTAAAGTCCCCTGCCCGTTTGTAATTAAAAAATAGCTATGGTATTGTAAAAAAAAAAATTCATTTGCAAATAGGAAATGTAATATGTCATAATATTCAGGTAGTTTTTGTAAACAGTAGCTATTGCTTACTTTGCTTATAAATATAACTGATAAAACCCGGGGAAAAATTTGAAAAAAAAAAATTTTGGTTGTTTTTGGCTTTTTATTTAAATTAAATTGGGGATGCTGATTCCAAATTGTATCAGTTTTTTCTACACGTCAAGTTTTTTTCCCACAGTTACCCTCCAGATAAGCAAAAATTCCCCCCTTTTGAGCGTAGTAAACTTTCCACTGATTACGATTTGACTCCGAGAGCATGTGGCAATTGTTTGTGCTTTTCATTTTGACAGTGCGGTGAGAGGGGGTGTGCAGCTCCCAAAGGTCAGACTATCAATATCGCAAACAGAAAGTAGGGTAGTAGAATTAGGGGAATTTTTTTATGGCTTTTTTCCTTTTCCCCCTTTTAACAACATACCTTGTAATTTCTATTTCGTTTTAGCGGTTTTTTTTTTTTTTCAAAAACTTGTAACTATTTCCGTTAGTGTTTTATTTTAAAAGGGATAATTTCTTTTTTTTCAGATCAGTCTGCTCCTCTACTTTTCTCGTAAGTGCCTAAAAAAAAAACCCTGATCCCTTTGCTATATATGTGGTAGTTTCACCCATTCCAGTCGAGGGGGAAGCATCAGCGTATTTGTCAAACAAGAAATTTTTGCATATTTTAAAGTGAAAAATCGGTGATAAGACAAAACTATGGGGCCCCCCACAAAGTGTGCAAGCATGGTTTAGAATTACGGATTGGACCAAAGGAACACTGAAAAATTGGGTTTGGTATCCCCTTGTTTGGCGAGACAAAAAGATCATTCCCCAGACTGTTTTTTTGTTTAGTGAAAACATTTGGGGTTTTTAAAAAGAAAAATAAAAAATAAAAAAGAATATCCAATCTAAACCCCACTATAAGACCAAAACCTCATTTAGCGAAATTTTAGTGCCATTTTTCGAAAACTTTCCTCCTTAAAGATTGAGTGTGTTAAAAACCAGTGACAGCAATGAGCAGATTTTTACATTCACGAGGAAATTTAGTTCGAGGGGATTTTACAGCACGATTGAATGATTTAGTACTGATTTGGGCCTATCCAAAAAAGCTTCAGAAAAACTAGCATCAAGACTGAAAAGAAAAACATACTTGAAAAAGGAGTGAAGGACATACTTTGAACCAGAAAAAATACATTCTGCAGTACTTTCGAAGTGCCCGGTTTTGTGTTTTGCCAAACTCCCGGTTTTTCTGAAGGAATAGGGGTTTCAATCTACAAAACCAAATAAGGGGGATTGTTTTTGATAGCTCAAAGCGGAGCTTGAAGTGTGTCCCTTTTAACAAAAGGGAATTTGTTTGGCGCAGTCCCTATTGGGCATTCGGTTGTCTTCGTGAAGAAAATGGAAAGAAATCATTTAGTATTGCAATATGACAAACCATTGGATCATCGTGTTTTACCTTAAAATGGTGTCCTTCCTTCTTGGTTAACAACGTGGATACACAAAATATCCCTGCTTTTCCCCGTTTTTGGGGGGTAGCAGAGCCGAGAGAACATTGGGGGTTTAGACGAAATTTGGGCCCCCGAGATCTATCTTAAACCCGGGGATCCTAAAATTGTACATAGCCACTTTTTGAAGAAAAAAATACCCACTCCCATAAAAATAGGCCATGAAACAATTTTTAAAAACATTGTCAAAGATGGGGACTGTTTGAAGTAATCATCTTGGGATTTTCCCGGCTGTCAAATTAAAAAATCAAGGGCCCGGGGGGTTTGATGGTCCACAAATTCGAAATCACAAAGATAACATTTCAACGGGGACTATGCAGACCTTGAAAGAAGCTTGGCTATCATTCAAGACGTCGTCAAGACTTTCTTGGGAAAAAACATCAATAATTCACAAAATTGTTTGAAATATTGGGAGTACAAAGCCTTGGTTGCAACATGATTTTAAAAATAATTTTTTTCATAGCCATCTTGCCAACTTTCGGAAAAAATTTGGTGCTGCTAGCGCGAGCAAGGTGAACGATTTTTACCAAGATTTGAAGGTTTTTGAAAAAACGTTTTCCAGGGTAATGGGATGTCATATAGGCTGATATTGTTGGGGCTCAAACGCGATAGTCCCCAAATTGAACACTCCAACAAAGCTAAAATAAATTTTACCTTAACCCCGCAACAATTTATAGCCTTATCCCCCCTAAAAACTGATAATGTTAAATAAAACTTCTATTCATGCCTATTTCTTTTTTTTTTCTTGTATGTTTAAAATTTAAAAATTTTTTTTAAAAAAAGCACTGTTTCGTTTTGTACGTATTTTTCATATTTTTAAGAAAACGAAAAACCTACATTCAAAAACTTGACGTGATAGAAAAAACTGAGATCAGTTTTGGGGTTCACACCCCCAAAAATACTTAAAAACAAATGTCACGACCCAAAAAAAAATTTGTCCCCAGTGGGAATCAATCCCCTTTTTCTATTGTATACATTTTCTAAAGTTAATATACTTTCCCCCAATTTAGCTATGCGATTTTTCAAAAGCTCCAAAAAAAAACTAAAATTTCCCCCCCAAAAAAAATCCCCGGGACCCCCCCCCCGCGCCGGGGATTCTTTTTTTGTAAAAAATTTTTTAATGAAAGGGGGCCCCCCCCACAAGGCTGCCCAGGGGCCCACAGGTTCTAAAAACCGGCCCTGGTACTGTTGTACAACCACACACACACACAACCACACACACACAAACCCAACCCAAACCCTTTCCCACCCCCCCGATCTTTCCTTTTTTTATAAAAAAACGTGTTGTTATCATAAATTGAAAAGTAACTGAATATACCAAATTAGTCAGGGACATTAGTGAGGACCAATGTCTAATTTCCCTTTCCGAATGCGAATGCGAATGCAATATTTGGTTTTAAAATATTCACGTCAAGCGAATTGCGAATATACATAAAATTTCAATAATACACTATGTTTTTATCATATACGTAAGGGAAAAATTTGTAGTATTGTAAAGAGTTTTAGCCATAAAAATTTAATGTCTAAACGCCGTGTCACCGGCATTTTTTTTTCCGGGGAGCTTTGGGGATTTTGCTACCAAAAAAGCCCCTAGTGGTGGCAAAAAAAAGCGCGTTCGTCACACGCGTTGTTCGGCTACGAGCATCTTTACTTCTACTGGCATCTTCGGGACCCGCAACCAAAACTAACATTATGGATCGTGAAAGAAGACTTCAATCGTATTCAATTCAATCGTATTTCTTCAATTCAAGAATTGTGAATCATGCAAGAAGATCCCTCGTAGCCGAAACGCCCATGCGACGAACGCGCATTTTTCGTCGGAAAAACGGTAAAAGCGTCGGTAACGGGTCGGTAAATTCCGCTATTTATTTGCATTTCTTGTTATTTTTTCTTTCACAAGGCAGAATAATCTCTTGAAACAACCAATGATATATAATAATGCCAGGAAAAAAGAATACACGTTGGGATATTGATAACATTAAAAAAATAATTCGCCGCAGTCTGGCCATTTCGCGGGGCCCCTTAGGGAGCATAAGACGGATGTTGCAGTGGACGGAAAAACTTATTAAACTTTTCGTGCGTGAAAGTTTTAAAAAATACCATAATTATATGAGACGAATGTATCATGAAAGTAATGAGATTGTATGAGGTATGGTTAAAGATATGATATGATTGGTATGATAGTAATGTGATGAACTATAGCTATTCACTTAAGCTGGATTCCTGGGCTGGAGCTGCCGCTGCTAGCCGAGTTTGTAAGGACGTCGCTGATTGGCTGAAGACTCGGGCTGGGTGCGATGGTGGTGGACTTGCCTCGCCGCAACCCCAAAACCCTTGCGTTCCCTCAGAAAAATATTCATATTTCTTGGCTTTACTCATCTCTTACACAAGATAGGCCTATTTTGTTTGCATCAGTAAATCAGGCGTGATTGTTCAACAAAAAACATGCCATTCAAACTCAATAGGGTAAAAAAAAAGTCATGACTGACTACCACAAGAGTAGGCGGACTTTTAGGTTTTCAGTGCATTGAAATGTTGACTCCTACCCGATATAACCAAGCTACAGATAATAGTATGAAAACTGAGCCTACCATCGGTTCATAATACATTGCTGCATATCATGAGCATAAAAAAAAATTTCAGTAAGACTACACTAATATTAAGATAATTAAAGGAAAGTAAAAGAGTGTATAAACATTATTCTTGCTTATTTTGCTTCAACTCGCTCTAACTCCATAAATTTTTGGCACAAATCAATTTTCAAGAACGTTTCAAAATCCTTATACTTTCCCCTTCCTGTGGTATGTAGCACGTACCAATAAGGAAAATATTAGGTGGTCAAAATGGTAAGAAAGTTTAAAAAAGTTTCAAACTGGTGCCGTGACGGGTGGAGCCTCTGATAGCTCTCCCGAAAACGTCTCTCCTATATAGGGAGCAATGCTCACCCGTCACTGTGCCAGTTTGCAGTAGTAGTTTTTAAATTTCTTAGCCATTTTGACCACCTACTCTTTTCCTTATTGGTACGTGCTACATACACAGGAAGCGGAAAAGTATAAGGCTTTTGAAACAGTTCTTGAAAATTGAATGTGACCAAAAAATTTGGAGTTAGAGCGAGTTGAAGCAAAATAAGCAAGAAATAATGTTTATACACTCTTTACTTTCCTTTAATTATCTTAAATTAGTGTAGTCTTACTGTATTTTTTTTTTAATCATGATATGCAACAAGTATTATGAACACGATGGTAAACTCAGCTTTCATAACTATTTCTGGTAGCTTGGTTTTATCGGGTAGGAGTAAACATTTTAATGCATGAAAACCTAAAAGTCCGCCTACTCTTGTGATAGTCAGTCATGACTTTATTTTTTACCCTATTGAGTTTTGAATGGCGTTTGTTTTTGAACAATCACTGCCTGATTTACTGATGCAAACAAAATAGGCCTATCTTGTGTAAGAGATGAGAAAGACCAAGAAATATGAATTTTTTCTGAGGCAACGCAAGGGTTTTGGGTTGCGGCTAGGCAAGTACCCCACCATCGCCACCTGCCCGAGGCTATCAGCCAATCGCGACGTCGTTACATACTCGCCTAGGCATCGAGCCGCTCCCAGGAATCCAGCTTAAGGAATAGACATAGTAATGATGATTGGTATGATTAGTATGAAACAGTGATGTTGTAATGCCAGAATATTGTAACATTCTCTTCCTCTTCTCTCCTCTCCTTCCATTTTTTTCTACCGTCCCCCCCCCCCCCTCCATCTCTGTTCCTCTCCCCTGTCTTTCCCTGTCCCATCTCCCTTCTCTATAGGCAGGAATTACACATAAGTGTCCCGAGAATATATTGTCTCATCCGATGTAGGGAAAGGTCTTGAATAACCATTTATTTCTTTATTCTAGCTATGGGAACCTAGTAGGTACAGTTGTTTTAGGTGAAAGAATTTGATCTTCTTTTGTACCAGTTTCTATCATTTCTTTCGTTGCTTTCTTCTTTCCCTACCGTTTTATCTCCCCCCCCCTCCCGTACACGACCAAAGAGATTCGCTTATTTCTGTGGATTTTTTATTTCGCGGGAGAATGTTCTCATAGAAAACACACCTCACTGAATTCCACTAACACCATTTCTTAGATGGAACGATTCCCATTAAATTCTTAGGATACTTGAGAGGTCAGAATACAGACCCTGGCTGCGCAACAGACAGACAGGACACAGACAGTAAGATCGCTCTAAAATGACCATGCATCTCCGGCCGTTCTTCCTCTTCGAGAGATGGTAGCGTGGGGAAAACTCTATCAGATATGTAGGAGGGTTTGGATTAATAATAAGATGTTAAAAATTACCTTTCCAGTTCAAATTTTTGTCCATCAATTGAAAGACATTATTACCCTATATTTCAGTAGTTATCCCTTGTTCTCACACCCCATCCCAGGCGTTTAAACGTTCGATACAATGTTAGTTTAAGTCAATCAAATAAAGTCCGAACGCGTCCCTCCCTTCCCGCTGTAGTCAGGAGGAATATAGTGAATATGGCCACGTTGGGTGGAAAATGTTATACAGGCTTGTATAATGGTTGTAGAGTCAATTAAAGGGCTTGGGTCATTAATTTCCGAGGGTGTGCAAAAAAGTTTCGTCCGCCCTGGCTTTTTCCGTAAATAAAGATGGCCGCCATCGCCGACCCATATCCTTAAAATGGCTATACTCGGTCAATATTTGTTGCCTAGAGACTTCAATTGGGCTCTATACCTAGGTATTTAGACACAAGGAATCGGAATGAAAGGGTCAGGATGGAGGGATATTCTGTCGTCACCATATAATCCAATATGGCGGCTGAAACTTCCAAAATAACTCTAGGTGGGTTCGGGAATTATATTTTCAACTGCAAAGAACACAACTAAAATCAAATCCAAATTCAATGTGTTCAAGCAAACAACTTTATTCAGCACGTAATAACAAAATTATGACAAAATGACCAGTAAAATTACTTCATCAGGTCCTCGTCTGGGTACGACGGACTCTTCGTGCCGATGGTTACGCGTCATAGGGTTTTTACATGGTTTCTTCCACCCTCGCACCCATAAAAACACTGTGCATCCTACCCTGGAGCAGCTGCAAGCTGTCGCTAGGCACCCAGAGGTCTTGTAGTTGCAGTGAATGAGCTTCAATATGTTCTGCAGTTGCAGAGAGTGTATCTGCCGGCACTGTTCGTGGTAGCAGATGCCCTGGTGGTCGAGTACCATCCATGACTGTGGGCCAGTGTCGGGGGTGATTCTGCAAGTGCCGCTTTCCATGTGCGAACTTGCAGGTGACATATGTCGATAATTTTCGAGAAACGCATCATTGGTTGGTGGAGGAGCAGATTTGAACGATGATGCCCCACTCTTCCCTGTTTTGAAAAAAACGCCACATTTTATTCTGCATTCGGTCATGGATGTACACGGGACCTCTGCGAACCTTGCCATTATGTCGCACATAGGAACTTCGTGGCCTGAGCTTGGACCGATTTTCAATCAGGCCTTCACATCGCCAACTTTAGATAGGGAGAGTGTTCCCTTCTTGGCAAGTTTGATAACCAGTGGCCTTGCATACAACCATTGCAAAGAAGTACAGTATCTGCTCCGAGACCCATGAATGGCGAGAAGAATCATTGCTATGTCGCGGTTTGCTGTTGCCAGTGGCACCGATGTCGGATAACGGCTCGTTCCTTCACTAGTGAGGAAATAATCATTGGAGAAGGGTTGCTACCTCTATATTAATGTGATAGAAGTGCACACGCCAGAACAAACACGTCAGTGTCCTCGCACACAAACACGACAGACTTGCCGAGAGTGAAAGACGAGGATGGCATGCTGTGTTTATGTGGATATCAGCCTCCCTCGTGTTGTGGGAACGAGCTCATGCCGGTCAATCCTTACACCACCAAACCTATCTCCACTGGCGCGTCGCATGACACCAGCAATCGGGAGAGTACAATTCTGTGCTTGATTGGTGTAATAATCAGAGTTGAGCAGGCCGTTCTACGAGCCTGGCATCAGTGCATCTGTTCTGTGTTGGTGAGAATGACTCTCTGTTGGCTTGAGTAGGCATGTCCAGGCGTCACTGTGAACACGGCTTGATCCAGCTCTCTGCATCCGCGTGAAGTTCTGCGTGCTGTTTGGGAAGTATCTGTCAAAACACGAGGGTGACATTTGATTTTTGAAGAGCTTGATGGACAAACAAAAAAAGCCATCCACATTACACTTGGAGTTTGTCGGACGGCAGGTGAGAATCCAGAGGAGCGCTTGAAACATCCATAGAAACAGTGTCGGGGCGGGGCAGTTATCGCTCTGATATAGCCACTTGAAGTTTCAGTTTCAAGGGCGATTTGACTTCGTGATTTTCATTTCACCGGTTGGGTTTGAACATTGATGGTGGGTAGCGGCTAATCATATGCAAACCCGTCGTCAAAGTTGATCTCACGTGAACTTGCAAGTAGACCAATGACACGTGCATAAATCAGTTCCTGATCATAGACACTTCCTGCCTACTAAGAACTGTTTCTTCTTCACATCCATGGTGACAACTAGTTTCCGAGAGGATCGTAGAAAGATCCTGGCCAACAATCCTTGAAGTTGTTCATGCCGGTTTCCAAGACTGACGGCTTCATCCGCTATTCACATCAGGCGTGACGCAATTGTCCTGTAACGAGGTTCATCAGGCACCATCGGGCCGACTTCGTGAGAGTCATCAGCCATTGGATTAATTTGCAAAGACGTCCAGTGTTTTGCGAGGCTTAGGCGATCAGCCTGGTCTACCTTTGATTCGACCCTCAGTTTCCTCACTTGTGATGAGTGTGAGAGTATGTGTTCATGTTGCTCATAGCCAGAACCTGTGTGATACTTCCCATGGAGGGCAAAGCTGCAGGTCCCACTTCACCATCTGGGGGTAGGCAGTCGCCAGTCCAGTAGTCCCAGCTCGGCCCATGGCTCATGGGGTATTTGGAGGCCATATTTATTTTCTATGGTGACACATTTGTCAAATCACCTAAATAACCATTCCATTCGATTCCGTGTCATAAAAACCTAGGGATAGAAGCCAGTATGAAAGTCCTAGCCAAATATTGACGAGTTCGGGCCATTTAAGGATATAGGTCGGCGATGGCGCCATCTTGGAATTACGAAAAAGCCACCGGGCGAATATTTTGACACCCTCCGGAAATTACGTCCTGCGGCCTTTATTGACTCATTATTCAAACATAAAAAAGTCTTGTTACAACATTTCCACCTTAACTCAAAAATTCCTCCTGACTAATTATAGTCTATTCACTTTACTGGATTCCTGGGCTGGGAGCTGCTCGTGCCTAGCGAGTTTGTAAGGAACGTCGCTGATTGGCTGATTAGACTCGGAGGGTGGGATGGTGGTGGTACTTGCCTGGCCGCAACCCAAAAACACCCTTGCGTTGCCTCAGAAAAATATTCATATTCTTGGGCTTACTCATCCTATTACACCAAAAATAGGCCTATTTTGTTTGCATCAGTAATCAGGCAGTGATGTTCAACAACAACACGACATTCATAACTCAATAGGGTAAAAAATAAAGGTCATGACTGACTATCACAAGGAGCTAGGCGGACTTTTAGGTTTTCAGGTGCATTAAATGTTGTAACTCCTTACACGAATTATAACCAAGCTACCAGATAATAAGTTATGAAAGCTGAGCTACCATCGTGTTCATACTACATTGTGCATATCATGAGCATAAAAAAAATACAGATAAGACGACCACTGAATATTAAGAATTAAAGGAAAGTAAACGAGTGTATAAACATTATTTCTTGCTTATTTTCGCTTCAACTCGCTCTAACTCCATAAGTTTGGTCACATCAATTTCAAGAACTGTTTCAACATCCTTATACTTTCCGCTTCCTGTGGTATGTAGCACGTACCAATAAGAAAAAGAGTAGGTGGTTCCAAAATGGCTAAGAAAGTTAAACGTTTCAAACTGGTGCCGTGACGGGTGGATGTGGGCGCCTCTGATACTCTCCCGAAAACAGTATCTCCTATATAGGGAGCAATGCTCACCCGTAAATGTGCCAGTTTGCAGTAGTAGTTAGTTTTAACTTTCTTAGCCATTTTTGACCACTACTCTTTTCCTTATTGGGTACGGGCTAAACATAATCTCTCCCTCCACCTCTAACCTAATCTAATTAACTTAAACTAACATTTTTATGGCTGAAATAACGGTGATTTTCGGTGTACTGTAACATCATTATGAGTCAATTGACCACCCATGGTTGTAAATGGGGTTCAAAATATTCATAAAGAATAATTCTACACGATATGTTTGTTTGTTTAGAGGGATAATTCCTCAGAGCCGAGTGATCTACGCTGCAGAATTAGTGTGTTGGATGAAGCCACCACCCCGGCGAGGGGGGTCACAAACACTCTGATAACACCCGGTACCCATTCACTGCTGGGTGGACAGGGGATCGAGGTTTTAAGAAAAGACCACCCATCTATCTTTGCTACCGCCGGGGAATCTAAAAACCCCACCGGGAATTCCGTTTGTGAGAGAGCGTGCTAAACCACTATACTACGGATACCGTATGTAATGTTAGGTAAGAATCCTAGGACTTTTGGAAGCCCACTACCGAACTAATACCCTACTTGCACCGAGTTAGGTGGTAAATAAGCTTAAATGGTTAATATAACACTGCCTTAGGGGCATATGACATATTAGTGCCCTAGTTAGTTCAGTGATGAACGAACTTAATTATTAATAAACAGTACTGTCGGAAAAAAGGTAGCTACAGAGCAATCACGGCATATAACTTGGTAGTTTTTGTCATTTATGCCCTGTTCAATATTACTCCTTGATGAGGTCAATGAGATCCCCTTATCCCACAGTTGATATAGGAGTTCCTAAGAAGAGCAAGCATCGTCACTCGTAGCAGCTAGGTGTCGACTGTAGATGTAAACAAATGAATTTCCCGCGATTTCAAGCGCCCCCATTTCGCAGAGTCGAGGAGAATAGGAGAAGGTTAGCGCGGGCGAACACTCACGTACGCAACCCGGCGTCGCCGGGTGGCGTAATAGTGAGCAGCTTAGGTGTTGCTGGGGACATGCCGGATAAAAGCACAACAGTTTTTCCAGGTATTCCTCAGAATCAAGCTTCAATTCTAGAAACCGGCGCCAAGCGATCCGAACATTTTTTTAAAACACATCTTTATTTTTTTATTTTTTTTTATTTAAACATTTTGTGCCTATGCGATGTAGGCAATAGTGACCCCAGGGCTCGGTAGTAAGCCCCGGGGTTCACTGAGGGCTGTGATGGGTTGGCCCTCGTCCGTGGGGCGGCAGGCAGGATTTTTATAGTGACGCCTGTGATAGAGGACTCATGCCGCCCCCCTGTGTCATCCGAGCACTCGCAATCGAAGGTAGAGTTAATAGGGGCAGGGCATGTGGGTGTTCTTAGGCCACTCGACGTTTGCAGAAAGATTTTGGTTTTTCTTGGGGATCGAATCGGGCACCGAGAACGCCACTGAGAGACCCGCTAACAACTGCTACCGCCTCCCTGACTTAGGATAGCCTGCATAATAGAACTTTTTTATTTTTATTTAAGTAAATGCATATTACACCGCCGTTCTGGATGCAAGAATTCTCGACGGTGTTGCTGGGGGTATTGCTTCCTCATACTAAATGTCACCATCATTCAAATGCTAATGGCGTTTCATCCCCCACATCCGAAGCTACTGAATCCGGCAAGGAAGAGTCGATGTGGTCTGGGGACAGCTACATGCCAGCAGTAATCAAGAGGTCAATAGAGAGAAAGGGGGAAAAGGCGTTCTGTGCGGAGAAAGGTCGGCGGTCCAAACCAAGAGGTGCCCA
Organism: Chionoecetes opilio; assembly: GCA_016584305.1. Classification (NCBI taxonomy): domain Eukaryota; kingdom Metazoa; phylum Arthropoda; class Malacostraca; order Decapoda; family Majidae; genus Chionoecetes; species Chionoecetes opilio. The sequence continues at coordinate 52,106 of JACEEZ010023718.1, read as the reverse complement.
GAAATGCCCGACTTACTCGGATTCCACAACAAGGAGGAGACTTTTACAGTTCCGTTCAGACAAGTCGGCTCCAATGACCGGCCAGACGGAAAGGAGCTTCATAACATCAGCAACAGATGTGATCGCAGAGGTTCCGAACACTCCATGCCACGATGTGACCATGAAGAGCCGATACAAGGATTGTCGTTCAACCGAAAGATGCGCTGGACAAGGGATGCACCACCTGTTTGGTAAGACACGTGTCGACACAGAGTCCGTTGTCATAATGATAGGGAATGATCATTCCCTGACCAGCCAGCATCAGATGGCAGCCATATGGGTAGCCTTTGGAACTGGAAAAGACTTCATGTACCTGGATATCAATGCCATGGCTATGCTCTGGGAAAAGATAGGGTCCAACGGCAATGCCGATGTTCCACAGCTTCACGGGCTGCGACACAACTTCCGCTTTCTTTGCAAAAGGGAAGAAAGAAATCGGTATGGAGGCTTGGAATGCCTACGTGGAGGTGCGGAAGCCTTAACAACCTCATGAATCACCTCTGTTACATGGACTGTGACAGTGAACTGCAAGGAATTCCCAGTTGCTCGAGCGCGTCACCGTGATCATCTACAAATAAGAAGAAGCAACTTGGACTCTGGAACGAGGCACGTAGGGAACTCTTCTCCCAGAAAAACAGGACCAATGGAGAACCTTCCCCCAACGCACAAGAAGCCATTCTGCAGCACACACTGCGCTCGCAGTCTTACCCAAGTGGAATCTGGGCACCAGTGATCATTGTGAGAGAAGCCCCACCTCAGAGGATTGGATGGACTCTAGAGAGTGCAACGAAGACCTGGCGTCCTGTGTGCTCCAACCTGCCTGTGGCATCCCAGGCCTGCAGCGGACTGATCAAGTGGTTGCAAAAGCGCCATGTGCACGTGTGGAGGACGATGCTCATGCAAGAAGGCGCGGTGGAAAGTGCACATAACTTTGCAGCTGCCGATGTGAGAAGTAGCTTAGCGGCTTAGTGTGAAATGTAGTAATTGAATTTTGTGCAGAGAAGGGATTTAAGACATTAACACTGCATGTTTCCATGTTTTAATGTCAGTTGTTAGCAGATTCCTCCATTAAAACCTTTGAACTGACCTTCATGCTTTGCTCTCCTACTTAATTGTGTACTAAGTATGATTATTTCATGTGATTGAATTATAAACACCCCTAATGGGCCAAATAATGAGCAACCATACTCAGAAAATACCTTAAAACAAGAAACATGGCAATTTTGCACCATGTTGGGTAAATATACGCACGGTCTGAAAGAGTTTACATTTTTTCTTGATTTTCGTATGTGTTAAATTGCTCACATTACAAAAATGTATCGTAGAAGCATAAGAGTGGTCGTATCGCTTGGCGCCGGTTATAGAATCAGAGCTGGGACCCTGAAGATTGCCTGATCAAAATTTGGTGCTTTTATCCGGCATGTCCCCATCCCTTTGAAATCGGTGCTAAGCTGGCCTCACTATAAGCCAGTGTTTAAAAGTAAGGATTTCCTGAGGCTGGCGTTCGCCTGGCGGAGCATCGGCAGGCGATCGCAGCCCGGGCGGAAGGTTTAATAGTACGGCCCTTAATGCAAAAACACAAGACTCCCACACCCCCCTTCCCTTTCATAATTAGTCAGGCTGTTATGATCATTTTTTATGTTGTTAGTTAAGTGGAAGAATAGGAAAAAACACTCCATTAAGATGAGAAATATCTCATAGTGAAGTGAAGAAACGGTGGAGTGTCCTTCAGTGACTTCCACGGAAAAACCAGAAATACATCAGTGACGCGGTGTGGCTTTTTGATTCACAGAACAATCTTCTTGGAAAATTACATTGAAACTCTTATAATGATTCGGAAGAATAAATCTTATTCGCAATGACGCGTGTAGCCAGAAAATCACATATTTATCTCCACATGTATCAGTCTTAACCCAGTTATCTGTAAACGATATCTCCTATTAGTATTTGAAAAAAACGTTACATTAGTTCATAGTGAAATCTCCCATTGAGACGTGTGCTTACCCATATTAAAGTATGTGACTGAATCTAACTAGTTTTTGTTCAACCCAAGATACATACTACATGGTGTTGCGGAAATACTTATCCACAAACCTTTGAAAGTAATTCAGGGTTAACTCGGTATAATATTCATACGAAAACCATCATATCCACGTAACTACCTTGATTTTTAAACATTAACATTCTGTTTAAGAGTTAGACCTTAAGTCTAAATCTTGAACTGGTGGCAGCTACTTACAATTTAAATTATCCATTTTTTATTGATGCAACGCGGATGGTTGCTCAGTGAAGAAGTAAACTTACAATTAAATCTAAATTCATATGAATGATTAAATCTAGTTAAATAATTAATAAGCGGTGGAATTTTATTGTTCATTAATACCCAGTCAAAAAACCTGTCATCACAATGTGATGGGGGTAATTTTGTGTGCACAGCACACTAAAAAATATTAGGGCACCACAGCTGAAAAGGATGGCTGAGTGATTTGATGAGATGGATTTTACAATAATAGAATGGATGGGTATGAATGACTTGATAAAGATAGAGATATGACAACATAATAACTACTGGAAGTGTGAGAGGACAAACCATAGTATAAGGAGAGATAGTGTTGGATTGTGTGGATGAGAGCGGAAATATGGTGAGAGGACTAGAAGACAAGGAGGTGCATGGTCGGTGCTGATGGAAACACTTCCACCAAGTCCACCCTCTTGAAGGGGTTTCAAGGAACAGGCATCAGTGAAAAAAGGCATGAAAGTGTGTCCCTTAAGCTTAACTTAGTACCCTACATCACAAACTAGGTAAATATAATAAATAAATAAACACATGTATGGCAGAGACATCATTTTGCATCAATGTTATAATTATTCCTAGCATAGGCATTTGAGAAATACGAGTTTAATATGCTGTATATTATATGAGTAGTATCTTCTATCTCTTCTCTTCACGTGCCTCCCAGCCTACAGCAGCTCAAGGCGCAGGCGAGACGGGCCGCAGCACACTGCGCTCACCAGACACACCGAGAGCTGGAGGCCAGGAAGAGGCAGGCGGCCTGGTACGCTGCAGCCACCGACTACCACCCACTGGACGCCACCCAGCAACAACCCAGGGCAGATGGCGCACTACTGCAGCGTGTGCGTCTGGGCTACTGCACCAGAGAGGAGCTACAGGAGGACTTCGAGGGGCAAGTGTGCGACCACTGCGAGATGCACACCCGTCGCCCACTGGTGCACTACCTCCTGTCCTGCCCCGCCACCGCCCCCCTGAGGCCCGGCCCGGCCCCAGCCTGCAGGTGGGGGGCTGCTGAGTGGGCGTGAAGGCAGGGCCGCCCTCATGGTCCGCCACACCCCGAGAGACGTGATGTTGGGGGTGCTGCGAGCAGCGCCCCCTCCCCGCGACACATCACGTACCACACCCTGTCGCGCCGGCAGGGTGACCAGTGACGCAGGTGACTCACCGTCACCACGTCTCCACGCGACCCTCCCGTAGCCTGACGGGATACCCTCCTCACTGGCGGGCTGATGCCCGCTTTGTACTTCTTTGCTCCTGCATATGCATTTATGTACATGCTTGTATTGTGTGTGTGTGTCCTGTATGCTTAGTTGTACAATAAACCTTTACAAAAATTCTCTTCTTATATATATATATATATATATACCCTCACCCTCAACATAATCACCTCACCCTCACTGCCACACTCACCCTGCTTCGCCTTGTGCCTCACCCTCACTGCCACACTCACCCTGCTTCGCCTTGTGCCTCACCCTCACTGCCACACTCACCCTGCTTCGCCTTTGTCCCTCCCCCTCACTCCAAAACTCACCCTGCTTCCCCTTTGTGCCTCACCCCACTGCCACATTTCCCCTGCTTCCCCTTGGGGCCTCCCCTCACCCCCAATACCCCCACCCTGTTTCCCCGGGGTCCCCACCCTCACTGCCACCTTCCCCTGCTTCACCTTATGCCTCACCCTCACTACCACACTCACCCTGCTTAAACCTTGTGCCTCACCCTCACTCCCCACAGTCACCCTCACCCCCCGCCCACCCCTGGCCTAAATTCACCTATGGCTGTTGAAACCAGGGGACGGGAGGTTTTACCTTTTGTTTTTGTATTATCACCCCTTTAAAATTTGGGTTTTTATGGTGCGCCATTTTAAGATAGTATTTTTGATCACATTTATATATATATATTGTGACTGGTTTTACGGGTTAATTATGATGTCTTTTTATTTATAGTACTAGAAATTTTGTTTGTAAGTGGGAATTTGATGAAAAGAAAGGGGGTTCTTTTTTTCAATGTATTGGGCGCTGTAAATTTCTAGAAAAAGGGCAAAAACCAAGAACACAAAAAACCCAGCCTTTGCTCGGGCCCTTTTCCCTTCGCCCTTATTATAAAAGATTTCCCCACAATGTTGTGCAATTCAACTTTTGGGGTGCCCGGGACCCGGGGGGTGAAGACTTTAAGGACCTCTTGTGAGTAATTTTGTGGCATACAGACAGATATAAGTTTGGAGAAATTACAAAAGTCGAGAGCTGTGCAAAAGGTTGGGTTTCCCGAATTTTAAAACCAGTTTCTGAGTTATTACAAAAGGGTCAGATGTCAATTTTTTTAGCTTAGAAGAAACAACTGATGACTTTGATCGCGCCTGTCTAAGCTAGATGAATTTGCAGTCAGAATTAGAACGGGAGTTAGAGAGTGGATGCCCTTGAAAAAGGACTTAGATGGGGCCCGTGATTCAGATTAAGGCTCGTATACACAGAATAAAGGGGCCTTTGAGAATTACAAAAAAATCTGCTAAGTAATAAGGATGTTGCTGATGTTTTGTATTTCAAGTGGCGGACCCTCTGCTGCACAAGAAAAGGTTGCCTAATTTAGAATTTCCCAAATTTTAAAAGGTGAATTTACAAAATTTGGCAGCCCTTTTTGGGGCCCAAATTTATGTCTCATGTTGATGTGCAGACACCCGGATAAGCAAATTTAGTATTTATTTTCCCACTGTTAAAGGGGAGAAGCAAAACCCAAGTCATATCGGGTTCTCTAAAACAAGCCCCCAATTAAAAGGGACTGCTTGTCCACTACAAAAGGAGAGTTTTGGGAACCCTGAGAGAATAAAATTTTTTCCCAGGGTTAAAGGCTTTTTTAAAAGGGGCAAAGTTCCTTTGAAGGCAAGGGGTCTTAAGAAACGTGCCCCAAACTCTGGATTCTACTTTACAATTTTACGACACACATCAAATTTTAAAGAAGCATTGGGTTTCACTGGAAAGCAGTGTGAAGTCTTTTAACACCAAATCACCCTTTTCCCCGTCTACCTAATAAAATACAAAATGGAGTGGGCTGGGAAAAGGTGCTGGACGTAAAACGCGATTGGGTTTGGCTCCTGCAGTTCCTGCAAAAGAAAAAAAAAAAAAATAGGGGAGCATTGAAGGGTTCGGAGATTTTCAAGGATTTTTTTCCCTTCAGAGAATTTAGAAAGGCAACATAAACCCTAAAGGAAAGCCCGGAAATTTGGAAACATAAAGGGGTTTAAAGGGGAAAAAGGGGTCTTCAGTTTCAGCTTTTCACGCCCTTTTGAATTTTAACTGGTTTAAGGGGGGGTTTGTGGGCAAAAACAAAAAATCAGGGGAAAATGCTTTGAAATTTTAAAATTAAGGGGAAAGGGGACCGTGCTGATAAAATTCAATCTGCCAGTTTTGTGTTTTAAGTGTTTAAAAAAGGGGCATATTGCTATGGGATGCTTTGTTTAAAGTGTGAAAAAATGAATGGAAATCACAATATTCAAAATGTTGGCTTTAAAAGGGGAATTCAAAAATTAAAATGACCACATGAGGTTGCCCTGAACACGGGTCAAAACCACTAGTGATGCCAACGGAAAGAGTTCATCAGTTCGGGCAAGGTAGCGTTCTCTTAAAAATTTTAACCTCCACTAATAAAAACCATGTACTATTTTGAAACCCAAGAAAAGGTTTAAAGGTTTTTTGGAACTAATGGTGTGTTTTATGATGTAAATTATTTTTTAAAAGTGGGTCTGACAAAACCTATGTAAGTAGTAATTTTGTAAAAAGTGAAAACCCTAAGTGGCTTTCTAGCCCCAGAAAATTTTCAAAATTCAGCATTTGGGGGTGAAAAGTCTAAAAAGCAGGCAAAGTAACATTTTTTTCCCTCTAAAAACAAACTTGATTGAAATAATGCTCCCCATTCATTGATTGTTTTTTTAAAATTTCCAAAAAGATTGTAACCCTTTTGATTAGAAAAAACTGTTCCTCAAACTTATTGATTCCCTTTTTCCAGTAAAACTTGTGATGATCACTTAAATAATTTCCAGAGGGGCATGATATTTGGATTGGTCTCGATGCATCTGGAAATTTCCCTTGATCCCCGTGTATTTTTCAAGTTGATGGAATATAGCACAAATTTCGTTTTTGTTTTTTGGATTCTTTTCAGGATTTTGGGGCAGGGTGCCAGTTTCTCATTTTTACTTCACATAAAATTTTTGTGTTTTTTCCAAGGTGTCAGACTATGATGAAAGCAATTTTTGGGACTTAAAAGTCTGTAGGGATTATTTCTAAGGAAGCTGTTTTGGTTTTTTTGGTCAACTCTCCCTTTGGCAAGAGTTTTTAAGAGCTTTAAAATTTTGGTTTGGGTTTAGTAGATATAAATTTAGCCCTCCCTTGGAAGATTTAAAGGGCAGAAAAAGGGTGATCTCAAAAGATAATGAAAAATTTGGGCTAAAAAGGGAGACTAGTAGTTTACATACCATTGATCCCAAAATTTGGGCCAAAAAGGGGTTTTTGAGCAAAAAACAAATATTAAAAAGGTTTTTTAAATGATTATGAGAGGGAAGGTTTTTATTGGGGGAAATTCCTGTGATGGGGATTATAGCCCTTTCCCCCCTACCTATTATCTGCCTCCCCCGCCCTGTAGTAAAGGGGAAAGCAGTGTGGTAAAAGATTATACCTGTTTTTGATGCATCAGCTCGTAGTTATAAGGGAATTTTAAAACTGAAGGGTTTGTTTACTGACTGGCCCACCCCCTAAACCCTGATTTAGGGGAAAATATGATACGCTTCAGGGGTGGCCCATAGCTTTAGCTGCTGTTTATCCCCCAAGGCATTTTTCCCAAATAAAATAAAGGCGGAAATAGAGATGTGCATGGGTTTCTTTCGGGAAGGGTGTAAATGGATAAGTTTTATGAGATTTTGGGGGTTTTCCCATTTGGAAAACCAATGCTACCCCTTTTCTTTTTAAATCTACTATTGGGACATCATTTTGAAGGGAAACCCCCACTGACTGAGATAATACATGAATTAAAAAGAGGATTTTGTTTTGTGGGAAAAAAGGGGAGGGGGGTGCAGATAGTTTTAGAAGAAGTTGTGCAAAGTTTAGTGAAGCCTGTGGGGTTTTGTCACAATGCAGGGACCCTTTTTGAAAAAAGGGTTTCTAATAGTAGACTGGAAAACATCTAGATTTAATAAATAAACTTGACTATGTAAGTGGGGGGGAATGGGGTTTACAAATGTGCTGGGTTTTTTTTTGGTGTAACTCCTCGATATTTTTCTCCTTGGGGATTTAAATTTTAGGTCCCAAATTGAGTTAGTATTTCCCAAAAAAATCTTTTCTTAGTTTTTTTCCCAAAGACTTTGATCCTCGGGTTTTCATAAGCCCCCTTTGGGGTTTGTTTGGTAAAATACTCTTCCAAGAAAATTTGGGGGTTTGGGTTTTTTCTTGGGATATATGTTCCCCCTAAATACAAAAAAAGTTTGAGAAGTGGTTTGAGAGTCCCAAACCTCTCTTAGATCATGGGGGTTCTTGATAGATGCTTTTTTTCCCGGTTTTCCTTTGGGAAAATACCCTTTAAATAAAATTGAACTGCATATTTTTGGGGGGGACGCTTTAAAAGGGGATAGGGAGCTTGTGTAATGTCAAAACCCTGTGAAAGATGGTTTTTTAAAAGGTATCACTAGTGGTTTCCAGATCTAGAGTAGCACCCTAAAAACTTTTAAACTCTGCCCAGGTTAAAAATTGATGGGGGCCCTTCTTTTATGTTCCATTTTAATTTCCCTTTTGAAAAAAAAGCTCTTCATCTAAATCTAAGTAAAAAACCACCCCTAAATTGCGGACAGACTCAAAGATTGTCCTTGCTTGGATACAAGGGGGACTCTTAAAAATTTGAAAATTTGTTGCAAATGGGATTTTATGAAACCCAAAGTGTAATCCCCCCCAAGTTGCTGGCGGGCTTTTTAAAGGGGAGTTGACCCCCTGCCGTTTTGATTTCAAGGGAATATAGGAACCAGATTGTATCTAAAATTTGGGGTTTAAATGGCCCCCCTTTGGGTTATCAAAAACCCTTTGTCCGGATTTCAAAAAAGAAGAGCCTTGTTTTTACGGGGGAAGAAGAAAATGAAAAAGGGATGATATTGTTTGTGCTCCCTTTAACCCTGAAAACACCTCTGTTTGGGGTTTAGCAGAGGGAGCCCATTTTAGTAAAGCTAAAGCAATTTTTGTTTGGGGTTTTGGGAATTTCATAAAAAAACTGAAAACCATCAACAAAAATTATTCAGGCCTTCTCACTTTGATAATTAGAAAATCCCCAAATTGAAAATGATTTATTGTAATCAAAGGGGGATATATGCGGGGAGAAATCAAGGTTTTGAAAAATAACAAGCCTCCCCCCAAAAGGGGATAAATTTGATAAAATTTGATCCTTTTTTAATGATAAAAGATTTTTTAAAGAATAAAAGGTAGACTTGGGTTTGCAGACTTAAGCTATGAAGTAAAAATCCAGTCATAATCCCCCAAAGGTGACCTAGCAAAGCCCTTTTTAGTTTTCAGCAAAAAATTTTCTAAAAGAAACAGGTGTTTCTACTATGATGTCTACTTTAAGAGATGTTTTTGGAAAATGGGCTTTGGGAAGTTTGGAAAATCTGTCACCGGGGAATGTTTTAAGGGTAAAAGACATGATTCGAGAGCAGGGTAGTAAACCTGTAGCTCCTCCCCCCAGAACTGGAAAGTAAAATCTACACTCCATTTACTGTAACTGGACTTGCCCTTTCCCTGGTCCTTATTCTTTTCAGTTTTTCCCTTTCTAAGAAGTTTTACATTTTCCCTTTTTCACCTGGGGCAGTAGTCGAGCCTTTTCTTTGGGGAGCTTACGACTCTGGGAGTGTGTTTAACTGCATGTTTGCTATTGGGAGATTCATTGCCTGTGGGGGGTTTCCCCTTCAGGGGGTTTTTTATTCAGATAATGCAAAAACCCCCTTTGGGGCCCCCCATCTAAATGAATTGAAAAAAGTGTATGGTCTCTATCTCCTCTTTGGGAAAATTTCCCTTCCAGGGTCCCCTTTGGGGGGGAGGTGGTGGGAACCCCCTTGAAAGATCTGTGAAGCCCTGCTGTTAAAAAAACCTCTAGGTGTGAATTAATATCTAGGAGTGAATTAGAAACTACCCTACATGAGATTAAGCTTGTTTAATTCTGGGCCCTTTAAACATATTGAAGAGAACTGATTGTAATACCCCCTTAACCCCTTCTAATTTCTCATTGGGAGAACTCATGGCTCTAAAACGCATGTGAATACCAACCCATTTTGTATTTCTGCAAGGTTTTGAGTGAAAGGGGAAATCCTAAAAAAATCAAACCCTTTTGAAAAATTTTGGAAAATTATGGAGAAAATGTTTTACAAAAGAAATTCTCCCCCCTGTTTTTTTTGGGGTTTTTTTTCCAAAGTGTAACATCAAAAAAGGGATTTATTTTTAGTAAAGGAAGAAAGGATTGGAGTTTAAACAGTGGCCCCGGGGTTTTGTAATAGTAGATGTTTTTCCCTGGTAAGGAGGGAATTTTTTAAAAAGTGAAAAAGTCAAGATTTCCCAAAGGGGGTTTTATTTCAATAAAACCTTTTAAAAAAATTACCCCAACTTGAAATATCTTGGGGCTGATTTGATGTTATGGCAAAAAAACGGTTAAAGGGCCCCCCAAAATTTCCTGTTTTAAAAATTTTGGAGAAAAGTCCCCGTGCGGGGTCGGCAAACCCAAGGGCCCCCAAGTAATTAGTTGTAACCCTATTTTGATATTTATAAAAAATATTTTGGGAAACTATGAAGATTGAATTTATTTTTTTTGTAATATTTTTTTGGGAAAAACACTTTCCATTTTTAAATGAGATGGGTTAACATTTTTGTTTATGTTGACATTTTGGGATGTTGCTTTAAATGTAAGCAGTATTTTTTTAGTTCTATACCCCTTTTCATTTAAATAGAAGTTAGAAACCCTTGGTCGGGAGTTTTTTGGAAACCAGGGGACAAAAAGGGGTCTGCCTTTTGTTTTTGGTAGTAGTCACCCCCTTAAAATTTGGTTTTTCTAGGGTGCGCCATTTTAAGATAGTATTTTGATCACATACTTATATATATAAAATTGTGACGGGTTTACTTTTAAATTTATGATGCCCATTTATTTATAGTTTACAACCCCCGGGTTTGTAAGTAAAATTTTAGATAAAAAGAAAAGGGTTTTTTAATTTCAATGTATTGGGCGCTGTAGAATTTTTCTAGATAAACCCGAACCAAAAAACAAAAACCCCACCAGCCTTTGCTCTGCCCCTTTTTTCGTCTTTTTATGAAGTTTTCCCACAGATGTTGTGGGCAATTAAACATAGCTACTCTCACGGTCTCCCCTTTCCCCTACTCCCCTTTGTTTTGTTTACATCGTTCAAATTTCCTTACTACGACCACAAACAAAAAATTTACCTTGTAAAGCATTCTTGACATAGTGGTTTACACATAGAATATATCGGTAGTGATTATATCCCTATTGGGGATACCATACCAAAAAAAATTCTCAGGGCCTTTTCAATGTTTTTTTTTAAAATCAAAATTACTCAAGGATTCAGACACCAGTTTTGGTCAAAAAGCCCCCTTTTTGAAAAGTGTTACCAAGAAAAAAAAAAAACTGTTGTGAGTTGTAAAGGGTTCTTAAAAATTGCTCTGACAGCGATTACGGGGGAAAATCACAAGGGAAAGCTTAGATTCTTTATAACTGGGCGGCCCCGGATCGCAGACCAATCAGCTTTATCCCTAACAGGCAAGGGGTCTCCCGGATCCCCATAGAGCAGTTTGGGCCGGGGGAAACCCAAAAATTTCCCCTGAAGATTTCCCACGGGCCAAAACTAATTCGGAATAAAAGTACCCTTTTTTCCCTTTGGGCCCCGTTTTCCTTCATCCTTCGCTATTATTCCCTGCCAAAAACAAGTGCCTCCCCCAACCCCTTCACTTTTTTCTGTATGCAGTCCTTCCCCAAGATGAGTTACTTTCCCCCTAGGGGGAAATTGGGGGAAAGGGAACCCTTTTTAAAGTGAACAATCTGTTATCATGGGCGACACTGGGAAAACCTAAACCCAAAGGAATAAAAATTATTTTTTACTTTCAATGTGGTCATCAAAATGTCTCAATAAAAGCCGTGGGGGTTTTTATAAAAGGCGAGAACTGCGCGGGGGCGCTTTCTTTCCGTCAGCAAAGATCTTTCAGGCCTTACAGCTTACTTTTTCTCTATTTTTTCGGCTCCGTATATTGTTTTTCATTAGTTTTTCACTTCCAAAAAACCAAAATAAGTTTTTTTTTATTTTAATAATTGCTGAGTTAGGTTACGTTAGTTTTTGGGTTTGGGTTTGATTTAGGTTATTTAACCCTTTAAAGCACAAAAATTTAAAAAGTTTTTTCCCTCCACGCAAAATCCGTCTTATGCTCCCTAAGGGGCCCCCCGAAATGGCCAGAAATGTGCGGCAAATAATTTTTTTTTTGTTACAATTTTACCCAAATTTTTATTTTTTTTTTCCCGGCATTTTATTATCATTTGGTTTTTTAAGGATTTTTTCTTTCCTTATGAAAAAAAAAAATTTCAATAAAAGCAAATAAAAGCGGGGAAATTTCCCACTCCGAAAAAGATATTTAGTAAAGAGAAATAAGAAATACTTACGTTCCCCCACTTCGTAGCTCGAAACTTCCTGAGTCAACTTTTTTTGGGTTTATATGGGCCCAAAAAAAGGGTTTTTTTTGAGGAATTTCCCAAAGCTACCATTATAATTTTTTATAGGCCCTTATTGGGCCCGCTCGGGACAAGTTTTTTAAAGGGGGCGACAATTCGCGGCACAGGCGGGCCCGCTGAGTGGAAGCTGACACACAAACCCTTATCATTTACATCCCCCCACACGAGAGTTGACAATTTTTTTTAATTTTACGGTCTGGTTGGGGTCTTTTTACGCAGAAAATTTTTGACCCCAAAATTTTGATAAAAACTTTATTTTTTGGGGAATTTTAACATTTTTGACGCAAAATTTGCGTCAAAAACTCAGATTGCAGACGGGGGCCCCTTTTGACGCGATGCGTCACCGTTTCGTGAAAGGGTTAAAGGGTTTTTTTTTAGGTTTTTATTAGGCTTAGGGTAGTTTTTGGGTTGTTTTTGGGGGCTATTTAGGTTAAAAAAAAAACTAGTTTTTATGGGGCGCGATTCCTGGGTGGTTGGCGCCCCCCCAACTTTTTATGGTATTTCCCCTTAAAATACCTCCATCAAAAAAAACACTACTTTTTTGGCAAGGAAAAAAAAAAATCAGTGCTCAGAAAATGAAGCGCAGTCCCTCATCCCTTTTTACCCGCCGTGTGCTGCCCTTGGGAGTGCCTCTACCGAAATCCTACATAGAAAAGCGTCTTTCTGTATCCTTTTTTTTTATATTTCGGTATGTTTTTAGGGATATTTTTGGTAGTTTTCAGGGATTTTCGGTATATGGGGAAACCCCTGCCATGTGAAGTTTATCAAATGGGGAAGGAAAAAACGTTTGTTTACATATGGCGCCGGACAAAAGGGTTTTCCCCTGGGGGGACCCCCAAATCAAGTTCAAATTTTTTGATCGTTCCAAATACTTTGCGGGCCCCACACCTTCGAACCAAAGTTGGGCCCAAAATTTTAATTTTCATACCAACAAACGTTTTGGTATGAAATACCTCGGGGAGTAGCCCCCCTTTTGTATCGTTATTTGGGATGGGAAAATTTGGGGTTCAAATTAAGGATGAAAAAAATCTGCCCTGATAATGTAAATTTTAAAATTTTTTAGGTTTTTTTTGTGCCCAAAACCCAAAAAAATTTTCCCAAAAATTTGGGGGGAAATTTGGGGGGAGGGTGTAAAGTGGGGGCTGGCCCCTTCTGCGTTTTTTTTGAATTTTTGGGGCGCGAAAAATTTTCGGGAACTTTTGGCGATAAAAGGGCCAATCGAGCGGTTTTGATTTTTTTTTTTTTTTTTCCTAGGCGATCATGGGCACCAGCCCCGCCCCAGACCTCTTTCTGTCTACAAAAAAAGCCGAAAAAAGCCCCAAGTTAACCCGCCTTAATGTCTTTCCAAGGGCCTTGTGGCGGGGGTTGGGCCTAGTGGGAAATCGTTCATTTAAAACCCAAAGACTAGGGCGGTGGTGATTGTAATTTCTATGATATTTTTTTTTTTTCCCTTTTTTTCATTTGGGCGGGGGCCCTTGAACCGAGGCCCTGGGCATTGCTCAAATGCTATTTAAAAAAATTTTCTGAACCTTCATGAAAACGTTTTCTATTAAAAGAGGTGGTGGGTAAATATCCCTTCTGTTTGGTCCCCTTGATGTTTTCTATATTCCAGTTCTTTTGGATATGTTTTGGGGGCGACAAAAGAAATGGGAATTGTGGTACTCTGCCAAGAACCAACTGATGAAGACATCGTTTGCCCTCTTGCGAATCCCGGGGGCTTTCTCGTAGGGGAAAAAGGGGATACACAGAAAATATTTACCTTGTAAGTCTTCAGAGACTTTTCTTCTTTCTGCCAAAACCCAGATGTAGAAAATTCCAGATGAAAGGCCATGCGGAAGAACCATCCTCCTGGCACAAAATCTTGTCCCTCAGCTTTACAGGAATCAGCACTTACCCTGCAAAAGAGCATTTTTCTCAAGGACAAACCTCCCGCACGAAAAAAACCCCAGCCGACCAGTGCCGATATCAATCTTTAATTTTTGTCCCCTTCTGTGGGGAAGAAAATAGTGCAACAGGGTATTTCCCTTTTAGAAGGTTCCCCTCACCAAAGATATTCCCCAAAAGGGGAGTCCACTGGGGGAAAATCGTATTGTGGCACTCCTTTCGGGAAAACGATGTGGGCGCCATTTAAAACCAAGTACCATCGAAATGCTACACAAGATTTACTCGTCCGGGTACGATTTGATTCTAAACAAGGCAAAAAATGAAGAAAACTTTGAGGGCCCTAACTGAAATGAACTCCCGCAATTCATTTCTGGGAAAAAGTCGTTTGGGTTCGGAGAATTTTTTGGGTTTCAAATCTGGTGGCCCATGATTTACAGAGAGATTAAAAGGGAAAAATGGAATCCATTGAAAGTGAATGGTACTCGTTTAAAAGGGAAAAAGTTTAGAAACTTCCACACTTTTCGAAGGGGAAAGGTATTCCCAGATCGCGTTTTCATCGTTTTTCAGAAAAAAGCCAGAAAGATAATTTCTGATGCAAAATCAAAAACCCCGGAGGAAAGAATCACTTTACTAAATTGGGGAGGGATTTAATTTTTTTTCGTAAAAGGGGTTTTGGGGGCATGGCACTGCTTATAGTTTTGAAGGTTCATTCCCCAATGTTTTTTGAAGAAAACATCTGTTCCCAGCGTATGAAGTATTTCTTTCCCTCAAAATCCTCGCAGGACCAAGACATCACCGGGGACAAAACAATTCAAGGGGGGGGGGTTCCCCTCAGTGAGTCAAAAAAAAAATAGCCGTGTGAGCATTACTTTCTTTTTGCGAACTTTAAGTGTGAACCTCCACTAGCAGTGTCTTTAGCCCTCAAATTGGGATTCCAAACTCCCAAGCAAAAAATTTTTTGGGAAACTAAAATTTAAAGAGTAAATTTTCTTAGTGGGTCGTACAAGAAAGTCCCCCAACCCCTTGAAGTTAGCTTTTCACGGGGTTTTCGCGACCAAACAAAAAACCAAAAGGGGAATTTGTGGGCCTACAATCTGCGTCAGCACGGGCTTCCGACTGGGAGTTCTTGACAACTTTGGGTCATAATCCCAAAAATCACAACGGGAAACTCATCTTTCCCCTGGGGACTGGGAAATTTTAATTTTTTAGTTTTTCCTTTATAGATAAGCCCGGATCAAAACCAAGAACCCTAAAAATCAGCTCACAGACAAGAGGAGCAGTGGGAGCGGAAACCCCTCCTGCCTCGTGTGGGACACTTTTGTCCACCTGTGGGTCGAAATCTTGTCGGGCCCCAAACCCCCTGTTTAAAAAATTTGCAGCCATACCACCGGGGTTCTTTCGACAGGAAAACAGCACGAACAGGCATGGTTGACTGAAATACATGGCGCCTTGCTCGTGGGTTTTGAGGGCAGAAAACCCCACCCCAGTGATGGGTCTTTATTTCCCTGTGCCCCTTTTTGATCTGTTGGAAAACCAGAGAAAGAATTTAAGCCCCCTTTCCCCTCTTCCCCGAGAAAACCGGGTAGTCCCAAAAAGATTCGGGATGGAAGGAATTAGTGAAACGAAAAACTGAAACACCAAAATCTCAACAAGTCCCAAGGGGGGTAGTAGAACCCAACCCCTCTACACATCGCTAAAAAAATGCAATGGGGCTTTCCCTGAAAACTTGGGGAAATTTTATTTTTTGGGTGGGAATGTGTGTGTGATATAAAGTTCCAAATTTTTTTTGGCTATTATTCTATGTGTGTGAATATCTAGAAATACAGTTAAGAAAAAAAAAATCTGGTGATAATATTTTTACTCAAAATTTATTCCTAAATAGGGGTTCCGTCGTGATTTTCCCTTTGAAGTTTTGCGCACAGTATTATGTTTAAAAAGTGAATTTGGGAAATGACGATAAACACATAGTATTATTAAAATTCCATTGGAAGGGAAATTTTAATTTAAATTTCCCATTTATATTTCAATAGTCGCTGATATTTTGCACTAAACAGTATCATGAGAGCCACTAATCGAAACCCTACCCCCTTAATTTAGGCGCAAAAATGGTGCGGAAAATGGGGGGTTTGTGGGTAGGGTGGGGGCCCCCCCGGCCCCACCCCAATTTCCCCCAATGGGTCTGGGCCCGTTGAACCTCGGCCCCAAAATTTTCTCTTTATATATCCTTACCTTCAAATTAGGGACCAAAAAAACAAACTTTTTCATCAACTTGAACTGACCCGGGTACCCGGGCACCCCACTACCCAGACGGGTACAGAATACTATATAGTTTTCTTTTTCACCTCATTTTCTATCTACTATCTATCTATCCGTCAACCCGTTTCCCGGGTTGGGTCGGTTGGGGAGAGTGCGGGCTCCCCGTTTTAACGTCCCTGCAAATTTGGTTTAGTGTTCGAGGGCCCCCCAAGTTTGTCTTGGGGTTTGGGGTTTGTATATCCCAAAAACCCTTTTAGTTGTACTTGCTAAGGTCTTTTGATAGGAAACAAAGTTTTCTTATCTTTTCTTATCTTATTTATCCCATCTATCTATTATCTATCTATCCATCTATCCCTCTTTTCTCTCTTTTCAGGGTGTAACACGAGTTTCTGCAAAAAATTTATCAGGGGAAAGGGAAAATGTAATTCCCAAACACAAATATCTATAACCATATCCTTTTTTAACTTCCCTTTTGAGTGGATGAAGTTAGAAAAAAATTAAACGGGGACCCGTAGTTTTTACCATGACAGGCGGGTTTCCGCTCGGTGACATTTTTTTTTTGATTTAATCAAAAAGTTTTTTAGTAAGGAGCATTACATTATTTTTATAAGAAACCCCAATTGGTTTTTTAATGGACATGTTTTTTACTTTTAAAAAAGCAGTACTTTAGAAAAAGCAGGGGGTTAATAAACAATACGTACAAGTCAAGTGGGAAGCACGGGGCGGGGGAGGAAGGGGGGGATTTGGGTGCGAGGCCTCACGCCCATTTACTGATACGTGTTCCCCTTCCCACCCCTTTCCCCGACACGATGCCGTAGCCTTTTTACCGTATTGTTTTTTACAGCCCTGCTGTTCTCATGTACTGCTTTATTTAGTAATAACATGTCCATTAATACAATTGTGTTCTTATAAGATAATGTAATGCTCCATTACTAGTACACATTATGATTAAATCATACAAAATGTCACCGAGCGGCAACCGCCTGCCATGGTGAAATTACTGACTGCGCTAATTTTTCTAACTTCATCTCACGTCTAAAGAAAGCTTCAAAAAGCATATGGTTATAGAATATTTTGTGCTTAGAATTACATGTTCTTTCACCTGTATCAATATTTGCAGAAACTCGTGTTACACCCTGTATATATATATATATATATATATATATATATATATATATATATATATATATATTATATATATATATATATATAATAGTCAAACCTCGATATAACGGACCTCGATGTAACGGACTTCGGATGTAACGGACTCCATTTGGGTGTTTTTTTTTTTTTTTTTTTTTTTTTTGCATATTAGACCGCTTATCGCTGCTCGAATGGACCCATTTACTCTACTTGAGGTAAGGATTGATTTGACATCTTCAAGCCTCATATAGTTGGGCAGTGATGTTGATTTTTCTATGTGAACAGTATTTTTGATGATACAGCCAATTTAAGTACAGGAAAATGTATACGCTCTAAAACGACTGGCGCCATGTTGTGACGTCACTAGCTTAGACAACAGAGCAAAACAGCTGTAAAGCGGCCGCTACTATTATGTACTACCTACTAATACACCAACTTGCATTACCCCTACTACCGCAAGATGACCAGTAATCCTCCTTCAAGTGATGTAGTAGGTATTCACTGTGTTTGTGAATATGTAAGTTGTAGTTTATAAGGAAAAAGTGGATAGACAGAGCAAAGTGGCCCGTGACACCAGACAAGTGATGACTTCTGGGATCGGCATTCCTTATAGGGAGCTTAAATGAACCTGCAATGACATGTAAAGCTAGACAGATAGACGAACTCATAGAGGAACAGGTAGAAATGTATGGCTTTCTTTCCCCACATAAGCAAAACATACACCCTTCGTCACTCTACTCACCACTACAACCTTTACTAACCATACATTTCTACCTGTTCCTCTATGAGTTCGTCTATCTGTCTAGCTGTACATGTCATTGCAGGTTCATTTAAGCTCCCTATAAGGAATGCCGATCCCAGAAGTCATCACTTGTCTGGTGTCACGGGCCACTTTGCTCTGTCTATCCACTTTTTCCTTATAAACTACAACTTACATATTCACAAACACAGTGAATACCTACTACATCACTTGAAGGAGGATTACTGGTCATCTTGCGGTAGTAGGGGTAATGCAAGTTAGTAAGGTTAGTTAGGTTAGTAAAATAAAACTATAATTTGCGGTTTGCTGAGCCAAAACAAGCCGATCAGCTGATCAGGCGAGATCTGAGTCTGCAGTTACTACGTCACAACCAATCACAGCGCGTTCCGCCGTGTTGTGATATTTTGGCCCCAAAAAGGCCATATATTTCATTTATGGTGCATTTCTCAGCAAAAAGAATATGAGTACAGTGATATGTAGCCTATATTGCACCCAAAGCTTTATAATACTCCGTGTTTTAGGTGTGAGTAAATGGGTCCATTGTCAACTCAACATTATTGTATAATTTTCTCATTTTACTTTGGAATGCTTGGGTTTTAAGGAGTTTTAATGTATCACATATTAAGATATAATATTATAAAGAAGGAGCCTGTGTTGCTAGTGATTTAGTGGTAGAAGGTGTGTATTGTTTAAAATAGTGACCATTAGTGTTATGGCGTGGCCGCTGCTACGTCTCCCTGTCACCTCAACACCCTTAATCATCCTTATCTAAGGTGACACGCAGTGCTACACTGACCTAAATAGTGACACGTGTATAGAACTACACTTCACAACCATATAATATATATAATAATGAGCATTAGTCATGATAATAAGCAATACCTTTGGCCGGTCTAATATGAAAAAAAAAAAAAAAAAAGTCACGCAAATGGAGTCCGTTATATCGAGGTTTGACTGTATATACATGTATATAGCCTATATATATATATATATATATATTATATATATATATATATATATATATAATATATATATATATATATATATATATATATATATATATATATGTATATATATATATATATATATATATATATATATATTCCTATTAATTATAATTCTAAGCTGCCTGGTGACTTTTTTTCTTTTTTCTATCGGGCCTCCAGCAAGGGAGGTCCACGGGCTAGCTTGAGCCCGTCAGAGAGAAGCTTAAGAGAAAGGAGTGTTCGTAGTGACTATTGTTGTATTTTTATCAATGGTGGGCGCGCTCCGGTGCGCGCGGTGGTGCGGCTGTGCTCTGTGCACCCGCACAGCCGGCCCGGTGTGCTCCGCGCTCTGTTTTTTCAGCCGGCGGTGCGCTCCGCGCTCCCAAAAAATAGCTATATAATAAAAAAAACAGCTTCTAGAAGTTATTTACCTTATATATTATGAAAAAATTGTACTGTCAAGCCAAAAAATTACTGTCTAACAAAAAATCACAAGTTAAAGTAGTCTGTGGTCACTCCTTCAGTCCTTTTTAGTCCTCCTCCTGCTCCATCTCCTGGTCCTCCTCCTCCTTGAACCCCAGCAGCTCCATGTTGCCACGCATGAAAACCAACTCCTCAAAGTTGCTGGCTGTCCGGCTGGACCTCTTGGTCCTCCGGATGTCCCCTGCAGAGCTGAACATCCTCTCCACAGCTGCAGAGCTATAGTCCTTGAGCCAACCGGCCATATTTTGAAGTGAATGCTCCGGCGGGGGGAGTAATTCTCATTATGATTTTCCATTAGGGCAATATCTCAGGTATCAGAAAATGCATGATGGACATCTGAGAACGGTAGCTTAGTGCCCGGATGGACGCCATCTTTGAAACCACCCAGCGCGAAAATGCCCATTTGGTGGGGTACATTGTTGCACGTGTATCTGGACTTCTATACTAGCTATCGATGTGCGGTTGACGACTAAATATACGTCCAATGTGTACCGTCTAAATAAAAAATAATTGATTATG
>JACEEZ010023718.1:0-29200 GCA_016584305.1 Chionoecetes opilio | reverse complement strand
CCAAAATTGTTTAAAAATCCAATTTTGAATCCGTGGCCACAAAGTGCAGATTCTAGTAACATTTCCCTGCTTATTAGATATCGTATGGTGTTAAATCCTCTCCGTACGACTTCTAACTTGCGTTTTTCGTCAAATAGAAATGCCAGCGGGCCTAAGTCATTTTATCCCTCTTTACATATATTTGTTGTAAACTCGTGTGGATGATATGTTGTACTTGTTGAGTTATTTTTATAGACAGATAAACGGTGTAGCAAAATGCATAATTTGGAAAATCATACCAGTGTTGTTTCACTAAAAAAAGTACAAGTCTAATAATAAAATATTGAAAAATATATGATTTTTTTTCGATAATTGATTTTTATAATAATTAATCTATAACAAAATGCTTCATATTATTTTTTATTTAGACGGTACACATTGGACGTATATTTAGTCGTCAACCGCACATCGATAGCTAGTATAGAAGTCCAGATACACGTGCAACAATGTACCCCCCAAATGGGCATTTCGAGCTGGGTGGTTTCAAGATGCGTCCATCCGGCACTAAGCTACCGTTCTCAGATGTCCATCACACCTTTTCTGACACTTGAGACATTGGTCTAATGGAAAATCATAATGAGAATTACTCCCCCCGCCGGAGCATTACTTTTGGTCTGGCTCAAGGACTACTAGGGAGGGGGGTGTTGTACTTGATAAAAAGTTTCACCCACGCCTCCCTGTGGTAGCTGGGGAAGAGGTCCTTCTTGATGGGGGTCTCGCTGTGGGCCCGCTGCCAGCCGTCCAATGTCTTGGTTAGTTCCTCATGCAGATCCTCCTGCCTCCTGGCCACTAAAGTGTCATCCAGGAGCAGGTCAAAATAGTCCTTCTCCTGCATCACGGGCTCGAGGCTGACGCCTGCCTCCTCCTCCTCCCTCCAGGAGGTGGTGATCTCCTCGAGCTCCCTCACGATCATGTCCTTGACCTCCTGCACCTGGTCTGGCACCACCTTCCTCAACATGACGAGGGTGTTGTGCGGGTGGAGGGTTGGCAACGCTTTGCCGGCCTGCTATTTACTAAACCATGCGCATTGTTGCCGCTGAAACTTTTTAGGAAAAGTCGACTTCGATTGGAGCGCCAGAAAGGAGCGCGAAATTCAAGTTGCGCTCCCAGTTCAGATTTTCGCGCTCCGCACTCCTGCGCACCGAATTTTGGTAGTGCGCACCGGAACGCAAAACGCGAAACACAAAATCGGAGCGCACGCGCCCACCTTTGATTTTCTGATTTTCATCACATTATATTCATGCTTATTCATATTTATTTTGTTGTTGTTGTTGCTCTGATCGATAAATGCAGATTAATTATAATATTATCTTTTCTTTGCTTTTACAGATGAGTGAAAAAATAAGTTTGAAAATAGCGGTATAACTACAGCTAACTACTAACTAAACTATAACTATAACTACTGGTCTAACGACTGTAATACAATACAAGGACATTAATAGTGACGTCACCTGAAGAAAGAAAGAAAGAAAGAAAGAAAGAAAGAAAGAAATATCTTACACAGAAGCATATAATAAAGAATACAAAAATAAAGTAAAATAAAGATATAAAATAATAATGTTAAAAATACAGTGCAAGAAAAATCAATAGACAAGACGAGACAAAATAAAGACATATGATAACTAATAATTTAATATAATAAATAATAATAATAATAATATAATAATTAATAATAATTAACAAAATAATTGATAATCTTGATAATTTCTTTCATTTCTTTCGATATGAAAAAAAAGATAGCGAGTGCAAAAGTGAAAGAAATGAGTGAAAAAAGTGAGAAAATAAAAAAAAAGTTAGAGAAAGTGAAAAAAAAGTGATTTAAATAGAAAATGAGAAAAAAAGGGGGAAAAATTTAAAGAAAGTGAGAAAAAAGTAAAAGTGAAACAAAAAATGATGAAAATAGTGAAAACATTTAAAAAAAGCAAGAAAGTGAAAAAATTAAAGTGAAATAAAAAAAAGTGAAATTACGAAAAAATAGGGAACTTTAGTGGATGTAAAAAAAAAAAAGAATTTTAAAAAATAAAAAAATTGAAAATATAAATAAATAAAATCCCCGCAACCCTCCGGCCGGCCACCACCCACAACTCCCCCAAAACATATCGTCCGCAAACCGAAAACTTCAGGGGACCACGCCCACATACACAGCTGCTTTGAGGAGAGGGGGAGAAATAGCGATATATAAAATAGTGATTACCCCTTCCGCCCAGATTTTTCCCTGCTAAAAAAAAAATGTCTGTCACAATAAAATAACAAAAATTTCACTAAAGTCCCAAAATTGGTAGTGGAAAAGGATAAAAAACGGGTCATATCTTTTAAAAATTGTTAAGCACAAAATCATTTTGGGTTTGTCAAATTACAAGGGAAAAAAACGTTCGGGGGCCTAAAGGGGTTAAAAAAAAACTGTTCTCCTTTAAATGCGAGAATGTGTATGTGCGTGTGTGTGTCCGTGGTGTTGAGTCGGCGGGTCTTTTATGGGGGGGTGGTTGTGGCGTGTGTGTGTACATCACCACCCCCAAGTTCCCCCAAAGGAAAATGCGTGTTAAAAGCTGTTTAAGGGGCATCCTCCTTTCCTTTCATTGAAATACCACACACCCCAAACACACACAAAAGAAACAAAAAATAAGGAGCTACAAGAGGGGGAGCCCTACACGGGGGGTATTCCTGTTCTTCCCACTCCCTACATTAGGGTGCATAAAAAACCCCTTATTTTGACCAAAGACCTGTCCCTATCTTAAAAAATGCGTCTTGTAAAATATTAGTTTTTTTTTTTTTTTTTTTTTTAAATCTTAAAGGTGGTCCACCTCAAGACCGAAGACATAATTATTTCGCAGTAAATACGCCGAATGTCGCGATCAAACATATTTGCTAAAAAATTAAAACAAAGCAAGTGGCCAAAAAGCACTGATGGGGAAACGGGAGTGATCTGGCAAAGTGTCAATTTCCTACCACCGGGAAAGGGTCATGGCACAAAATTGGACAAATTGCAACGTATTTTGGGAACAGTGGGTTCCCCCACAGTTTTCCACACACTTTGGGACCCCAAACTACTACAATCTTGAAAAACAGCACGTTTGAAGGCGTCTCACTATCGCTGTAGGACTTCTCAAGATATAAAACTTTTTTGGGGTTCCATCGTACCAACCTGGCACGATCGAAAGTCGGGATATCATTTCACCGACAGCACCCTTTTTAGAATCATGGAACTGTACAGACTCTATTTTAAAAAATGGCTTTTAACAACAGCATCAACGCTGGAATGTCTTGCGACATTTACAATACAGCAGCTTTGGTCGAGCACTACTCTGGTCAGGTTTTAGACACCCCCTCGGGGAGGTGATTTTGTCCATGGTTTTTCAGACTTAAAAATTTTCAAAATCACCAAGTCACACTCTTCCTCGCTTTCGCAAAAGTTTGACCCGGACCACATGGTTGTGATCAGAGCTTTCGCAATGGAAAAAACTCTATTATGATGACGTACGCAGTTTGATCCCGTACCTGAACGACCTGGGTCCGTGTGCTGAGATTGCACAAACGCAACTTACAGGGTGGAGAGACGACTCCTGGGGTTATCGAAATGTGCATAGTATTCCTAAGGGGAAAAATCGAAGGAGAGCCGGAAAAATATCGTTCAAACGACCGGAGCACTCACAAAAGGGCCCGGTGGATGGCCAAGCTGTTGTATCAATCAAGATATGCTTTCTTGACCATCAAATGGAAAAATTGCCCCCAGGGACAATCCCCACGAGACATCAGGCCCAAAGCTCAGGGGAATTTTTTGCACTTTCTACCCTTATTACTCTAAATGGTGGATGGCTTGAGTTTCCGCGACGATGCCCCCTTGGAAAGATTGAAGCTGATCCGTAAACCCTTTAAGTACGAGGGAGTGAACCAAATTGTGTCCAACAGTGCAGTGCGAATTCTGGCGACACCTATGGGACCTTTCAACAGAGATGGGTTTCCCCTTTGCTCTCTTCAGCACAAAAAACCGCCGTGAACGACGGCTCTTCCAGCAGCTGTTTGGGTATAAACCAGATAAAAGCTGCTCGCCCTCAAACCGTTTCGGAAAAGGGTTTTTGGCAAACCAAATTTCCCGACGTATATCTGCGACACAACTCTGCGCAGTTATTGGCCAAATTTCCCGGTACACAATTTACCCCTGCGCTGGGCGACTCCTTCCTGACTGAAAACCTTGAAAAATGGCCAGATCACCCTGCGTTTTCCGACATCGGCAGCACACATTCGGCAACAATGTGATCAACGCGTGCAGAAAGTGGCGTTTCGCGCAGCTTCACAGCGTCAGCGAAGAGTGAAGACATTACCAAAAAATATTAAAGTCGTTGAGCAGGACCGCAATATGAAAAACAATCTGCGAAAGCGGGCGTTAGAACCCTGTAAGCCTTAACAGCACAAATTTTAATTGATAGCTTAAAATTTTTTTGGATCGTTCGGTAAAAACAATTTATGTGTCACTGTCCCACTGTGGTTTTCAGTGGAACTGTAAACCCGAAGCATGGAACTTTTTTTTTTTCTAATGCGCGCAATATTGCCTTCCTCTTAGTGTGAAAAAAAGATTTTTTTAAATGTTTTGGTGTGTTTTGCACATATTGTATGCTATATAACGTATGTATACATTTATACCCATACCGGCTTACACCCTTAAAATTTTATACACTTGAAAACGACCGTTTATGATTAATGAGAACTTCATGTGCTTGGTGGACCGCGAGATAGTTTTTAGATTCCCCTAAAATTTTGCAAGATAGGTTGGGTGTGATTTAAAAAATTTTTAGACTAGGTACGGGGAGAAAAAATTTTTTTTGGAAAAAGGGGGGGGTTTGATGCCCCTAACCTACATTCCCCCTTTTTTCATCCCCATCCAAACACTGGTCCAGCCCTCCTTTAAAACCCCCTAATGGACTCCCACAACTACTAGCAAGTCCTTCCAACAACCCAACCCCTATTTTGAACCGTCCCTTTTTTTTTTTTTAAAATTAAGAAACCTTTCCCCTTTCCTTTTCCACCAACACAACACAGTATTTATTAAAACTTTACACACAAAACACCCCAAAACATTAAATTCTTTTAAAAGCATAAAACACACACACACATTTATTCATTCAAACATTAACCCCCAAAAAACCCACACATGTATTCATTCAAAGCATTACCACACACACACACCATGTTTCATTAAAAGCTTAACACCCCACAAAAATGTATTATTCAAAGCTTTACCAACACACACTGTTTCTTTAAAAGCTTACACACACACACACGTTTTTATTCAAAGCTTACACACAAAAATGTTTCATTAAAAGATTAAAACACACACACAACACATGTTTCATTCAACTTCACCACACACACACAATGTATTCATTAAAGCTTACCACACATGTATTCATTAAAAGATTAACAACACACAAAACCCCCAACCCATGTATTCTTCAAAGTTTTACACACACCACGTACAGATTCTTAAATGCAAATACGCATTACAAAATCTCTTCTTTTTTCTTTTTAAATCCTTCTTAATTAGGCCCCTATTATTATGGCATCATTATGTTTTGTTTTTGAAAATCCCCACACCACACATACAGTATTCATTCAAAGCAATATACTGTACTCTTCTTCATTTAAACCCCTTCTATAATGAGGGGCCACTATTATTATTGGCATCATTATGTGTTGTAGTTGTTTTTAGGTTTTGTTGCGGTGATATTGGTCTCCCAGATTTCCCACACGTGGGGTTCTGGACGGGAGGGTTTTTTCTATAGTCCCATTGTTTATAAGACTTTTATTTTTTTGCCTTTTTTAAAATTTTTTATTGCCATAGTAACATTTTTTGCCTTTCTGCTCACTTTCGGGGATCTTCTTCCCCCAAAAAGCTGCCACAAAATGTTACTTTCCCTCCTACACTTTTAGGGGAAACACTTCATTTTTTTTTCTGGCTGGGAATCTAACCATGACTATGTTGTGTGTCGTTTTTTATGTATTTACTTTTTTCAGTTTAATTTTACTACTGGGTCCGTTTCCATGCAAAAAACAGTAAACCCTCGCTAACGGACAATTTGGGGGGGGGGGTGATCCGTAAGGGGATAATCCGTTATATACGAAGAAGTAAAGGGGCCTGAATTTAAAGGGAACGGTTTTTTGTTTCTATAAGGGTAGGGAAAGGAAAAATGGGGTAAGGTAGGGTAGGGAAAGGTTCTTGAAGGTAGGCGGGTGGGCGGGTCTACGGGGAAATGAGAGGTAACGCGAGGGGAACCAGGGAAAGGGAAAACCGCAGGTTAACGGTACATCCTTTTTCTTATGTTCGCTTTTAAAAACTGCAAAAAAACATTCCCCTTTTTGTTTACTTTCTTACTTTTACTTGAAAAGTTTAAAAATTTTAAAAAGAGGGAAAAATATTAAAAATAATTCTCCTATGAGAATATTGTTTTATTAATTCTTTTCTTCTTTTTTTTTGGGGGGGGGGTCCAATGGGGGGAAAGGGGAATTTGTTTTTTTTTCTCTTTTCTGTTTCTTTCTCTGTTACCTTTTCACCCTCTCTCTCTCTCCCCTCTCTCTTCCTCTCTCCTCTCTCTCTCCTCCTCTCTCTTCTTTTCTTTTTTTCCCTTCTCTCTCCTTCTCCCCTCTCTTCTCTTCTCTCCTTCCTCTCTCTCTCTCTTCCCCCTCTTTTCTCTTTTTTTCCCCTGTAACTGTGAAATAAAACATTTAAACACAATTATTCAAAAGTGGTTTTTTGATTTCTTAAAAACACCTCACAAGTGGCTTGTATTGCCTGGCAGCCATCACCCCCCACCACAACAAAACCCCACACACAGCCACTCCCTCCCACAGGTGTGTCTGGATATGCCTGGCAACACGACCCTTGCTAGGAAAAACTTGCCGCATATTCACACTTGTCTTATCTCACCTGTGGATGACTGTGGTTTTTAAGATTGCTCTTGCGGTAAATGTTTTCCTACACTCCGACACTCAAATTTCCTCACCGGTGTGGATGAGCATTGTTTGTTAAGACTGATTTGGGGGGAAAAATGTTTTCCTACACTCCTGACACCAAATTTTCTTCACCAGTGTGGTGAGCAGGTGGGTTTTAGATCCCTTGGGGAAAATTTTTTTCCTACACTCCTGACACTAAAAAGTTTCTCTCACCAGTGTGGGTTAGCATGTTTGTGTTAAGAATGCTCTTGCGGGTAATTTTTTCCTACACCCCTGAACTCAAAGTTTCTCTCACCAGTGTGGGACCCTGTGGGTTTTAAGAGGCTTTTGGGGGCAAATGTTTTTCCTCACCCCGACACTCAAAGTTTCTTCCCAGTGTGGGTGACATGTGCTGTTAAAAGACTGCCCTTGTGGGCAAATTTTTTCCTACACTCCTAAACCTCAAAGTTTCCCTCCCCAGTGTGGGGACATGTGGGGTTTTTTAAATGGCTCTTCTGGTTAAAGTTTTCCTACACTCCTGACACTAAAAGTTTCTCTCCCCCCAGTGTGGGTGACATGGGCTCCAAAGAGCCCTTTATGAGTGAACACTTTGCCACAGTGGTCACACTCAGCACTGTCTTGCGTGTAGGGGTGAGGATGGTGCTTTAAATGCCAGCCTTGCTGGAGCACACTTTGCACAGTCTCACAATGTACCCCCTCACCCCTCCATTGCAGCATACTTCTCCCACACCCGTGGTGGGAGGCATCAGCTGGTCCTGTGGAAACCCCCCGGGGGAGGCCCCGGGGATGAACCAAGCTTTCCCAAATAAAAGGGAACCGGAAGGAGTCCGGGCGTGGGGCCGACCGGGATTTTCACCTCAGCACCTTAACTTGGGGCCGTCAGCCACAAGCAGGCAAGTGTTTCCCTTAAAGGGTGCTTCCTGCTTCACCTCCACAAACACCTACCGTGTTTGCGCCAAGGAGTAAGGCCAGAAAGGGAGCCTCACCCACTAGCCCTTGAGCCAAACCCGGCCATTTTTTGAAGTAAATGCTCCCCGGGGGGAGTAATTCCATTATGATTTTCCATTGGCAATATCTCGGTACAAAAATGAGAGGACTCTGAGAACGGTAGCTTAGGCCCGGATGCGCCATTTTGAAACCACCCCGCAAAAAGCCCATTTGGGGGGGTACATTTTTTTGCACGGTTCGGATTCTATCAGTTTCGAGTGCGGTTGACGAAAAATATACGTCCAGGGGTTTTCCGTCAAAATAAAAAATTATGAAGCATTTTTTTTATAGATTAATTATTATAAAAATAAATTTATCGAAAAAAATCATATATTTTTAAATATTTTTTTTATTAGACTTGTACTTTTTTTAGTGAAAAAACCCCTGTAGATTTTCCAAATTTGCATTTTTCTACACCGTTTTCTGTCATAAAAATAACTCAAAAGTACCATATCTCCCCACGAGTTTCAAAAAAAGTAAAGAGGGATTAAAATGACTTAGGCCGCCGCTGGCATTATCTATTTTGACGATAACGCAAGTTAGGAATGTGTACGGAGAGGATTTTAACACCATACATATCTAAAAGCAGGCGGAAATTGTTTTATGGAAAACTGCACTTTGGGGGCCATCTTGATTTCAAAAGGCCGCCAATTAATTAAATTTTTCATTTTAGAGTTTTTAAAGACTATGGAGCTGATTTTAAACCATACGATTAATTTCCCAATAAGCAAGCGGGGGATCATGAACATGTATGTTTTAGTCAAAAAACACCGGTTTTTATCTTTCCCAAATTTTCATTTTGCTAAAAGTTTATTGTCTATAAAGATTTTCAGGCAATTTTGGGCCCGCATTATAATAGAGAACAAAAATATGTATACAAAATACGTGCAAAAACAAGTTAAATATCGAGCGCCCTCAGAGTCATTGGGACCTGAGCCACGATGCATCATCCGCACCCTGTTTTGGGGCTCCCTGCGCTTAAACCCCAACAGTGCCTTCAACCCCCAGTATGCAGGAGCATCTGCGGTCGACACGTCCCTTCTGATGTCATGAGATGAATTCAAGACGACATCTGGGTGGTAGACCCGCCATCCCTCGGTTTTTTTTAGCGAACCGCCATCATGAATTCCCGCCCTGCCCGCTGAGGTGCTGGGGCTCTGGCAGGTTTTCAAGCTGCGTGCCCGATAGCCGCCTGATAGTTGGCCCCAACGTATGCTGCATCAAGGGGTCTTCACAAGCGGAATTTTCAGATTCGATTGGCCCTTCTTTTCACAAAAATGTGATAAAAGGGTGAATTAGCACCGCGATCTTCGTGTTTTCCCGCGTACAGCTGCACGTGAAGGCCTGAATGCTTTTAAAAACGTCTTTTGGGACATTCCCAAGACCCGATCTGTTAATGTTGAAAATACAGATCATTCCTTGCACAAGCTTTTAAAGCTTTATCTTTCCTTGGCTACCCAAACACTAACAGTGCACAACCCCCTCCATGCATGAACCCTGGCAAGCATGCAAACTCCCCAACCCCAATACCCCAGCCAACTTTGTTCAAATCAGCAGAACCCTCGATTTCGCTCTTCATAACGAGGAACAAAGGGTTTGGTCAGAATGATTAAAGTTTGGGAAAACTTGACTTGGAAACTTTTAAGACCCTTTTATGCGCTACGCTTTGGGCCAACTTCAGGGGCTATCTGGCGACGCAGCCTTTTAAAAACCCCCAACGTCCCAGCCCCAGCAGGACGGCTGGGAAAATCGATGTGGCGGTTTTGTCAAAAACCGATGGATGGGGGGTCTACCGCCCAGATGTTCTTGAATCTCATCTCATGCACATCAGAAGACGTGCGACCCTCAGATTCTCCTGCATACTGAATGGGTTGAAATGCCGTTGTGTGTAAACTGCAGGGTGCTCCAACATGGTGCGGATATGCTATCGTGGCTCAGGGTGCCAAACTCTGTGGGACTCTGATGAATTTGTTGCACTGTATATTGTATACATAGTTTTTTTCTAATTTTAAAGCAGGCCAAAATTGCCTGAAAAACTTTATGACAGATAACGGGTTTTGCAAAATGTATATTTGGAAGATCTACGGTGTTTTTTGACTAAAAAATGTAGTTCAATGTACCTCCGCTTTCTTATTAGGAATTCATCGTAGGTGTTAAAAAACAGTCATAAATCCCTTTTCCCAAAATCTAGTAATGAAAATTAATATAATTGGGGGCCATTTTGAAATCCAAGATGGCCACCAAAGTGCAATTTTCCTAGTAACAATTTCCGCCTGCTTATTAGATTCGATGTGTTTTAAAAACTCTCCCTACGACTTCCCAACTTGCGTTATGTCAAATAGATAATGCCAGCGGCGGCCCAAGTCATTTTATGCCTCTTTACATTTTTGTTGAAAAATCGTGGGGGTTTTATATGTTTACTTTTTTGAGTTTTTTATAGACAGATAAACGGGGTAGAAAAATGCATAATTTGGAAAATCTACCCGGTTTGTTTCACTAAAAAAATACAAGTCTAAAAAAAAATTTTGAAAAAAATATGATTTTTTTTCGTAATTGATTTTTTTAATAATTAATCTATAACAAAAGCTTCATAAATTTTTTTTATTTAGACGGGGCACATTTGGCGTATATTTAGTCGTCAACCCCACATCGATAGTAGTATAGAAGCCAGAACACTTCAACAATGCCCCCCAAATGGGGGATTTTCGAGCTGGGTGGTTTTAAAGAGGCGTCCATCCGGGCACTAAGCACCCTTTTTTCAATGTCCCTCACACCTTTTTTTGACACTTTAGACATTGGCCCAATGGAAAATCATAAAAGAATTACTCCCCCCGCGGAGCATTACTTTTGGGGCCCAAAGGGCTACACCACTCTAAGTGGAGGAGTGGGGTGGTGGTGGCTATGACCTTTATGCAGGCAAGTGTAGCTAAGCCTTGCACATCAGGGACAACCAAAAATGGTTTAAAGGGGGAAAATAATTGGGGAGTGAGAGAGGGGGCGGGCTGGCTCTCTCTCAATAAATAGGCAAGGACAAATTGAAACAGAAATTTCTTCTATTCAATTGTTTGGGTCAGGGAAAATACTCTAAGTTTAAACAAAACTATACGTAAATACTTTCCATTAATCAAACATAACTAAAGAAAGAAGGGTGAGGGGGCAGAGGTCAATCCCCGCCCTGGGGTAAGATAAGTGACCTCTTTCCCCCCACCCCCCTGTCCTAAGGGGTCATTTGCCACGACACACATTTTTTACTTTAAAAAAATAACTAATATAATTAAGAAAAAATATTTTCCCGAAACCATTTCCGTTTAATTGAAAAACATTGAGTGCAAAAGCGTCTGTGTAGTTTGTTTTGATCAGGGGGGGTTTTTATAAAGAAATTTTGCTACTCTTAGCCCTCTGAGCCTTTGAGTTCCTGGTGGCAAAGAAGTTATAAATACTTCTCAAGTGGCCAAAAGCTATGAGTGGCGGGACCGGCCCCGGCTACTCAGATACGCTTCTGAGTTGCCATGAGAAGAAAATAAAAACAAAAAAATAAGGGAAACTAAAGAGGCCGGGACCTACACGCGCTAGTTCCTGTTAAGGAAAAACATTTTTTTATAGTTGCTAGGCAAAAAGAGGCTGCAGCCCTGCAATATATGAATAAAAAGGGGGTTTTTTGCGGGGGGGCAAGAGAAATTTTTTCCCTTTCAAGAGAAAAATTTTTGCTTCTGTTCAACATCCTGGAAAATGCTTGCCCGACCGGGAAGATATTTTTGCTGGAGCAAAATAAAATTTTTAAAAAAATAGAAAGGAAGAGGAAGGAACGAAGGAAGGGAAATAAGGATGAAAGGTGGGAAAGGGTGGAAGGAAAAAAGGAAGGGTGGTATGCAAAAAAAATGAAAACCAAAAAAAGAAAAAAAAGAAAAAAATAAGAAAAGAAAAAAACAAAATAATCAATGAAAAAAAATAAAAAAACAAAAAATTCATAAATCTCTCTCTCTCTCTTTTCTCTCTAAAAATACTATTATTATTTCTACTAAAAACTACACTATTTCTAGTTCAGTACTAACCCCGAGAGCTTCTACCCAGAGGGGTTTACTCCCGGGCCCCCCATTTTGAAATTTATGGCGGCGCGATCCTAGGGCAGAGGCGGCCTCTGACAGTCGCTCGTGCAAAAAGAGGGGGAATCTCATCTCCTTTTGGTGATGATGGGGTGATAATGGAAGGTGGGAGAAGGGAAGGAAGGAGATATGAGAGAAGAAAGGAGGAATAAGGAGTAAGGAAGAAACTGGAGGGATGAAGAGTCAGAAGAGGAACTGACGAGGAAAGAAATAAGAAATCAAAGAAGGGAAAGGGAA
Organism: Chionoecetes opilio; assembly: GCA_016584305.1. Classification (NCBI taxonomy): domain Eukaryota; kingdom Metazoa; phylum Arthropoda; class Malacostraca; order Decapoda; family Majidae; genus Chionoecetes; species Chionoecetes opilio. The sequence continues at coordinate 16,889 of JACEEZ010023718.1, read as the reverse complement.
ATTTCCCCCACTCACGCGTTACCCATCTTCCCCCACCCATTCACTCACCCATTACCCCACACGCGTTACCCATCTTCCCCCACCCACTCACTCACCCATTACCCTTTACACCACACCCATTCACTCACCCATTACCCATTCACTCACCCATTACCCATCACCCCGGACCCATTACCCCCACCCATTACCCATCACCCCGGGCCCATTCACTCACCCATTACCCATCACCCCACACCCATTCACTCACCCATCACCCCCACCCATTCACTCACCCATTACCCATCACCCCAGACCCATTCACTCAACCATTACCCATCACACAACACCCATTCACTCACCCATTACCCATCACCCCACACCCAACACACATGGAACATTGCACTTTTTGATCTTGTTATTGTGCAAGATGTGTGAAATAAACTATAGTCTATTCACTTAAGCTGGATTCCTGGGAGCGGCTCGATGCCTAGGCGAGTATGTAACGACGTCGCTGATTGGCTGATAGCCTCGGGCAGGGTGGCGATGGTGGTGGTACTTGCCTCGCCGCAACCCAAAACCCTTGCGTTGCCTCAGAAAAATATTCATATTTCTTGGCTTTACTCATCTCTTACACAAGATAGGCCTATTTTGTTTACATCAGTAAATCAGGCAGTGATTGTTCAACAACAACACGCCATTCATAACTCAATAGGGTAAAAAATAAAGTCATGACTGACTATCACAAGAGTAGGCGGACTTTTAGGTTTTCAGTGCATTGAAATGTTGTACTCCTACCCGATATAACCAAGCTACCAGATAATAGTTATGAAAGCTGAGTTTACCATCGTGTTCATAATACATTGCTGCATTCATGATTATAAAAAAATACAGTAGACTACACTAATATTAAGATAATTAAAGGAAAAAGTAAAGAGTGTATCNGCAGTGGGGCACGGCAGGGGGCAGTGTAGGGCCGGTTGCTGAAGGGTGAGCACTTTTTAAAAAGGGGGTTTTTAACCAAAACGGTAGGGGGGGGTCAGGGGGGCCTTGGCTAGCGAGGGTGTGCAAGGAGATGTCCCCTTTTGTTTTTGGGAAGGGGAAGGTGGGCTTTGGCGTGTGTTTTGGGTGTGTCGGATGTGTTTTGGGTGTTGTTGTTTTTGTGTTTTTTTTGTGTTGTCGTATGTTTGGGTTTGTTGTGTGTGGGTGGTGTGTGTGGGGGTGTTTTTACGGCGCCCTTGGGCATGGGGAGAAGAGAAAGGTTTTGTAGCGTGGTTGTTTTTGTGGTTTGTTTGTGCCCGCGGCCCAAAAAACAGAGGCGGGTTGTTTTGATAACCCCTTTCCCCCCCCCCCCGGGCCCCCCAATGGGGGGGAAAGGTGAAAATTTTTAGATCCATTTAAAACCCCTTGAGGGGCCCCCCAGAAAAAAAATTTTTTATTGTAATTTTTTTTTTACTTTTAAATAATTTTTTTTAGTGAATAAAAGAAAATTTTTTTTTTTAGATATGACCTGTTCGCATCCTTGTCGACAAACAAATTTTTTTGGAATTTTTCAGTTACGTTTGTAATTTTTTTATGGCTAACAACGACGATTTTTTTTTTGGGGCAAAGGGGAAAGATCTGGGGGCGTGAAGGGGTTTTTAAAAATTACTTCTTTTTTTTAACATGGGTTCTCCCTTTTTCCCCAACACCTTTTTTTTGTAATTGCAGCTGGGGTTTTATGGGGGGCGTTTAATTATGCGGTTTTGGGGTGGGTGCAACATGGGGGGTTCCCTTTCCCAAAAAAATTTAGCGGGAACAGAGTTTTGGGGAGGGTTTTACAAAGGTGTGCAAAAACAGAGGGCAAAATGTCCACAACCCCCTCTCTACATAACTTTTTAACCCCTTCACGCCCAGATCTTTCCTTTTAAAATAAAAAAATCGTTTGTGTTAACCTTTTTCAATCACGAAAAAGAAAAACTAAATAAACCAAATTAGATAGTCGCAAGGATACTGAACAGGTTCATTATCTAAAAAAAAACATTGCTTATACTCAAAAAAAAATCGCCAAAAGGTTTAAACCCAAAAAACAAGGGGAAATTACTTTTTTCTGGGCCTCAAGGGGTTTTTTAACATGAATTTATTTTTTATACCCCACCAATAAACCTTTACTTTGGTTTTAACGTGTTTTACGTTTTTATACATTTTAAAAATATACGCTTTAAACATTTCTATCATGAATTCCTTTAAAAAACCCTCACATTAACCTGAATGTTTCCCCACTATTTGCCCACTTTTTTTTCCCGGGGTTTCTTTACCGTAGATTAACACTATAGTGGGCCATTTCCCCCAACTCCCCCCACTGCACTAATGTCGCCAGGCACAAAGTTTTTACAAAAATTGAAAAGCATCATACAGGGATTTTTTTTATGTGGCCACTGAAGACATGTAGTGTGATGTAATTTTAAAAATTTTTTAAAACGACGGAAATTGCGTCTTCGGGGGCATTTTAAAAAGTCTGTTGGATTGGGCTAAAAAATTCGAAAATATAATTTTTTGGGCCGGGGGGGGACATTAGTGCAGTGGAAGGTGAAACTGGACTTAGGTTTTTTTACGGGGGAGTTAATTTTTTTTTAACGTGAATCTTTAACTTTAACCTTTATTTTATACCCCCGGGCGTCCTACAACCAAACGCGTCCTGAAGGTATTTAGAGAGTTCCATTACACGCCTGCCTTAATTATTTTTTTTTCTGTATTTTGTTCTATGTAATCCCCCCCCCCCCCCCTTTTCCTTTTTCTCATTTTTTAAAAAAAACTTGTAAACCCTGTCCAAAAGCCATCACGTTGTCCTTTTAATTGCGGAAAATTTTTCCAGTTTTTAGAACTTAAAAAACCAATCCGGAGGAAAAAACTAGCCAACCTATATAGCCCCAGTATTTTTCTTCCCCCTGCATGTTAAAACCCCATCCATTCAATACCTTCTCCGACCTAGAAAAAAATAAAAGAAACAGAAAAATACCCCAAAATCCCTATCAATTTTTCCCCCTTGCCTCGATGTTACTTTTTAAAAAAAAAGGAAAAAAAAAAAATCCCCCTTTTCCTATAAATTTTACCCTTTTGCCCGATGTTACGTTAAAAAGAAAGCGGGGAAAGGAAAAAAACCCCGTTTTTTATCAATCCCCTTTGGCCCCTCGAGGTTAGGGTTAAAAAAGAAAGAGGGGGTAGAAAATACCCCGTCCTATCAAATTCCCCTTGCCTCGATGTTACTTAAAAAGAAAGAGAGATGGGAAAAAAACCCCCTCCTATCAATCCCTTGGGCCCATGTTTATTTTAAAAAAGGAAAGAGAAAGAAAATTTTACCCCATCCTTTAACCCCAATACCCTGCCCGATTTACTTTTTTAAAAAAAAAAAAGGGGGAAAGAAAATTTCCCCCCGTTTATAAAATACCCTTGCCCCGATGTTACGTTAAAAAAAAAGGGAGATAGAAAATACCCCCTATTCTTTTACCTTGCCTCGATTGTTTTTTAAAAAGAAAAAGAGAGATAAAAAAAAATACCCCCACCCCTATAAAATCCCCTTTTGCCCGATGTTACTTTTAAAAAAAAAAAGAGAGTAGAAAATACCCCATCCAAAATAAAACCCTTGCCTGAGTTACTTTTTAAAAAAAGAAAGAGAGATAGAAAATACCCCTCCTATCAATACCCTTTTGCCTCGTGTACTTTTTAAAAAAAGAAAGCGAGAAAGAAAAAAACCCCATCTATCAATCCCCTTGCCTCGAGTTACTTTTAAAAAAAAAAAGGAGGATAGAAAAAAAACCCCATCCTATAAAATCCCCCTTGCCTCGTTTTTGTTACGTTAAAAAGAAAGCGAGAAAAAAATTACCCCCCCCCTATAAAATCCCTTGCCTCGATTTTTATTTTTAAAAAAAAAAGAAAAAAAAAAATACCCCATCCTATCAGTCCCCCCTTGCCCAAATTTTTTACTTAAAAAGAAAGGAGAAAAAAAAAAACCCCCATCCCTATCAGTCCCCCCTTTTCCCCTCGATTTTTACGTTAAAAAGAAAGCGGAAAGAAAAAAATCCCCCCCATCCTACAGTCCCCCTTGCCCTCGATTTTAACTTTTAAAAAAAAAAAAGCGAGAAAGAAAATACCCCATCCTATAAATCCCCCCGCCTCATGTTACGAAAAAAAGAAAGAGAAAGAAAAAAACCCTATCCCAATAGTACCCTTCCCTTTTAATTTTTTTTACTTTTTTAAAAAAAGAAGAAAAAGAAAATACCCCCCATCCTTTTTCAGTACCTTGCCTGATGTTACTTTTTAAAAAAGAAAGGGAGTAAGAAAAAAAACCCCCCGTCCTTAAAATACCGCTTTTTGGCCCTTGCTTTTTTTAAAAAAAGATGAAAAAGGGGGCAACAAAAAAGGCCCCAGTAATTAATTCGTTTTTTTTTTCCCAAAATTAATTTTCCTTTTCCCTTTCCGTGTATAAAGACGAAAAAAAGGGGCGGGGGGACGAACATTTTAAAATTGGGAGGAGGAAGAAATATGATGATCAGGTGTTGCAAGTGTTTAAGGGGAGTCTTTAAAAGGGAGGGGGCCTTTCCGAGAAATTTTCGGGAGGGGGGTATGAAAAATTTCGGGGGGGGCTTTTTCCCTTTTTTCTCTAGGGGGGGTTGTGGTTTTCCCGATGAAGCCCCCTTTGGCTTTTGTTTCCGACACTCCCCAAGGATTGTCTCGAAAAATACCCCCCCATTGTGTTCCCCCACGTAAAAAGTTCTATTTTTTTTCTTTTTTTTTTAAACCGTAAAACCTAACGAAAAACCGGGGTGGGGAGTAAAAAACGCCAAATTTTTCCGAAAAACGGAAATTTGGCACGCGAGCGGGACAAAAACCATGCGCGGTTCCGTGAGGGGGAAATTTTTTTGCCCCCCTTTAAAATTGTGGATTTTTTTTTTCCCTTTTTCCTTTTGGGGGAATTTTTTTCCCTTTTTCTTTTGGGGGTTTTTTTTTCGTCCCCCCGGGGGAATATTGGGGGGTTTTTTCTTTTTTTCCTTTTCCCCCACCCCCCGAAATTTCCCCCCCTTCCTTTCCATTTTCCCCCCAGGGGGTTTTTCCCTTTGCCCTCTTTTGGTTTTCATTTGGTGGGTGGGGGTTTTTTTGGGGTTTGGGAAATTTAGGGGCCTGGGGGGGGGAAAAAACCCCCTTGGGGGGGGGGGTTCCCTTTCGGGGGGGGGGGCCCATTTTTTAGGGGGCGGGGTTTTTACCTACAAATAAATTTTTTAAAAAAGGTTTTTAAGGGGCCGGGGCCCCCCAAAGGTTTATTTTTTTTTTTTAAAGGCCCCTTCCCCCCTTTTTTATTTTTGCGAAAAGGGGGGTTTGTCCCCCCCCCCCTTTCGGGCCTTTTTTCCAAAATTAAGGGGGGCCCCTTTAAAATTCGCGGGACCCCTAAAGGGGAAAAACTTTGACTTTTTTTTTTTTCCCCCTTTCCCCCCCCTGCGGTGGGGCCCCCTTTCCCCTGCCGCACCCCGTTTTGGGGGGAACCCCCGGGGGAACAGGGGGGGGCAAGGGGTCGGGGCCCCCTTTTTAAAAAAAACCCCCATTTTACGGGAAAGGATTAAAAAAAGTGGTTTTTAAAAAACAGAAAAAAAAATTTAAATTACCTATTTTACAAAAACCCAAAAATTGAAAAAGGGTTAGGGGGGGATTTTTGGGGAAAAAAAATTTTTTAAAAAATTTTCCCCCGGGCTGGGGGTTCCCAGGGGTTTGGGGCCAAAAACCAAACCCCAGGGCCCCAACTAAAAACCTTTTTTAAAAAAAAACCTCCCGCAGGGCCCCCAAACCCTTTTCCCAAACCCCTCAAAAAATTTAAACCCCCCTTGGGGGGGCCCCCCAAAACCCGTTTTTTTTCCCCTTTAAAATTTTTTTTGGGTGGGGCCTACCCTTTTTGGGGAAAAATTTTTTTTTAAAGGTAAAATACCCCAGCAATTTTTTTTTATGGGATTTTTGGACCTGTTTTTGGGTGTCCCTTGTTTTGACAAACCCAAAAATTTTTGGGGGTATTTTTTATTTTTTATTTTTTTCCGAAATTTTTTTTAAGGGGTTTTAAAAAAACTTTTTACGATTTTTTTAAAAAAAGGAAAGGGGAAAGGGGTTCTGGGGGGTTAAAAAGGGGTTTTTAATAGGAAAAGGGGAAAGGGCCACGGCCAAACCCACCCCACCCCTAAAGGGAAAAGTTTAAGGGGGAAAAAAGGGCCCCCCACCAAAACCCCTTTTTTCCCCCCAAAAAATTTTTTTTGGGGCCCCCAAAATTTGGGCCCAGAAAATTTTGGCCCAAAAAAAAAAATTTTTTCCCCTAATTTTTTGGCCCCAAAAAAAAAAAAAATTTTTTACCCTAAAAAAACGGGGGACCCCAAAAAAAAAATTTTTAACCCATTTAATTTGGGCCCCCCCAAAAAATTTTGCCCCCCAATTTTAACCCTTGGGCCCCCAAAAAAAAAAACCTTTTCCCCCGGGAATTTTGGGCCCCCAAAAAAACTTTTTTTTGCTAATTTTTGGGCCCAAAAAAAAAAACCTTTTTGGGTCCCTTTCCGTTTTTAGGGGGTTTGGGGGGTTGGTGGGGGTTTAAAACCTTTGGGGGAGGAACAAACTTTTCCCCCTTTTAAAAATTTCTCGGGCTTGATAAAAAAGGGGTTGGGGCTTTTTGGGGGTTTTTCCTTTTGGATTTTTACTTAAAAACGGGGATTTAGAAAAAAAGGTTTGATTTGGTTTTGGTTGTGTGGGGGGTTGGGGGCCCATGCTTTTTGGGGAGGGGGTTTGGGCCCCTTTAAAAAAACGGGGGGGGGGGCGGGGGAAACCCCCCAAATTTTCCCCATTTGGAGGGGGTTTGGGGGGGGGGGTTTTTTTTTTTTTCCAGTGGGCTTCCCCGCATTTTCCCCCGGGGAAAAAGGTTTTAAATTTTTTTTAACCAACGTCCCTTCCCCTATCCCAGTCGGGCCTTTCCCCTTTTGCCTTTTAAAAAAGAAAAGGGTACAGCCCCCCCGGGTTTTTTTTTTTAATTTAAGGTCCCCAAGCACCCCCGAAAGGCCAGTTTTCGGGTTTAAGGGGTTTTCCCTTTAAAAACCCCTCAGGGTCCCACATCTTTTTCCTTGGCTTTAAAAAAAAATTTTTTTAATGTTTTTTTTCCGGAACCAAAAAAAATTTTCCAAAAAAAAGAAAAACTGAAATACCAAAAATTATTAGGGAGAATTTTTTACTAAAAAAAAAAGGGTTTCCAAATCAAAAAAAAAATATTTCTTTTTTTATTCACAAAAAAAAATCGGCTTAGGGGTATAAAAACTTAAAAAGGGAAAAATTTTTGTTCGGGGGCCCCCCGGGGGGTTTTTTGGGGGTTAAACCCCGGGGGCGGGGCCCCCATTTTTTTTGGGGGCAAAATTAATTGGGGGGGTGGGTTTTTTAATTTTAACATTTTTTTTTTGCCCAAAAGGCCCGGGGAAAGGGGCAAGTTTTTGGGGCCCCCACCTTTTTTAAACCCCCCGGAAAATTCATTTTTTTTGGGTTTACCAATAGATTTGGGTAAATTTCTGCCCCTTTACAGGCTTTTTTTAAAAATGTTTTTTCCCCCGAAGGGGGGGGCCAAGGGGCCCCTAAAAAGGGGGAAATTAAAATTTTTTTTTTAATTTCCACAAAATTTGGGGGAAAAAGGAAAAGGGGAATTTTTGGGAAGGTTTTTTGGGTTTTTTGGGGTTTTTTGGGGGCCCAAGGTTTTTTTTGAAAATAGAATTTTTTTTTAAAGGTTTGGGGGGTTTAATTTTTAAAAAGGGGGGGGGAATTTTACCCTTTTTGCAAAAAGGCGGGGGGCCCACTTTTTTCCCCCAATTTTTTTGGGAAGGGGGGAAAGGGGGCCCTTTTTTTTTTCCCTATTTTTTTTTACTTTTCCCCAAAACCCTTTTGGGGATTTTTGGGGGGTGTTTGGAAGGTATTTTTTAAGGGAAAAGGTTATTTTGGGGGGGAAATTTTTTTTTTTTTTGGGAATTTAAGGGCGGCCCCCTGTTGGGGGGTAAATTTAAAAATTAATTTTTTTAAATTTTTAAAATTTTTTATTTTTTTTTTCGTTTTTTTGCGATTTTCCAGGGAAAAATTTTAAAATATTTTCCCCCCCCAAAAAGGTTATTTTTTTAACGGGGGACGCCCCCACTTTGGGGTTTTGGTTTTTTGTGTTTTTTTGGGGGTTTTGGGGGTTTTGTGGTGTGGGGGGGGTTGGTGTGTTTTGTTTTGTGTGTGGGGTGTTGTTGGGGGGTGTTGTGTGTTTTTGGTGTTTTGGTTGGGGGCCCCCCAAAACCCGGGGACATGCCCCCCCCAAATTTGGGGGGGGACCCCCACCCACACCCAAAAACCACACACCCCCCCAACACTTGCAAAAAGTAAAAACCAACCCCCCCCCCATTTTTGGGGGGGGGCCGCCCTTTTGTGGGGGAGGGGGAGGGGAAAGGGGGAAAAGTATTTGGGGGGGGGGGGGGGGCAAATTTTAAACCGAAATTTCCACTATAGCCCCCCTTTTTCCATTTAAAAAGCGGGGAATTTTTTTGGGGAAAGTTTTGCTTCCCCTGCCTGGGCCCGGGGTTTGAAAGGGGGAAAGGGGTGGGCCGGGGAATTGGGCTGAAAAAAACCCTTTTGGGGGCCCCGGGTTTTGGGAAAAAAAAAATGGTTGGGGGTTTTACTTCCCCTGGGCCGCCCCCCAAAAAAAAACCCTTTTCCCTTTTGGCCTCGGGAAAAAAAAAAAAAATTTTCCCCCTTTTCTTTTTTTCCCTCTTTCTCTTAAAAAAAGAAAACCCCCTATTTTTTTTTACTTTTAAAGTAAAAAACCCAAGGGGCCAGGTTTGTTTCAACCCCAAACCCCCCCTTTCCCAAAAAACCCCAAAATTGGGGGTAAAAAAAAAAAAGGGCCCCGGGGGGGGACGGGGGACATCCCAAAAGAGGGGGGGGGCCAAATTTTTTTTTGGGTTTTTTTTTCCAGGCAATTAAAAAATTTTTTGGTTTATTTCCTTTACCCGTTTTTTTAAACCCAAAAAAACTCCCCAAGGGTTTTTTTAAATAAAAAAAGCTTGCGCCTACCTCTTTGGGGTTTTCTTTAAATACATTTTTGGGAAATTTTTAAATCATAAAAAAAAAAAATTTTTTAACCCCAAAAAGGACTCCATTTTAAATTTTTTAGGATATAATTTAAAAAAGGGAAAAAAAAAAAAAGGAGTTTTTAAAAAACCTTTTTTTTTTTTTTTTGCTTTTTTTTTTTGTTTTCAACCCGGGCTTTAAAAAATTTCATAAATTTTTTTGGTTTCGCTTTTCCCAATTTTTTTTCCAAAAAAAAAAACATTTTTTTTTAAAAAAAACCCCTTTTTTACTTTTTTTTTGGGCCCCTGAAATTTAATTTTAAAACCCAACGAAACCTTTTTAAAGGAAAAAAAGGGGAAAAGAGGGGGGTTTGGGAAAATGGTTAAAAAAAATTTTTAAAAACCCAAACCTATTTCCAAAAAAACCTGGGCAAGGGGAAGGGGGGTTTGGGGGGCCCTTTTGGGGTCCAAAAACAAAAAAATTTTTGGTTTTTTTTTTTTCTCGGGAAAGAGTTTCCCTTTTTAAGGGGAGGGGGGGGGGGGGGGGGGGGGGGGGGGGCCCTGTTTCGGGAAAAGGCTATAAAGGGGGCCCCAACCCCTTCCACTTTTTAAACCGGGTTTGGGGGAAAAAAAATTTTTTAAAAACTTTTTTTTTTGGGGCCCATTTTTTGGGGGAAAAAACCAAACCCCTTTTTTTCCTTTTTGGGTACGTGTTTAACTTTAACCGGGGGAAAAGGCGGAAAAAAGTAAAAGGGGATTTTAAAAAAAAACAGGGGCTTGAAAAAAAATTTTGGAACCCCCTCCCCCCAAAAAAACTTTGGGGGTTTACAAGGGGGAATTTTTTAAAACCCAAATTTTAAGGAAAAAAAAAAAAATTTTTTTTTTAAAACCCCCCTTTTTTTTTTTAATTTTCCCCTTCAAAAAATTTTTTAAAATTTTTTAGGGGTAATTTTTTACTGTTTTTTTTTTTTTTTAAATCCAAATGATTTTGGAAACCCAAATGAAATTTTTTTTGGAAACCCCCCATGGGGGGGTTTTCCAGTTTTTTTAAAAATCCCCATCGGGAAAACCTTGGTAAATTTGGGGTGGGGGGGATTTAAAACCCCATTTAAATTTTGGCCATAAAAAAAAAAACCTTTTAAAAATTTCCCCCAAAAACTCTTTTGGGGGTTTAGTAAAAGGCCCCCCCCGGGATTTTTATTTTTTTTCCCCTTTTTGAGTTTTTTAAAAGGGGGCGTTTTTTTTGTTTTTGAAAAAACCCCATTTGCCTGTTTTCACGGTTTCCCAAAAAACAAAATGGGCCCTTTATTTTTTTTAAAGGGAGTTTGAGAAAAAGGGCCAAAGGGGGAAAATTTTTGAAATTTTTTTTTTCCTTGGGGGGAAACCCCAAAAAGGGGGTTTTTTTTTTTTTGGGGTTTTGGCGGGGGGGAAAATTTTCCCAACCACCATCCCCCACCCAAACCCCCAAAAATCAAATCCCCCAAAATTTCAGGGGGGCCCCCCCCTTAAAAAAAAAACTGGGGCTGGGGGAAAGGGGAGCAACCCCCAAACCTGGGAAAAATTCTTGGGCCTTAAAAGTGTTTTTGGGGACTATAAGGGGGACTACATACCAAAAAGCGGGGGCACTTTTTTTTTTTTTTTCCCGGAAATTTGGGGGGTTTCCCCTTTACCTGTATTTTTCCGAAATTTTGGGGGGACGGGGGTTTTCCCCCCCCGAAAACCTTTTGGTAATTTTTTCCGTAACCTTTTTTTTTTTTATTTTTTTTTGGGCCCCCTTTAACCCTTAAACCTTTTCCCGTACCTTTTTAAACCCCTAAAAAAACTTTTTAAAAACGCCCCTGAAAAAAAAAAATTGGGCCCATTTACCCCTAAAAAAAAAAAAAAAAATCCCAAGGGGGCCTAAAATACATCAAAAAGTTTTCAAAAAAAATTATAAAGGGCCCAATTTTTAATTTTTACCTTTAAAATTTTAAAAACCCATAAAAATTTAAATTTTAAAAAAAAAAATTTTGCCCCTCCGGGTTTTTTTCCCAACATTTTTTTCCAAAATGAGTAAAAAGGGGGCCCCTAATTATTTTTAAACCCCCACAATTTTTTTCCCGGGAAAAAACCCACGGGAAAAAAAAAACCAAAAATTTTTTTAAACGGGAAAAAACCCTTTCCGGGCCTGGGGAAGGGGGGAAAGGGTTTTTTTTCCCCTTGGGACCCCCAAAGCCCCCCCCAAGGTGGTCCACAAAACCTTTTCCCCCCCCAGGGGGTTTGGCCCCCCTTCCCCCTCTCCCCCCTAAAACCAAATGAAGTAAAAGGGGAACAAAAAAAACCCCCGGGGAAATTTTTTTTTAAATTTTTTTTAATTTTAAAAACAGGGTTTTGGGGGATGGGGCGATAAAAAAAATTTTTTTTTTTTTTTTTAAAAACTTTTTTAAAGGGGATCCAAAAAGGGATGCCCCAACCCTTAAAAAAATTTTTAAAAAATTGGGAAAAAATTTTTATTTTGGGCAATAAAAAACATTTTTAGTTTTTTTTTGCCCCCTTTATTTTTCTAAAAGGGTGCCACAGAAAATTCCCCCCTTTTGGGGTTTTGTTTTTCCCACCCCCCCTCCCCTTTTCCCCTTTTGGTTTTCCCCCTTTGGCTCCTTTTCCCCCCCTTCCCTCAAGGGTTCCGGGGTTTTGGAAAAAAAAGCTGGGGGGGACCCCCAAAGTTTTCCCAGGGTCAGACAAAAGAAATTTTCGGGGGGACCGCCCCCCCCCCCCCTTTTTGGGTGAAAATGGGTTTTTTTTTGGGAACGAAAGATGGTGGGGGCCGGCGGGGGTTTTTTTGAAAAGTTTCCCCCAAAAACAAATTTTCAGAAACACCCCCCGGGGACCCCATCCGGCTCCGGGTGGGAAAATTCACTTTTTTTCCCCCACTTTTTTTCCCCCCCAGGGTTTTTTTAGTTGAAAACCCCCACTAAACCCAGAAAACCCAAAAAAGCATTAAAAAATTTGGAAAAAAACCGGGCTTTTGGGGGAAAAAAAAAAAAAAAAAAAAAAAAAAAACCCCCGTTTTTTTTGATTTTGAACCTTGGGATCCCCCCCCAACGTTTTTTTTTTTCCCAAGGGCCCCACAAAATTGCCACGGATTGCCTTAAAAAAAATTAAACCCCTTTGAAAAGCAGTGGAAAATTTTTGGCCCCCCCCAAAAAACGCTTTGAAAAAAAATTCTGGGCCCTTTTTTTTTTTTTTTTTTGGTTTTTTCCCGTTTTTTTTTTTTTTTTTTTTTTCCCAATTAGAAAAAATCGGGTTTTAGGGAAAAAGTACGGCCCCAAAATTTTTTTTTTCCGGAAAGGGTCCCGTACCTTTTTTTTCCCCTTTTCCCTTTACCTTTAAAAAAAAAATTTTTTCCCTTTTAACCCCCCCGGGATTTTTCCGGGGGGAAACCCAAATTTTTTTTGGGGAAAAGCCCGGGGAGGTACGGGGGGGTTAAAAGGGGCCCAAGGGGGTTTTTACGGAAGTGCCCCATTTCTGCTAAAATTATTTTAAATTAAAAAAAGGGAATTTTGGCCCCCCCCCTTGCCTCCCTTTGGGCCCCTGTCCCCCCCCCCCCCTTTCGGGCAAAATTTTTTGGCATACAAAAAAAGGGGGAGTTTTTTTGGATTTAAGGAAACCCTTTTGGGTTTTTTGTTTTTGGGGGGCCCGGGTGGGGGGGGTTTCCCAAAGGGGGACCCCCCAAAAAAAAAGAAACCGTTTTTTTTTGGGGTAAGGGGGGGGGGGGACGAAATTTGCCCCCCGCGAAAATTTTTTTTGCCCCTTCCCCCAAATTTGGGGGAAATTTTGGGGGTGCTAAAAACCGGCCAAAGCGGGGCCCGGGGTTTTCCTGTTAAGGGGGATATCCCCAATGGTTTTTCTTACGTTTTTTTTTAAGGGGAAAAAAAGGGTTTTTTAAAAAATGGGGTTTTTTTTTTTTTTTTTAAAGGGGGGGAGGGGGGGGGGGGGCCCCTTTAAAAAAGGAAAGGAAGGAGGGGAAGAAAATCCCCTTTTTTTTAGGGGGTTTTAGGGCAGGTTTTTGGGGGAAACCCCCAAAATTTTTCTAAACCCCTTTTAAAAAAAAAAAAAAACCGGGGGTTCCGTGTAAAGCTTAAAAAGGGAAAAAACTTTTTGTTTTTTTTTAAGTTTTTTTTTTTTCCGGGCGGGCCCGTGAAAACCCCAGGCGGGTTTGGTTTGTCCCAAAAGGGAGAAAGGGGGGACGAAATTTTTGGGGGGGTTTTTTAGGGGTTTGGCCCATTTTTTTTTCCCTTTTTTTTTTTTTTCCCCCCGGGGGAGGCAAAGGAATTTGGCCCCCTTTTTTTTGGCCCCTGGGCCCCGTGTTTTGTTTTTTTTTAAAAAAGGGTTTTTCCCTAAAATTTTTTTCCGGGGTTTTAAAAAAATTGGAAAACGGGGGGGTAAAGGGGGTTGTTTGGGCTTTTTTTGGTTTTGGGGGTTTTGGTGGGGGGAAATTGGTTTAGTTTAGGGGGGGGGGCTTTTTAAGTAGAGGGGGGTTTTAGCTTTCCCCCAAAAATTTGGGGGGTTTTCCGGTAAACCCGATTCGTTTTCCCCCCAAATGAAAAAACCAAAATCCTTTCGGGCCCGGGTCGGGGTTGGGGCCAAAAAAAAGGGAAACCCACCCCCCTTTTCCCCTTTGCCCAAAAAAAAACCCCCTTACCTTCGTTTTTGGCAAAGGTTAAAAATTGGGAAAAGGCCCAGGGGGGGGCCCCCCTTTAAACCCCCTTCAAAAGGGGGGGTTTTTAAATTTTTAAAAGGGGGGGCCCGGGGTTTCCCCCCTTAAAAAAAAAAAATTTCCCCTCCCCGGGCCCCCCAAACCCCCCCGGGCCCGGGGGGGGGCCCAAACCCTCCCCCCGGGCCCTTTTCCCCAAATGTGCCTAAAAAAAAGGGGGCCCAAACCTTTTCCCAAAAGTTTCGGGGGGGGGGGAAACCCCTCCCCCTACGGGGCGTTTATGGGGCACAAATGAAAAAAAAAAAAAAAAAAAAAAAAAAAAAAAAAGGTTGGGTGGGCCCAAATGGTGGTTTTGGGGTTGTTGGTTTTTGTTTTTTTGGGGGGCCTTTGGGTGGGGGTGGGGGTGGGGTTTTTGGTGTTTGTGGGGGTTCCCTTTCGGGGCCCGGGGGGCATTTTTTGGAAAACCGAAAAAACCCAACAAAAAAATAAATTGATAAAAAAAACCAACAAACCTCGGTAGTTTTTGGTAAAAATTAAAACCCCCTTTGGGGTTTCAGGGGTGGAAAACAGGGAACTAGAACGTCTGTCAGCTATAAAGGAACATTGATTTAGTTGTGTCAGCAGGCGTGTAAACCAGCAGGTGCTGTGCAAGAGTAGTGACGCATGTGGTGGTTAGTGGTGGCATTGTTTCATTTTTTTTTCCTCTCCGAGGCTATGAATGCGTCTATCTTGTCTCGGCGTGTTGTTGTTATGTCAAAGTCCTGAAATTTCCTGGGATTAATAATTGAGAACAGTGTAAGTGATGATTGCGTTGTTTATAGTGGGTGTGTGTATGGTAGTTTAGGGGGAGGCTGTAGTAGAGTGGTTAGCGTCTCAGAGTGGCGTTCTCGGTGACCCGAGTTCGATCCCCGATGAGAACCAAAATCCTTCTGCACCGTCGAGTGGCCTAAGTAAGAACACCCACATACCCTGTCAATAAACTCTACCTTCGATTGCGAGTGCATTGGAGGACACGGGGGCGGCATGAGCCTCTAGAGTCTAATCACAGACGTCACTATAAAAATCCTGCCTGCGCCACCCAGGGCGAGGACCAACCGTCACAGCCCTCAAGTGTGCCTCAAAGGCCTACCATCCGAGCCTTCGAAGACACTGCCTACAGGCGCTATAGGCACAAATGTATAAAAAAAAAAAAAAAAAAAAAAAAAAAAGTTGGGTGTGTCTATGGTGGTGTGTGTGTGGTGTGTGTTGGTGCAGTGTGTGTGTGTGGTAGTGTGGTGTGTGCGCTACATACTGCCCCGGCAGATTGCGATACTGATAACACTAAAATCATGATAACAACACAACAACTCGGTAGCTTGGTGAATTGAATGGCCTTGGTTCATGATAAACACTTTTTGGCGTTTGTTTAGGGCTACGATTATCATCCTCGAACAAGAAATTCCTAGGAACCAAGGCTAGTCATGATGCTGAAAGAGTTGTGGAAGTCAGGACAATTATGACGGGATAATGAGGGATGCGCAGAATGTAGATGTTTGAGTAACCACTACCTGTCCGCAGCAAGGATTGGTTTTCAGCCCTTACCCACACACAAAGTATTAATGCCGTATTTGTACTGTGACCATCGGGAGGGGATCGTGAGCTAACCATGTTAGGCTATAGGTGATAATGGTGATTCAGTTTAGTTCAGTTCAGTTGTGGGTCGGGAGTCTTTTTTTCTCGGCACTCCCTGATGTTTCTCTTCTTGCTGTCTGGGGTCTTTAGTGAGTTGTCTTCTCTCGTTATGTCTTTTAATTTCTTTCTCTTTTCTTTTCCATGGTCGTCCAAAAAACTGTTGATTGTTCTTTTTGCTTCTTCCACATTCCCATCTCCATTCCTATCTGCCCGTGCCCGTGCGTGTTGCCAGGACGTGGGCCTCGAAAGCACACCAAGGGGATCGAGGCGTAAGCTGTCACCTCCGTCAGTAGTTTTGGGAGGGTCGTGTCACCTCGTGCCACGTTCCTTTGTGCATGTCAACCTCAATAACAGAAACAGATGCATTAAAATCAACCAAAGAAATAAACGTCATCTATTGGACCCAAAAATCCCAAATACAGTAATTACTTTAGTAAATAACTTGGTAATTTTACTCACCCCAGTTTGAATGTCGTAACATTGGATTTTCGATCCCGTATATTGAAAATAGACCCTAATTTTACACATCTCGTATCATCGGATTATTTTTCGTATATCGAATGCTCGTTATAACGGGACCTCCCTATATATTATATATATATATAATATATTATATATATATATATATATATATATAATTTATATAATATTATATATAATATATATATATTTTTTTCAACATATATATATTTAATATATATATTATTATTATTATTCTTTGCAAAAGGGGGGCCATGGCCGCATGGCCCCCCCTCGGTAACGCTACTGAATGCAAAACTGGTTTATGACTCCCATAAAAGCAAACCTAAAACCTAACCAAACCTATTCCTAATCTGACATTATATTAGCCTGCAAACCAGGGTATCAATTTACCAGTATTCTCAACACAACCAGGAGTATGGTTTCTGTTTACATTAATTGTATTTCTGACACAAACTGCACATTTTTTACTATAGTAGGAACCATAATCAGTTGATGGTCAAAAACTATGTTATTCCAACGTGTTTTTATTGTTTCACACAAAAAATCACCAAAAATAACGTTCTGAAAATTTTTCTGTTTTGCTTCTCCCCCTTCCCTCCCCGTGGTCCTGGACCCTGGAGGCAAGGCCAGGCTTTTCGTGGGGAGACAAAATTCACTGATTATAACTGATCTAATTCTAACCTAAACATACAAAATTAGGGGGGGACTTTGGCCCCTTAGACACCCCAAAGGTTTATTAAACCTGACCTGACCTCTCCTTACCCTCCTAACTGGGGTGCAGGAGGCAGAAAAGACTATCCTTCTCCATGGCGACCTTCACCTCACTGCCGGTCAACATTTAAACGTGAAAAGAACACTCCAGTGTGCCCAAATACAAGTGTTTCTAACACAATATTAATTGTATATCTGGAAAACTAACTCCTTGAGGTCGAGAAACCCTCCACAGGTCCATTTTGTACTATTTTGAATACCGTTTTGTTATT
>JACEEZ010023717.1:45383-51590 GCA_016584305.1 Chionoecetes opilio | reverse complement strand
TCTCTCTCTTCTTCTTCCTCTCTCTTATATGTGTGTTTCAGTAGGATAATTTTTTACCAATGACAAAGCTAGGCGTGTGTTTGTGTGTATTTTCTGTACTTTACCATTTGTTGCTGTGTTCTCCAACATTCACACCTAATTATACATGTTTGTTCCTTGTGACGCTCATTCGTGATATTATATACTAGTCATTATATTGATATCAGCGCAAAAGATTACTTTTGAGTCGATCGATCAAATATATCAAGAAGACGCATCAGTTTTTAAGATAGCAGGGAAAAGATTTTCAAACAGAGCCACAAATGTGTTTGATCGTGTCGTGAACGCCAGTGTGTCCCGCCAGTATGGTTGACAGTATAACAATGACTACTTTCAATAACAGATGAGATGTCAATGGATTACTTTGAGCGTAATGCACAATGGACATACAATCCGTCACTGTAATAACATTTACAAATGTGACAAGGAAATGCAGCCTTTTTGGGGTTGTTGCTGCTGTCCTGCTGCTTTCAGGAGTGACGGTTTTATTTGTTGCCTAGGAAACTTCCGTGTGACTTTTTCACGTCGCACGGTTCTTCTTCCTTTCCTGCCAGCCTCGGCTGGAGGGATTGGAGGGCGGGGAGGAGCCTTCATCTTTACTATCATTTATCTCTTCTTTAAATTAGATAGTGTAGAATATCCCTGATATGAAACTGAAACTCAAATGGTTCGCTTGTTTGATTCCCATTGCCAAAAACTTGTTAGTTGGCGGTGACGAGAGATTGTTGAGCATCCGGCTCCTGTTTTGTGTTGTAATGGAGAAGAAGAAGAAAGAGGAGGAGGGAGGAGGAGGAGGAGTGGCAGGCGATGGGAAGAGAGAGGAAAAGGAGACAAGAAGTAATACAAATATACAAAGGAATACAAAGGAAACACAAACAGCAACAGACCATTAGATACTTACATGGCTGTTTGAACTGTAGGCTGATGATGAAGGTGTGGAGGAGGAGAAATGAATGAAGTAATGGAGGAGAGGTAGAGGGAAGTAGGGAGGAAGGAGAGAAGGAGGGAGGTTTTCACAAGGAGGAGGAGGAGGAGGAGGAGGAGGAGGAGGAGGAGGAGGAGGAGGAGGAGGAGGAGAAGGAGGAGAAGGAGTAAGGCTGTGAAGTAGTGTATGTAGTGATGTGAAAAGGGAGAAGGATGTATGTATGGTGTTCTGACTCATCTCTCTCTCTCTCTCTCTCTCTCTCTCTCTCTCTCTCTCTCTCTCTCTCTCTCTCTCTCTCTCTCTCTCTCTCTCTCTCTCTCTCTCTCGCTCTCTCTGGTGCAGGTGGCGCAGGCGGAGGAGGTGCTGGCGGACGGCTCTCCCTTCACCGTGTGTGGATTATTTACCCTGGACAGGCAGACATTCCTCACAGTGAGTGGCTGACAAACACACACACACACACACACACACACACACACACACACACCCACACACACACACACACACACACACGCACGCACAGAACCTAAGAAACAAACGCACTTGAAATACCAGAAATAAAAGTGTATCATATTGTTGAGTTCTCTATTTTTTGTTATTCGTGTTCTTTCTTGGATAATATTTGCTGCTTTTTTTGTAACGTTTGTCTCTGTAACGTTTGTGCTCAACTGTCATGTTTTCCCTTCCTGTATATCGTTTATATTTTGCCTCTTTAAAGTTTGCCCTCACCAGTAGCGTTTTTTTCTTCATTTCTCTATTGTTCAGATATAATGTATGTACTTTTTGTAATGTGTACCTTACCTTAGACGTGGATATGAACCCCCCTCCCCACCACCTGTACACCATGTAGCCTTTCCGCCTTGAATGAACTATTTACTTATATAAAAAAATATCTGGATACTACTGGAATCACCTTATTTAGGATCAACATAAAATATATTGACAAAGTTATCGAGAGTTAAGCATCTTTATCCTCTTAATTAGTGTTTCCCTCCCTCAGGTGTCCAGCTTCGTGGCCACCTACCTGGTCATCACCCTGCAGTTTGAGATGACCAGCGCCCCCCCGTGCCCCCCCACCGCCTGCACCGCCAACCACACCACCAACACCACCACCACCAACCCAGGCTGATGCACACACACACACACACACACACACACACACACACACACACACACACACACACACACACACACACACACACACACACACACACACACACACACACACACACACACACACACACACACACACACACACACACACACACACACACACACACACACACACACACACACACACACAAATATTAGAAGAAAATGATGAAACTAGATGGCTTCAGTAACTTCTGAGAGCTTAAACGATCGTCCGGTCGGTGACCTTGAAATGACCTTTTTTTCGCCATTAAATTATTTGCATCGACATCCTGTCTCTATCTCGCATACATCACCAAGATGTTCCGTGGACACTGATTTGAGCTTCAGCATGACCTTCAAGGTCCCCACTGAATGCCTTGCCTAGTCTTTTCTATTAGTGCTGCATTGGCACCAGGGCTGAAATTGCACATGTAACACATCATTTCATGCAAATAGGTTTGATGACAACAGTGACCTGGAAGGTGATTTTCAAGGTCATGAACAGTTCGGGATCATATGGCTTCCCATCAGTGATAAAGTAAAACATATCTGTAACTCGCATATTTACTTAGTTCTTAAAGCTTCTAAGTATGACTTTTAACCTTTGGCAGTGACCTTGACCTTGGGAGGATGGTGCCCATTTTCAAACTCGTCCGATGTACGTATTCAACCGATATATTCAAGTGCATCTAGCAAGTTCCGTTACAATCCGGTGATCTGTTCTTGAGTTACTGTGTTCACATTCACACACACGCACACACACACACACACACACACACACACACACACACACACACACACACACACACACACACACACACACACACACACACACACACACACACACACACACATATATCGGAATACTCCGTAGTGTAGTGGTTAGCACGCTCTGTTCACAATTGAGAAATCCCGGGTTCGATCCCCGGACGGAGCGGAGAAAGACGGGCGGTCTCCTTAAAACCCAAGCCCCTGTCCACCCAGCAGTGAAGGGGTACCGGGTGTTAGCCGGGGGTTGCGTCCCGCCTCCCGGGGTGCATATTCGCCAAATCTGGAAAATATCGCCAACTCCGCGGATGACGACGCCTGGATAGATATGCCTCCGAAACTAACCATAGTATTTTCTTGATTATACCCTCATTGTGATTCCCACACAAAGTTTCTATAATGACGGAAACATAACTTAACCTAACCTAACCGTAACCTAAAGTAACCTTGCCTGACGTGTTCAAGAGTGGAGTAGGCGATCTTTTCCAGACTTGGCGAATATGCTCCGCAGGGTGGTGCCTGGCATCTGCCGCGGCGGGGAGCTGAAAGGGTGCAAACCCATGATCCCCAAACCCGGCTTCGGCCAACAACCACTAAGGAATGAAACAAAAGTCTGACACAAAATAAATAAATGTAGATATGGCGACGGGGCCATATGAGTGATTTTTTTATGTTGTTTTTACATCTCAAAAGACTAGACAAGGGGAAAAAAAGAGGTAACTAAAAGCCCGCTTAGTTGCCAGTCCCTATAAAGAAGACAGTAAGAGAAAATAAAAAGAGGGGTAGACTAATTTAATTCGGGAGGTGTCTTGTCACTCCTCTCTTGAAAAAATTCAAGTCGTAGGAAAGTGGAAAAATAGAAACAGGAAAAGTGTTCCAGAGTTTACCAGTGAAAGGGATGAAAGAGTAAAGATACTGATCAACTCTTGCATTAGGAAGATGGACAGAATAGGGATGAGAATGAGTAGAAAGTTTTGTGCAGCGAGGCCGCGGGAGTGGGAGAGGCATGCAGTTAGCAAGTTCAGAAGAGCAGTGAGCATGAAAATAACAGTAGAAGAGAGCAAGAGAAGCAACATTGCGGCAATGATTTAAAGATTGAAGACAGTCAGTCAGAGGAGGGGAGTTGATGAGACGAAAAGTTTATGACTCAACCCTGTTTTGGAGAGCTGTATCAGTGCATCCTCCCCAAACATGAGAGACATATTCCATACATGGGCGAATAAGGCCCCTGTAAATAGCAAGCAATTGAGAGTGAGAAAAAAATGGACGCAGACGCCAGAGGACACATAACTTCTTAAAAGTTGTTCTAGCAAGAGATGAAATGTGAGATTTCCAGTTCAGATTTTTAGTAAAGGAGAGTCCTAGAATGTTCATTGTAGAAGGAGATAGTTGAGTGTCATTGAAGAAGAGGGGATAGTTATTTGGTAGGTTTTATTGAGTAGATAGATGAAGAAATTGGGTTTTTGAGGCATTGAACAAAACAAGGTTTGCTTTGCCCCAATCAAAAATTATAGAAATATCAAAAGTTAGGCGCTCGGTGGCATCTCTCCGTGAATCACTTAGTTCCTGTTGAGTTGGACGTCTAATGAACGACGTTGAAAAATGCAGGGTAGAATCATCAGCGTAGGAGTAGATATGGTTTTGAGTTAGACTTAGAAGATCATTAATGAATAATAGAAAGAGAGTGGGTGATAGGACAGAACGCTGAGGAACACCACTATTGATAGACTTAGGAGAAGAACAATGACCGTCTACAGTGACTGTAATAGAACGGTTTGAAAGGAAACTTAAGATGAAGGTGCAGAGAGAAGGATAAAAACTGAATGAGGGTAGTTTGGAAATTAAGATTTGTGCCAGACTCTATCAAAAGCTTTTGATATGTCAAGGGCAACAGAAAATTTTTCACCGAAACCCCTAAAGGAGGATGAATATGATTCAGTTAGGAAAGCTAGAAAATCTCCAGTAGATCGCCCTTTACGGAAACCATACTGACGATCAGATAGAAGATTGTGAGCAGATAGATGCTTCTTCTAGAATAAGAATCTTCTTATTAAGTATAGATTCAAAAGCTTTAGAAAGGCAGGAAGTCAAAGCTATAGGACGGTAGTTTGAAGGATTAGAACGGTCATCCTTCTTAGGAACAGGTTGAATGTGAGCAAAATTCCAGCAAGAAGGAAAGGTGGAAGTAGATAGACATAGACGGAAAAGTTTGACCAGGCAAGGTGCAAGTACAGAAGCACAGTTTTTGAGAACAATAGGAGGGACTCTGTCAGGACCGTAAGCCTTTCGAGGCTTACCTTATACATTTCTATATATCTATATATGTGTCACACAATATAAAATTATTGGTATAGGATGTAAATAGACAAACCTGCACCAGTTATGATAATGCGGTATTAATACAACAAAAATATGCATTTTGTTTTATTACTTTCTCCATCTTGTTGTTGTAGTAGTAGTGGTGGTAGTATTATATATATATATATATATATATATATATATATATTATATATATATATATATATATATATATAAAATATATATATATATATATATATATATATATATATATATATAAATATATATATATATATATAATATATTATATATATCACTACCACCACTATACTTCCAACAAGATATATATGTTAGTAAGTAGTAGGACAATCATATAGTAATTCCTAATACTGTTGTTATCTACAGTATTGACACAACAAAAACTAAAATGTGCAAAGAAATACCAAGGATGTCAAAAACACTAAAAGAAAATACAGGAACCGTACAAACATCACCGGAACCCCTTCAGACCATCACCAGGAACCCTCAACATCAGCGGAACCTTCAGACATCAGCAGGAACCCTTCAGACCATCAGCCAGGAACCCCTTCAGACCATCAGCCAGGAACCCCTTCAGACATCACCGGAACCCTTCAGACCATCAGCCAGGAACCCTTCAGACCATCAGCCAGAACCCCTTAGACCATCAGCCAGGAACCCCTTCAGACCATCGCCAGGAACCCCTTCAGACCATCACCAGGAACCCTTCAGACATCAGCCAGGAACCCCTTCAGACCATCGCCAGGAACCCCTTCAGACATCAGCAGAACCCCTTCAGACCATCAGCCAGGAACCCCTTCAGACCATCAGCCAGGAACCCCTTCAGACATCAGCCAGGAACCCCTTCAGACCATCAGCAGGAACCCCTTCAGACCATCAGCCAGGAACCCCTTCAGACCATCAGCCAGGAACCCCTTCAGACCATCAGCCAGGAACCCCTTCAGACCATCAGCCAGGAACCCCTTCAGACCATCAGCCAGGAACCCCTTCAGAACATCAGCCAGGAA
>JACEEZ010023717.1:35383-40383 GCA_016584305.1 Chionoecetes opilio | reverse complement strand
CGGTGACTGGTAATTGTGTGTTGGCCCCCCTGGTTATGTGCATGTGTGTGTGTATTCATCTAGTTGTATTTTACAGGGCCTGAGCTACACTCGTATATATGACCCCGTCTCCATTTCTACATTTTTAATTTGCTTCCTTAGTGCTTTGTGTTGGGGGATGCCACAACCCCGGGAGGCGGGTCACAAACCCCCGGCTAACACCCGGTACCCATTCACTGCTGGGTGGTCAGGGGCTCGGGTTTTAAGGAGACTGCCCATCTCTCTTCGCTCTGCCGGGAATCGAACCCTTCTCGGTTGTAAACCGAGCGTGCTAACCACTACACTAAGGAGTACCCCGATGTGTGTGTGTGTGTGTGTGTATGTGTGTGTTTGGTGTGTGTGTGTGTGTGTGTGTGTGTGTGTGTGTGTGTGTGTGTGTGTGTGTGTGTGTGTTTTGTGTGTGTGTGGTGTGGTGTGTGGCTGTGTGTGTGTGTGTGTGTGTGTGTGTGTGTGTGTGTGTGTGTGTGTGTGTGTGTGTGTGTGCATAGGTAATTGAAGGTGTGTTAGAGAGAAAGACAGACGACAGACAAAAAGATATAAAACTTTCTCCACCCAAGTTTTAAAACCGCTGTACTAGCAAGTGTGCCATAAGTATATCTATAACTTATTTAATCATCCACGTAATGTGTGTGAGCATAGCTATCACGCCCACACCAACCACTGAGGAAACACACACACACACACACACACACACACACACACACACACACACACACACACACACACACACACACACACACACACACACGTCTTAGATCTATCAAAAGCCTTTGATTCCTTAGATCACAACATACTTCTTGATAAACTTGAACATATAGGGATAAGGGGCATTACTCACCGGTTATTGAAGAGCTACATCAGTAACAGGTCACAAAGTGTGTATTGTAATTCCATGTATTCGTTTTTCAAAGTTATAACTAAAGGTGTACCTCAGGGATCTATTCTAGGGCCTCTACTTTTTCTCATATATATTAATGATATACCAAATGCTAGCACAAAATTTAAATGTACTATTTATGCTGATGACACTAGTCTCTTATTAGCTGATACAAATATTGACTCCTTACATATAAATTCAAATCTTGAATTAAATCTAATAAATCAATGGCTACAGTCCAATAAAGTGCACCTCAATATTGCCAAAACCAATGACATATTTTTCCAAAATCGATCAATAAAGAATATTATGCCTCCATTGTCATTAAAAGGTCAATTAATTCAACGTGTACTTCATACAAAATTTCTAGGAATTAATATTGACGAGAACTTAAACTGGAGCTTTCACATTAATCAAGTTTGTCTGAAATTATCTAAAATATGTGGTATATTGTATAGGGTCCGCCATCAACTTACTACTGAATCTATGTTAGTATATATTATACATTGTGTTACCCGCACTTGATCTATTGCGTTACCATATGGGGCTGTACATGGCCATCTTTCTTAAATAAATTGATAATAGCCCAAAATAAAATCATGAGATGCATTCTATTGATGGGAACATTTGCTTCCACAAGTCATATATATCCTCAGTTAAATATATTAAATTTCAAATTAATAAGAAAATATTTCATATTGTTGCTTATCTATAAAAACATTAAACTCTACCCAGGAAATAAGGTTTTCGATTTCATGGGAAATATTTATAATACTAGGGGCAATAGTATTACTTTAGTGTGTCCACAGTTTGGTGCATCCCTCTACAACAACAGTGTGTGGTGGAAGGGCCTCAGATAGGGAATTCTCTTCCTATTGAAATAAAAAGTCTGATGGATGCTGGAAATTTACTACAATTGAAGAAGAAAATAAAGACTTATTTATTTAATTGTCAAAATATTTTGTAAACTTGTGTTGAAACTGTGTCCATTGTCTGTATTGGCTTAGCAATGGTTTTTTTTTATTTTTTTAGTGTTATTCATATTGTATAGTTGGTAGTGACTTATAATGCCTGTACTACTGAACAACCATTTAGTTATGATTTCGTCTGTCTAAGAGCTTAGGCTCGACACACCGTGCCATCATTACGGGTTTGTTTTTATATATTTAATTATCCTCGTGTGATTTTGTAATGGCAATAAATTTACTTACTTACTTACTTACACACACACACATACACACACACACACACACACACACACACACACACACACACAGCGCGCGCGCGCAAACAAACAAACCTGGTGACACACACACACGGTGACACACAGGTCGTGGGTGTGAGCGGACGTGTGGAGCTGCACTATTTATGTTATTGTGTGTGTGTGTGTGTGTGTGTGGCATGCCTCAGTGGTCGGCGTCACTGTCACAGATCGCCGCGCGTCGTCGCACAGGTCCTCACGCTCCCCTCGCCGCGGCCACCCCTGCGCCGCTGTGCTCGCCCGCCCGTCACCCACTCCAGGTTTTGTCGCGCGACCCAGACACGAGGCAGGGAATAAGGCAAGGAACAGGGTGTCTTGTCAAAAGAAAATTTCGTGAGACAAGCCTTTGAGGAATCGTAAAGGCAAATCATGTAAGACGCCAATCCTCCTGTAGTAAACAGAAAGACCCAAAGGCAAGTAAGGAAACACAAAGGAACCTGAACCTACTAAGAAAGGTTCCTTGAAGTACTCGTGAAGAATCGTGAAGGCAGCTAAAGTCTTGCGGAGGTGCGGAATATCGAAGGCTGCAGCTGTCACCATGGGGCACGCTGCATCCTGGTGGTGGCGCTGGTGGTGGTGCTGGCCCGAGAAGGTACTACTGCTGCGTGTGTGGTGGTCGGGGTTGTGTCCTGAAGGGCTGGGAGGGGTAAGGGGAGAGCCTGTACCAGGGAACGAGGGACCAGGGAGCCTTGTGTGATACTGTCTCTACACACACACACACACACACACACACACACACACACACACACACACAACCTTCTCTCCTGCACCTCCTTCACCGCCTCCTGCATCTACAGGTGCGGGGAGCTGCGTGTGCCAAGACTGTTTTGATTGTGGCAACGTGACGGGCACGATGACGGCCTGCGAGTCCTCCTGTATGACTACGGTCTGGTGCTCCGGTGAGTAGAGGGAGTGAGTGAGGGAGGGAGTGCTTGAGGGAGTGAGGGAGACAGTGTGTGAATGAGGGAGGGAGGGTGGGAGTGAGGAAGTAATTGAGTGAGGGAGGGAGTGAGTGATGAAGTGAGGGAGTGAGGGAGTGTGGGAGTGTGGGAGAGTGGGAGTGAGGGAGGGAGAGAGGGAGTGCAGGAGTGTGTGAGGGAATGAGGGAGAGAGGGAGGGAGGGAGTGTGTGAAGGAGTGAGGGAAGGAAGGAGAGAGTGTGTGAGTGAGGGAGGGAGGGAGGGAGTGAAGGAGGGAGGGAGTGAAGGAGTGAGTGAGTGAGGGAGTGTGTGAGGGAGTGAGGGAGTAAGTGAGTAATTGAGTGAGGAAGGGAATGAGGGAGGGAGTGAGGGATGTAATGTGTGGAAAAATTCTTTGAATGATGTAAGAAGGGAGGAAGAGAGAGAGAGTGAGAGAAGACAACAGTTGAGGAATGGGAGGGATAGAGAGATGAAAAGATGGAAGAAGGGAGAGAGAGAGACTGGAGTGAAGTAGAGAAGATTGAATTAACGGAGGAAATGAAATAAAGAGGGAGGAAGAGAGAGTGAGGGAGTGAATGAATCTCTTGACCTTGCCCAAATAATTCTAGTCTCCTTTCCAACTTTCCTCCCTCGCTTCTTATCCTCCTCATTTTCCTCACCCTAGCCTTCTATACTAGCTCTCCCATTCTATCATTTCTTCTCTCTCTCTCTCTCTCTCTCTCTCTCTTCTCTCCTCTTCTCTCTCTCTCTCTCGCTCCTCTCTCCTCTCTCCTCTCTCCTCCTCTCTCTCTCCTCTCTCTCTCTCTCCTCTCTCTCTCTCTCTCTCTCCTTCTCCTCTCTCTCTCTCCTCTCTCTCTCTCTCTCTCTCTCCTCTCTCTCTCTCCTCTCTCTCTCTCCTCTCTCTCTCCTTCTCTCTCTCTCTCTCTCTCCCCCCCCCGCCCTTCAGACAGCGGGGACCACCACGTGATGCGCGGGTGCAGCGTGGACATGAAGGAGGACATGTGCGAGTTGTCCAGCGTCTTCCTGAACACTTGGCACTGCTACTGCAACGAGGACCAGTGCGACGCCCTGTTCATGCTGGAGGGCGAGCTGTGCGTCAACGGCGTCCCCCCCGCCCTGGCCTCCCTCGCCCTGGTCTTTGCGGCCCTCCTGGCGGCCTCTGTGATTGCCTGATGGCCTCATGAGCTGGATGTTTTGTAACACTAGTTGATTTTTGTTACTTTTTTTGTATACATTCAAAGATTTTTTCTGTTTCAATCAAAAGTGTTGTTGCTCTCGCCTCGCTGTATCTCTCTATTTTATCCTTATTTTCTCTCTGTCCGTCTCTTTCTGTTCTTGCCTGATGTCTTGAAGGTCTTGAAGTACGACTCATAGATTTTCGTCACTTTTATATACATTCAAAGATTTATTTCATTTCAATCAAAAGTGTTGTTGCTCTCGCCTCTCTGTATCTCTCTATTTTCCGTGTTTACTCTCTGTCTGTCTCTCTTTTGATCACTCTCTTCTCTTTAGTGTTCGGCCTCCTCTCCTCCTCCTCCTCCTCCTCCACAAAGCCATCTCTTAGGCTTAGATAATTGACCTTCCCTTTTTCTGACTGCCTGGGAAGTGGTGGTCATGTAGCCAGACATGTACTAACGTGTAGCAACTTAATTATAGTCAATTTTTTTTATCATGGTCAAAATGCAGTAAGGAAGCCACACACCCTGCCTCCCCTTCTATTCTACGGGGCAGCTGATTGGTGCATTCCTCGTATCATCACTACCAATCACAATATATTCACTACTTAACAGCGCGTGACCACTGGACAGAGCAATCTTCACTACAGAGGGTGACACAATAAAAATCCCTTTGTAGTGAAGATTGCTCTGTCCAGTGGTCACGCCGCTGTTAAGTAGTGAAGATAT
>JACEEZ010023717.1:17500-22141 GCA_016584305.1 Chionoecetes opilio | reverse complement strand
CCCACCCTAATTTCACAACCCCTTCAACCACACCACACCCACCCCTTCTTACACCCACTAACAACCCTTTCAACCACCACACCCCTTCTTACACCCACTTACAACCCTTTCAACCACCACACCCCTTCTTACACCCACTTACAACCCTTTCAACCACCACACCCCTTCTTACACCCACTAACAACCACCACACCCCTTCTTACACTCACTTACAACCCTTTCAACCCCCACACCCCTTCTTACACCCACTTACAACCCTTAAACCCCACACCCCTCTCCCCCCCACCCCTTCACCTACACCCCCTTCAGGCTGCATAATACCCTGCTGTGCTCCTTCACGGTGGGCTGCGCGGCGCTGAGCAGGGAGGGCTGAGCGGCGCGTCCTGTCATCCGTTCAAAGGGTAACTAAACTAACGCCACGTGCCTCGCCCTTGGACTTAGCTCAGTTTTCTTTCCCAGCTTCACAAAGTCCATAACAAGGCGTGGCGTGACCTTGCTCTGACCCCCACGTGACCTTTGTTAGGAGACATTGCCATTATTATCATCAACACTATTATCATTACTATCTCAATCTTCATCTCCATGTGTGTTTAGTCATTTTACTCATTTTCCTCGTGACTTTTGATAGGAAACATTGCCATTATTATCATCGTTATTATCAACCCTATTATCATTACCACCTACGTATCATCATCTCCGGTTAACCTTTAGCCATTTTCCTTTGTCTATATTCATCCCTGTATCATATAATACTAATAGCCATAATCATGTTTTCTTTATAGATTCTAATGTGTTTTTTACTTTGTTTTGTTATGTTAAATCATCTTGTATTCCAAGTGTTGTTTGCGTGGCTTTTAGATGGACCATAACCTAAATTGTATGTATCGTTATTTGTATTTTTGTGGTCAATAAATATCTATCTATCTATCTATCTATCTATCTATCTATCTATCTATCTATCTATCTATCTATCTATCTATCTATCTATCTATCTATCTATCTATCTATCTATCTATCTATCTATCTTTCTGAAGCCATTGCTGTTGTCGCCTCCGTGGTGTAGTGGTCAGCGCGCCTAGCTATGACTCTGCGGGCCCTGGTTCGAATCCTTGCTAGGGCAAATTGTCGGCCAGCCAAAACAACTGTTCTTCCTCCTTTTCGGGGTTGATAAATGGGTACCTGGGGTAACCTGGGGAAGGTAAC
The DNA here is from genome assembly GCA_016584305.1 of Chionoecetes opilio. Taxonomy (NCBI): domain Eukaryota; kingdom Metazoa; phylum Arthropoda; class Malacostraca; order Decapoda; family Majidae; genus Chionoecetes; species Chionoecetes opilio. Next base: position 20,938 of record JACEEZ010023717.1, on the reverse strand, counting down.
TGGTAACCCGGATGTCACATTAGCCCTGTGTCCCGGAGTAACGGGTTTTCACCCACCACAGGCTCAAAAGCTAATGCGACGGAGGTGAGCACCGAGGCCACGCGCAGCATACCGTATGCCCCCATCTTTACCTTTACCTTTACAATGCCTCCCTTCCTTAATCTATTTCAGTCACCCTTTGCTAACTTAATCCTGACTTGATGCATTAAAACACACCCTTTGCGCCTCCGGAAAAATATGATCTCCATGTTTAGTCCTGTTTAATAAGTTTAATAGCGGTTTGGTTCACCTGAATACCTGCTACTACATCAAACTGATACCTAGGTGGCTTATGTACCTATGGCGTCGGTAGGTTACATACGGCGCATATGTGTACACTTCTATTAAATGTACAATATACTAGGTGAATTAAGGAGACATTTTAAAAGGCTGATAATGACGACCTGAGGAACTTTTCTCTCTCTCTCTCTCTCTCTCTCTCTCTCTCTCTCTCTCTCTCTCTCTCTCTCTCTCTATCAGCGTTGGAAGAAAATCACAGCAATCTTCCTTCACATGTCACGGCGTTGAGTGGACGTCTTTTATTTCTTCCTCCTCCTCCTCCTCCTCCTCCTCCTCCTCCTCCTCCTCTTCTTCTTCCTCCTCCTTCTCTTCCTCCTCCTCATTATTTCTCGCTGCCCACACTTCCCCTATATTTATTCATCCCCTCTCTCTCTCTCTCTTTTCTCTCTCCCCTCTCCTCTCTCTCTCTCCTCTCTCTCTCTCTCTCTCTCTCTCTCTCTCTCCCCTCTTTGATAATTGTGTGCAGCCAGTGTGTTGACATCGTCCTCTCGGCAGTGACGCAAAACCACACACACACACACACAAAACAACGCACACACGCACACACACACACACACACACACACACACACACAATCACACACACACACACACACACACACATCAATTTCCATCTAGTACACCTAACAATAATATGAAGAAAAATTTCCTCCCCTGAACTTATTGCCCTCTTTCCCTTCCTCCTTCCTTTCCTCTTTTCTTTTTTCCCCTCTTATTCCTGTCTCTCTCTCTCTCTCTCTCTCTTCTCTCTCTCTCTCTCTCTCTCTCTCTCTCTTCTCTCTCTCTCTCTCTCTCTCTCTCTCTCTCTCTCTCTCTCCTCTCTCTCTCTCTCTTCTCTCTCTCTGACCTTGAGCTTTCTTAATTGTGCATCCTTTCCTCCTTCCTTCTTTCCTTCTATCATATCTTTCCTCATGTAAATATTCATGGCTCCTTCCCTTCCTTCCTTCTTTCTATATTTACTTCATCAACTCTTTCTTCTCATCCCTCCCTTCCTTTCTTTTTCATTTCCTGAACTCCAAGAAGAAGAAGAAGAAGAAGAAGAAGAAGAAGAAGAAGAGGAGGAGGAGGTGATAATGATGATGGAAGAAATAGCTAAGATAGAAGGGGCATAAAACAGAAAGAGAGAAGAGAGAGAGAGAGAGAGAGAGAGAGGAGATGAGAGAGAGAGAGGAAGAGAGAGAGAGAGAGAGAGAGAGAAGAGAAGAGAGAAGAGAGAAGAGATTATAGGTAGGAGTAGATAAGGGAGGAGGTAATGAAACTGAATAGGTGGAGATAAAAAGTGAGGATAGTGGAGAATGGAGTATAATTGATGGAGGATGAAGGAGAGGGAGGAGGAGGAGAGAGGGAGGAGGGGGAGAGAGGGAAGGGAGGAAGATGAGAGAGGGAAGGGAGGAGGAGAGAGGGAAGAGGAGGAGAGAGGGAAGGGAGGAGGAGAAGAGAGGGAGAGAAGATGGGTGAGAGAAAGGAAGAGAAAAAAGAGGAAAAGAAAGAGAAAGAGAAGCTGTTGACTGGAAAGGAAGAATAGAGACGATATAGATTAATGAAGGGAAGGGAAGGGAAGGGAAGGGAAGGGAAGGGAAGGGAAGGGAAGGGAAGGGAAGGAAAGGGATGGAAAGGAAAGGGAAGGGAAGTAAAGGGAAGGGAAGGAAAGGGAAGGGAAGGGAAGGGAAGGGAAGGGAAGGGAAGGGAAGGGAAGGATAAGAATTGATGTGAAGTGAAAGGAAGTGAAAAGAAGAGGAGGTAAGAAATGGCATAACGGGGAGGGAAAAGTGAAGTGAAGTGAAGTGAAGTGAAGTGAAGCGAAAACAATTGAAGTGAGCCGCAGTGAAATTATGTGAAGTGAAGTGAAGTGAAGTGAAAAGAAGTGAAGTGAAGTGAAGTGAAAAGAAGTGAAGTGAAGTTAAGTGAAAAGTAATTAAGTGAAGTGTAGTGAAGTGAAGTGAAAAAAGCGAAGTGAAGTTAAGTGAAAAGAAGTGAGAGTATGTAGTGAAGTGAAGTGAAGTGAAGTCAAGTCAAGTCAAATAAAGTGTAGTGAAGTGAAACAAGTAAATAAAGTGAAGTTAAGTGAAATTAAATTAAGTGAGCTTAAGTGAAGTGAAATTAAATGAAGTGAATTGAAGTGAAGTGAAGTGAAGACAGTAACGTGAAATTAAGATAAGTGAAATGAAGTGAAGTGAAATGAAGAGAAGTAAAATGAAGTGATGTTAAGTGAAGTGAAGTGAAGTGAAGTGAAGTGAAGTGTAAAAGGGGGAGGAGGTGGAGGGAATCGCGCCTCAACCTTAAGAGCGACCAAGAATTCATATAAACTTATATTTAGAGGTTCTTGACAATGTTGTTTATCTGTTCACACCTTGACAAGACTGCCCGGCATACTTGTACCAGCTTGTTAAGAGACCTGAGGGGGGAAGGGGGAGGGAAGTGAAGGAAAGTGAAGGGAAGGAAAGGGAAGGGAACGGATAGGAAGGGAAGGGAAGGGATGTTCTTTAAGTTGTAAGGGAAGGGATAGGAAGGGAAGGGATGGGAAGGGAAGTGAAGGAAAGGGAAGGGAAGTGAAGAAAAGTGAAGGGGAGGAAAAGGAAGGGAAGGGATAGGAAGGGAAGGGAACGGATAGGAAGGGAAGGGAAGGGAAGGGAAGGGAAGGGAAGGGAAGGGAAGGAAGGATGTTCTTTAAGTTGTAAGGGAAGGGATAGGAAGGGAAGGGATGGGAAGGGAAGGGAAGGAAAGTGAAGGAAGTGAAGAAAAGGGAAGGGGAGAAAAGGAAGGGAAGGGATAGGAAGGGAAGGGAAGGGATGGGAAGGGAAGGGAAGAAAAGTGAAAGGAAGGAAAGGGAAGGGAAGGGATGGGAAGAGAAGGGAAGAAAAGTGAAGGGAAGGAAAGGGATAGGAAGGGAGAGAGGAGGCAGAGGAGAGAGATGAAGGGAGAGGAGAGGAGTGGAGAGGAGGGGGAGGAAGGAGGGAGGGAGGGTGTCAGGTAACGCTAGGACAAGTGGAGAGGGGAAAAAAGGGAGGGGTAGTACTGAGAGGGGTGGAAAAGGTAACCTGAGGGGGATGAGTGGAAGGGTGGCAGGGTGGAAGAGGAGGGAGAGGAGGGAGAGAAGGGA
>JACEEZ010023717.1:5000-7500 GCA_016584305.1 Chionoecetes opilio | reverse complement strand
TTGTCCTTTCTTTGGTTTTTTATTTTTTCTTTCCCTTTTTTTTGGGCTTTTTTTACATTTTTTTTTGGGGCTTTTTCTTTTTTTCTGGGGGACTTTTTCTGGGTTTTTTTTTTCTTTATTTCTGGGGTTTTTTTTTTTTTTTTATTTCTGGGTTTTTTCTTTAAATTTTTGGGGTTTTTCTCTTTATTTTCTTTTCTTTTTTTTAGGGGGTTTTTCCTTTATTTCTTGGGTTTTTTTTACTTTATTTCTGGGGGTTTTTTCTTTTAAATTCTTTGGGGGTTTTTTTTTTCTTTTTAAATTTTGGGTTTTTTTTCCACTTTTTTTTTTTTTTTTCTTTTTTATATTTCGGGTTTTTTTCCTTTTTTTTCTGGGTTTTTTTTCTTTATTTTTTGGGGTTTTTCTTTATTTCTGGGTTTTTTTTTTTTATTTCCCGGTTTTTTTTTTCTTTTCCCTTTTTTTTTCTGGGTTTTTCTCTTATTTTCGGGGGGTTTTCCTTTATTTTTTTGGTTTTTCCCCTTTATTTTTCCCCCCCGGGGTTTTTCCTCTTTTTTTCTGGGTTTTTTCTTTTATTTCCGGGTTTTTCCCCTTTTTTTTCTGGGGTTTTTTTCCCAAAAATTTTTCTTGCCTTTTTTTTTTCAACCTTTAAATTTTTTTTAAATTTCCCCTTATTTTCGGTTTTTTATTTGCCCCAGGAAAATTTGGGGGTTTTAATTTTTTTGGTTCAAAATATTAATTTTGTTTTTAGGTTTTTTTTTGGAAAACTTTTTTCGTTTTTTTTGTTTAATTATTTTTTCCTTTATTTATTTTTTTTTTTTATTTTTAAATTTTTTTTTTTATTTTTATTTTTATTTCCATTTTTGATTTTTTAATTTTTAAAATTTTTTTTTTTTCATTTTTTTTTACCCCCTTTTCTATTTTTTAACCCCCTTTTTTTTTTTTCTACTTTTTCCTTTCTTTAATTTTTCCCTTCCTTTCATCCTTTTCCTTTTTTATTTTTTTTATCATTTTTTATCCCTTTTCCCTTTTCTATCCCTTTCCCTTTTTATTTTTTATTTTCCCTTTTCTATTTTTTCCCTTTCCTCCCTTCCCATTTTTTCCTTTTTCCCTTCCTTTTTTCTATTTTTCCTTTTTCTTATCCCCTTTTTCTTCCTTTTATTTTTTTCCTTTTTATTTTTCTATCCTTTCCCCTTTTTTCCCTTTTTCCTTTTATACCCCCTTTTTTTTTTATTCCCTTTTTTTTCATTTCCCATTTTCCCCCTTCCCTTTCCCTTTCCCCTTTTTTCCCTTTTATTTTTTTTTTTATTTTTGGGGTTTCCTTTTTTTTCCCCTTTTATTTTTTTTATTTTTTTTTTCTTTTTTTTTCCATTTTTTTTCCCCCTTTTTGTTATTATTGGTTTTTTCCCCTTTTTTATTTTTTTATTTAATTTTTTTAATTTTTTTATTTTTTTTTACCCTTCCCTTTTTCTATTTTTTTTTTTTTTGTTTTTTTTTTACCTTTTTTTAAACCCTTTTTTTTTCCTTTTTCCTTTTTTTTTCCTTTCTTTTCTTTTTTTTTTCTTTTTTCTTTTTTTTTTCCTTTTTTTTCCCCTTTTTTCTTTTTCTTTTTTCTCTCTCTCTCTCTCCTCTCTCTCTCTCTCTCTCTCTCTTTTCTCTCTCTCTCTTTTCTCTCTCCCCCTCTTCTCCTCTCTTCTCTTTTCCCCTCTTTTCCTTTTCTCTCTCTCTCTCTCTCTCTCTCTCTCTCTCTCCTTTTTTTCCCTTTTTCAAGACGTGATCAGGTTCTCATTTTTTCCCCCCACTCTCCCAGAGATTTCCCCCCTCCCTCCTCCCCCCTTTTTTTCCCTTCCCTTCCCCTTCCCTTCCCTTTTTCCCCTTTCCCCTTTCCCCCCATTCCCCTCCCCCCTTTCCTTCTCTTCACACTTCCCCTCTCAACCCTTCCCTTCTCTTCTCAACCATCCCCTCTTCCCTTCACTACCCCTCATTTCCTTCCTGAGTGATAGATAACTAGATAGATAGTGAGACAGACAGACAGGGCGGACGAAACCAAATTTCAGACCCAAAAGCCCTTTTTAATACAAAGCAAAACATACAGAATCAAATTTCCCAATAGATAGGTAAAACAGCCCGAGACAGACAGACAGACAGAAACAAATACAGACATATAGATACAGAACAGACAAGGAAAATACAAAAATAAAAAAAGAAAAAAAAAACAAGAAAAAGGAACAGAGAAAAAGGCCCGAAAAAAGGACAGAAGACAGAAAACAAAAACAAAAAAAATAGCAGAAATACAGGGGCAGAGACAGACACAGGGAAAAAAAATACAGACATAACAAAAGGGGCAGACAGCCCGACCCGACAGACAACAAAAAAAATCAGAAAGATGATACAGAGCAGAGACAGACACAGACATACAAATACAGGCATAACAAGAGACAGACAGACAGACAGACAGACAGACAGAAACAAATACAGACCCTAGTTTGAAAAGGGGCAAGACAGA
>JACEEZ010023716.1:352810-464952 GCA_016584305.1 Chionoecetes opilio | reverse complement strand
AAAAGATAAAAGGGGGTGAGGGGGAGAGAGAGAGCCCCTTGAAACTTAGACATAGAAGATAAAAGAGAGAGAGTGAGTGAGAGAGAGAGCCCCTTGAAACTTAGACATAGAAGATAAAAGAGAGAGAGTGAGTGAGAGAGAGAGCCCCTTGAAACTTAGACATAGAAGATAAAAGAGAGAGAGTGGAGTGAGAGAAAAGAGCCCCTTGAACTTAGACATAGAAGATAAAGAGAGAGGGAGTGAAGAGAGAGCCCCTTGAAACTAGACATAGAGATAAAAGAGAGAGAGTGAGTGGAGAGAGAGAGCCCCTTGAAACTTAGACATAGAAGATAAAGAGAGAGAGAGAGTGAGTGAGAGAGAGCCCTTGAAACTTAGACATAGAAGATAAAAGAGATTGAGTGAGAGAGAGAGAGAGAGAGCCCCTTGAAACTTAGACATAGAAGATAAAAGAGAGAGAGAGAGTGGAGAGGAGAGAGAGAGAGAGAGAGAGACAGAAACAGACCCTGAAAATTAGACAAAGATCAAACAGAGACTTTTTTTCTCTTTTTTCCAGTTACTTCAAAAACGAAAGTCCTTGAAAAGTTGGGACACAGAAAATAAAAAAGAGACAGAGAGAGAGAGATAGAAAGAGAGAGGAGAGAGAAGAGAGAGAGAGAGAGAGAGAGAGAGAGAGAGAGAGAGAGAGAGAGAGAGAGAGAGAGAGGAGAGAGGGGAGAGAGAGAGGAGAGAGGGGAGAGAGAGAGAGAGAGAGAGGGGAGAGAGAGGAGAGAAGAGAGAGAGAGGGGTTAGAAATATCTCTCTTTTTCCAGTTACTGCAAAAACGAAAGCCCTTGAAACTTGAGACACAGAAGAGAGAGAGAGAGAGAGAGAGAGAGAGAGAGAGAGAGAGAGAGAGAGAGAGAGAGAGAGAGAGAGAGAGAGAGAGAGAGACCAATCATCTCTACACCAACACCTCAAGAGACACAGATTAAAGAGAGAAAAAAAGAAAAGAGAAAGGGAGAGAAAAGACAAAATTATCTCTTTACTGCTTTCCATTTACTACAAGAAGAAGATCATGAGAGGAGGAGGAGGAGGAGGAGGAGGAGGAGGAGGAGGAGGAGGGTGTCTACTGATGGTGATGGTGGTGATGGTGAGTGTGGTGGCAGGGACAGTGTTGCAGTGTGGTGTCCAGTGTTCGTGCCAGGAGGAGAAGAGGCAGTATGATCGCGATTTCCGTGTGATCTGTAATGCCTCGAGCCTAGAAGAGGTGAGTGTCTGTAGGTGGAGGAGGAGGAGGAGGAGGAGGAGGAGGAGGAGGAGGAGGAGGAGGAGGAGGAGGAGGAGGAGGAGGAGGAGGATTTTTTTTTTACATAGGAGTAACAGACACCAGGAGACCTATTGGTCCATAGCGAGGGTATCTGCTGAACTACATACTACTAACTATCAACTACTTGTAAGAAACCAGTTGGAAAATGATACCATGTCCCTAAAGAGGATAGGAACATGGAAGTTTCATAGTGCAGACTGATAGGATATGAAAAATACTAACTACAACTACCACTACCACTACAACTAATCGATACGGGGGACTAGATACGAATTCGCACTATCAATACCCATTTACTTTACAGTGCGCGTCAAGTCTGTTTTTGAATGTAGTTATTGTGTTGGCTCCGACAACATTTGCGAGGAGGAGGAGAAGGAGGAGGAGGAGGAGGAGGAGGAGGAGGAGGTAAGAACAGTATAGGTGGAGAGAAGAGATATTGCTAGTGGAATGATGTAGTAGTAGTAGTAGTAGTAGTAGTAGTAGTAGTAGTAGTAGTAGTAGTAGTAGTAGTAGTAGTAGTAGTAGTAGTAGTAGTAGTAGTAGTGTAGTAGTAGCAGTAGTAGTAGTAGTAGTAGTAGTAGTAGTAGTAGTAGTAGTAGTAGTAGTAGTAGTAGTAGTAGTAGTAGTAGTAGTAGTAGGAGAAGGAAGATTGAATATATTAGTAGTAGTAAGATAGTAGTAGTAGTAGTAGTAATAGTGGTGGTAGTAGTAGTAGTAGTAGTAGTAGTAGTAGTAGTAGTAGTAGTAGTAGTGTAGTAGTTGTAGTAGCAGTAGTAGTAGTAGTAATAGTAGTAGTAGTAGTAGTAGTAGTAGTAGTAGTAGTAGTAGTAGTAGTAGTAGTAGTAGTAGGAGAAGGAAGATTGAATATATTAGTAGTAGTAAGATAGTAGTAGTAGTAGTAGTAATAGTAGTAGTAGTAATAGTGGTAGTAGTAGTAGTAGTAGTAGTTGTTGTTGTTGTTGTTGTTGTTGTTGTAGTAGTAGTAGTAGGATAGTAGTAGTAGTAGTAGTAATAGTGGTAGTAGTAGTTGTTGTTGTTGTTGTTGTAGTGGTAGTAGTAGGGACAGGGTGGTGGTAGTAGTGTAGTAGTAGTAGTAGTAGTAGTAGTAGTAGTAGTAGTAGTAGTAGTAGTAGTAGTAGTAGTAGTAGTAGTAGTAGTAGTAGTAGTAGTAGTAGTAGTAGTAGTTAAGTATAAGAAGGAGAAGGAGGAATACTATCATATATCTTTGCTTTTAGACTAACCACAACACATTCCACTCTTCATAGTTAAGTAACACAACAAAGCTATCATACAAAGGAGTTACAGCAGTTCATCATTAAAGCCAAAGCTATCATTAAGCTATCACAAAAAGAGCAACACAATATAATGCCGTTTGCTCTTCCTATGCAATCCTCTTTGTATAATCACTTCAGGATTTATTAAAGGATGTCTTCGGGGAGAGGGGGGGGGAGGGGGGGCATACAAGGTGGTGGGGAGAGGAGGTGGGGGGGTTAGGGGAGAGGGAGGGGGAGGAGGGGGGCATACAAGGTGGTGGGGGGAGAAGGTTGGGGGGAGTTTGGAGGTTACGGGGAGGAGGGAGGGGGGGGAGGGGGAGGTAGGGGGGAGGGGGGAGTTTAAGATAGGAAGCTGCGACCTTTCTCTTTTTCGTAATTTTACTCATAACATGATAACCTTTGTATAACTGCCTTCCGTTACGCCGTTACTACCTTCCTTAAAGGCCGGGTCACACGGACACTTTTCGGGCATCTTTTGGTGTTTTGTTACCAAATGCCCGTAGCGGTGGCAAAAAAGTGCGCGTTGGTCACACGGCGTTTCGGCGACGAGCATCTTGTACTGGCATCTGCCGGGACCCGCGACCAAAACTACTTTATGGATCGTGCAAGAAGACTTCAACCGTATTCATTACAATCGTATTCTTCAATTCAAGACTTATGAATCGTGCTAGAAGATGCTCGTAGCCGAGACGCCGTGTGACGAATGCGCATTTGTTCGCCACCACTACGGGCATCTTTTGGTAGCAAAATACCAAAAGATGCCGGAAAAAGTGTCCCTGTGACCCGGCCTTCACTCCCCTCCTACTCCCCTCACTCCCTCCCCTCATTTCCCTCGCCCCTTGTGTCCTCCCTTACTCCCCTCATAATCCCTCACTCCCTCCCCTCATTTCCCTCGCCCTATGTCTCTTCCCTCACTCCCCTCATAATCCCTCACTCCCTCATTCCCCTCACCCAATGTCCCCTCCCTCCTCCCTCTATAACCCCTCTCTCACTCCACTCCGTCATTCCCCAGCCTTCCATCATAAGCTATACATCCATTGTTATAAACTAAAATAACATATTGAGACTAATTTGTCCTTAAGACTCCTGACGGCGACGCTGACGAAGCTAAAATAACACACATAATTATTCTTCATTGTTACATTTCCCTACAGTAAGATAGGCTAGTCCATTAATTCCCACCACTGCCCTTTAAACTCCTGACGGCGACGCTGACGAAGCTATAACACAATGCCTCTATTTTTTTCTTATATTCCCTACAGCATCCTCATATCCTTCACCATACCGCCCTTTAACCTCCTGACGGCGACGCTGACGAAGCTATAATAACACAAAGCCTCTACTTCTTCCATATATTCCCTATAGCAATGATACTCCTTTAACCCCTTCACACCCAGATCTTTCCTTTGCTATATAAAAGTATCTGTTATTACCCATAAAATTACGAAAAGGAACTTAATATACCAAATTAGCTAGTGGACAAGGATACTAAACAGGTCATATCTATAAAATACTGCTTATAGTCACTAAAATATAGTCTAATGGTACCCAAATTACAATTGAAATTGCATTCTGGGTCTCAAGGGGTTAAACTCCTGACGGCGACCCTGACGGAGCTAAAGTAACACATAAAGCCTCAATTTCTTCCTTAAAACTCCCGCAGGCCACCCTGACGGAAGACCTAATGACTGGGGCGAGCAACTACAGCCACGTGTCCTTCCCGCGCGGCTTCGTCAGCGTGCGAGGCGGCCCCAAGCTCGCCCTCACCCTCACGCTGGCCTTCGTGCTGCGGTGGCGGGAGTTAGCAGCCTCTTCCCTGGACGTGTCTGGGGCAGGGCGGGTCATCTTCCCTAAGGATATTCCCCCTTTCACACCTGACAAGCCCTTGAAACACTACTATGCTGGTGAGTGGGGGTGTGTGGGTGTGTGTGTGTATGTGTGTGGGAGTGTGGGTGTGGATGTGTGTGGAGGTGTGGGTATGGGTGTGTGTGTGTGTGTGTGTGTGTGGTGTGTTTGGGGAGGGGGGGGTTATGGGTGTGTGTGTGTGTGTGTGTGTGTTTCATATAGGATGCGTGGTAATTATATATCTTATCTATCTATCTATTTGTTTATGCATCTATCTATCTCTCTCTCTCTCTATATATATATATATATGTGTGTGTGTGTGTGTGTGTGTGTGTGTGTGGTGTGGGAGCGTGGGTGTGTGTGTGTGTGTGTGTGGGTTCCCTTCTACAGGAGAAGTGTGTATCCTACCTATGAAAATATCTATCTATCTATCTATCTATCTATCTATCTATCTACCTATCTATCTATCTATCTATCTATCTGTCTATCTATCTGTCTATCTATCTGTCTATCTATATATCTATCTGTCTATCTATCTATCTATCTATCTATCTATCTATCTATCTATCTATCTGTCTATCTATCTGTCTATCTATCTATCTATCTATCTATCTATCTATCTGTCTATCTATCTGTCTATCTATATATATATATATATATATATATATATATAATATATATATATATATATATATATATATATATATGTATCTGTCTATCTATCTATCTATCTATCTATCTATCTATCTATCTATCTATCTACAGGTTTGGTACTAACGAACGTGACCTATATAAGTGAGATCCCTGTCAACATCTTCAGCGGCAAGAAAGAGGCCGGCCTGACCCTAAACACCACCACCATAGGGCGCCTTCCACCGGGCCTCCTCAACGGCACCACCTTCCTCCACCACCTCCACCTCTTCCACTCTACTGTAGGCATCATGGAAGGCCCGCTGAGGGAACCACAAATCAGGACCCAAACGGGAAAGATAAACGAACGAGTTATAATTTCTAACTCCACTCTGGGTTTACTAAGCAGTCAGGCACTCAATTTAAAGCTACAATTGGACCAGAAGGTTATATTACAAGGGTCATCTATTGCTCGTATGGACTCAGAGGCCTTACAAGTGGACGGCGGGACAGTGGAGATGGAACATTGCACCGTAGCTAAAATGGAAGTCACCGCTTTAGTACTTGGTAAGGATACGCGATTTACCCTACAAGATAACTGGTTCGCCGTTAAGCCTGGCGCCCTTACGAGTGTGTTATGTGACGGGGTATCCCAAGACATGTTACGTAACCACTACTATGTGCTGTATAACGCCACAACAGCAGAACATATTAGCCTCACACCACAAAACAATGAACATCATAAAATACAACCACAAGTAACAAGCCTCACATCACAAGACGTAACATCAGAGAACAGTAATATAACAGAGAGGCAGCGATTACAAGCCATCCTTAGTACTGTATTGCATCCTAGCTGTCTATCGCACGACCTCATTCCTCCACCAACCACCCCACCACCTACGATACCCACAGAGTTATGGAAGCTAGCTGTACTTGCGTGCGCAGGCCTCATCGCAGGGTTATTAGTATCTTGTATAACCCTCCTAGCCTACCAACGCTGCCAACGCCGTCAGAGGAAACAAAAGCTCACGAGTAACAACACTACAGTACTTATGAGTCAACTACACGAGGAACCTATTTACTCGGAGCCCTCTGAGCCACCCGCCCTCCCGCCCTTCCCGGCCTCCCTGTGCCGCCCCTCGGATACCTGCGCCTCGCTCTACGGCAACCAAGACTCCTGTGGGGACGGGACAAAGGGTTTGGGGTGTCTGGATGCAGGAGAAAGGAAAGGTACGGAGAATGAATATATGATGATGATAAGGAAGTAAAGATGGGAGCGTGGCATTCGGTGCTCATCTCCGTGGCATTAGCCCTTAGAGCCTGTGATGGGGATGAATGGACGATAAGGCATTGTTACCCTAAGACCTTTACTCCAATATGCCCTTCTTGCCTGGAAAAACTAACAATAATAATGATATGCAGGAGGAATGAAAGCTAACTAAAGAGAATGAATACTTGTTGATGAATGGACGAGCATTAAGGCCAGAGGCGTATTTAGGATCTTGTAACATTGGGGGCTTAGTCCAGCCAAGAGATCTTTACATTTTTACAGGATAATTTTCAATTTATTTATGAGTATAATGAATATAAGAATATAAGAATATGTAAAAAATGCACTTCGAAAATATGAGTATAATGAATATAAGATGCACTTCGAAAAAAATGCACTTCGAAAAAAATGCACTTCGAAAAAAATGCGCTTCGAAAAATTGCACTTCGAAAAAAAATGCACTTCGAAAAAAATGCACTTCGAAAAAAATGCACTTCGAAAAAAATGCGCTTCGAAAAATTGCACTTCGAAAAAAAATGCACTTCGAAAAAAATGCACTTCGAAAAAAATGCACTTCGAAAAAAAATGCACTTCGAAAAAAATGCACTTCGAAAAAAATGCACTTCGAAAAAATGCACTTCGAAAAAAAATGCACTTCGAAAAAAATGCACTTCGAAAAAAAATGCACTTCGAAAAAAATGCACTTCGAAAAAAATGCACTTGGAAAAAATGCACTTCGAAAAAAATGCACTTCGAAAAAAATGCACTTCGAAAAAAATGCACTTCGAAAAAATGCACTTCGAAAAAAAATGCACTTCGAAAAAAATGCACTTCGAAAAAAATGCACTTCGAAAATAATGCACTTGGAAAAAATGCACTTGACATAAAAGCAGTAGTTCCCTGTCCCTGGGAGAATGCCTCCCACACTGCCACAAACACTCACTGATAAACTAGTGACAGTGCTGACCAGGGAGGCGGAACTTCAAGGCACTATTACCTAAGGATACTAGACTAAACTATAACTTGCTTCCATTTTAATGTTATTTTATTACTTTTCATATTAACTGACTGACTGACTGACTGATTGATTGGCCGATTGACTGATTGATTGGCTGATTGACTGATTGGCTGATTGTTGACTGACTGATTGTTGAATGACTGATTGATTGGCTGATTGAATGACTGACTGGCTGATTGTTGACTGGCTGAGTGACTGACTGATTGTATTATCGTATCATTGCTATAACCCTTACTCCCTTACGCCCTTCTTGCCCGGGGAAGTGTAACGCCTTGTTAGCTCCCGTGTTTGTACTGCCAATCCAAACACTTGTCAATACTAATTATTAAAACGCCTAATTCCCTCCATTCCGCTTCTCAGACAACAATATTACACTCACACAATGAAGACTATGTATTTATAACTTACGTGAACGCTGTACTTTGTGTCTATGATGGCCATTTCGGTGTTTATTTCGGTAATTAGCGGCGATTAGGGGTGCACTTGTTAGGACGACGGTGTGTTGCCCGCCACTAAAGCCTTCACGTCTCCGCCAATCACAGCCTCGCACACTGATGGGTTTATGGAACTCTCGCCGAAACACCAACCCAGAACTCTCGCCGACATTGGAACACTCGCCGACGTATACATTTTCGGCGACAGTTCAACTTGTAATATATGAAAAGGAATCTAACCTAACCTAACCACATAACCTAGACTAACTTTTCAGGCTGTTGTTGGTATTTAATCCCTGAATGCACAAACTCGGGTAATGGGAACACTCGCCGACGTGAAAAATAGGAACACTCGTCGACGTCGGCGAGTGTTCCTATCGGCGACAGTTCCAGGTACCGTCTCCGCCAATCACAGCCTCGCACACTGATGCCGCGACCAATCACAGCGCGCCTCACTGTGACGTCATCATTGCAAGCTACTTATTTTATTTTATTTTTTATTTACATCAATTACAGTTTGACAAAAGAAAAACAAACAAACTGCTAAAAAAAAAAATAATAATAATAATAATAATAATAATAGTAGATAAAAAATAAAATAAAATTAAAAAAACTTCAAACATCCATTTTTATTTTTATTATTTTTTATTGATTGATTGATTTAATGCCAAAAAAAGGGATAAATGTGCCAAGGAGGAAACATTTGTTGTACTATTTTGCCTCATTGTGCACCCTGATGCCTGGACCAATCACAGGGCGCCTCACTGTGACGTCATCATTGCAAGCTACTTCAAGCATTATTATTTTGAATTTAAGATTTTTTAATTATAATTTTTAGCACTATTTCGATTGATTGATTGATTTAATGCAAAAAAAGGGGGGAAATGTGCCAAGGGGGAAAAAAAATTGTACTATTTCGAGAGTCCTGTTGTCATATTAATATTCTGTACATTATTACTTCTTATCAATGGGACTATTATATCCAGAAAAATAATTGGCCTGGGTCTATTATTAATTATGTTCGTATAGCTAAGTAATTACAGTATTTGCAATGGATTTTCTTTATATATACAGTGACGTCATCATTGCAAGCTCTGACACGTAGATAACACTATAGTCGCCAGTCACTCGCCACTGCACTAATGTCGCCAGGCACAATATATTACGAATTTTAGCATCACTACAGACTTGTATGTGCCACTGAAGAGACGTACACAGTAGTTTATATTATGTACATCACACTACATGTCTTCAGTGGCACATACAAGTCTGTAGTGATGCTAAAATTCGTAATATATTGTGCCTGGCGACATTAGTACAGTGGCGAGTGACTGGCGACTTTAGTGTTATCTATGGTAGAGTACAATGACATTATCTTTTATTTGCTTCAGTACTTTATTTAGTATTTAGTTGAGTTCATTCCCTCATATCTGTATATTATGATTTTTTTTCCTGTATGCCTTGGGGTGAAAATAAAAATTACCATTATTATTATATTATATCACTGGTCACCTGATCAAGCTACTCTTTCACCGTGTACAGTATTCAGTATTGACTAAAGTAATGATGGTTGATTAATTTTATGCCAAAAAAAAGAAGTGAATATGCAAGTAATGATGGACTTAACCCAAGGAAGCTAGAGAGACAAAGAAGCTAGAGAGTAATGTTCATATGTTTTTGTAAATATGGAAAACATAAAATACAAAAAAGGGGGTATGCAGTAGTCAAATAAAAATACTATAGTTTCCGCTTAAATTCTCTACGTTCTCTTATCATATCCTGTGTTCGACATAGATGGCAGCACCGTACGGGTTTCAAACTTTACTGTGGAGTCAGATTTCCTTGTTCTCTAGCTTCCTTGACTTAACCCCTTGAGACCCAGAACGTAATTTCCATTGTAATTTGGGAACCATTAGACGATTTTTAGTGACTATAAGCAATGACTATAAGCAATTTTTTAGATATGACCTGTTTAGTATCCTTGTCCACTAGCTAATGTGGTATATTCAGTTACTTTTCGTTATTTTATGGCTAACATACGATTTTTTTATAGCAAAGGAAAGATCTGGGCGTGAAGGGGGTAAATACATTTCAAGTTACGTATGCACAAACCTCAAAGAATCAATTATGTTATGTAGGGTGGGTTGGGGAGATACCGTACATATGGATGTAACGTACAAATGCTCCCTTGGCCATATTTATAGGTTTAGGATAGTTACCGTATAAATGTAGTAAGAGAAAAGGGGTTCGATCAGCTGAGCGGGAGAGATTTGGATGGTAGGCGCTTGGATCATTTTAGAGGTGAGTTTTGTTGTTTTTGGCATGTCCCATGTAATATTTGGCCTCCATTTCATGGTCTCTTGTGTTCATGAATATGCCAGCAGTGTGGGGGTAAGGTATTAAGTATCGAAATGTGTTCAGTTGTGATGTACCAAAGGGATATAAAGACGTTCCAGCCACACGAACGATCCGAAATGTTGGTTTACATGTGAATGGCGTCATGTGGACACTTCGTACAGTGTGGTTTTTAAATGTAGGTAACATCCACAGTGTAAACAAAAAAATTAAAATTCTGGTATGGGTTATGTGTTTTCAATAATGTCAAGTAGGATGCAGCAACATAATATTAGATAGTGACACCTATCACAGTAGTGATTTCATTCATCTGTTCATAATCCTTGTGGTGTTTTACCAGTATGTTTCCATGCTTCCATCCATGGTTGTCAAGATTGTGTAGCCTAATGAAACTAGGCTATAGGCCTATATCTACATTCTAAAGGTAATTCCAAGCAGTGTTAAGTTCAATCAAATTAAAATATGCCAAATATTGCATTAAATCATCTGCATTTATTATAAATAATTATTAATTTATGTTTCCCTTCTGGAAGTGCTACAGAAGCACTTCCATGATTAAGTACATTATGTAGGGTAATGAAAGTATTAATAGGATTGCAAATATATATTAAAAAAAAAAAAATCCAGGAACTTCAAAGTCAAAATTTATTTTCACTTTTTTTTACTTTCACTTTTTAATTGATTAAAATTGCTTGCACTATTATATTGCTAATATAAATTGATTTGATTTCATCACTAGGGTCCATTTCATGAAATGTGTTGCCCTAATTCAACTGTGCTTGATTTTTTTATTTTCAATTTTTTTTTTTACTTATCGATAAATATCTCTGTATGGAGCGTCCTCACCTATGGATGGTCCGTACGTTTTTAGTTTTTTTTTTCGGGCCTATTTTTCAGTTGCTTTTATCATGTTGCCAGAGTTGTGCCTTACACATAATGTAGTCCATATCTTATATTTTGTAATACATAATAAAAAAATTCAAATTTCACTCAATTTTTTTTTTCCTGATTTAAAAAAAAAAAAGTGTACGGTACATCCCCAACCCACCCTACCTAAGGCAGCTGTTAGACTATGTTATACAGTTACCATACAAGGAACATAAGAAAATAAGGAAGCTACAAGAGGCCGTGAGACCTACACGAGGTAGTTCCCGTTACTTGAACACTACCTACATCCACCTTTCATCCCCATCCATGAATTTATCTAGCCTCCTTTTAACCCCTTCACGCCCAGATCTTTCCTTTGCTATAAAATATTGTATGTTGTCTAGCCATAAAATAACGACAAGTAACTGAATATACCAAATTAGTTAGTAGACAAGGATACTAAACAGGTCATAGCTATAAAATATTGCTTAGTCACTAAAAAATCGTCTACTGGTACCCAAATTACAATGGAAATTACGTTCTGGGTCTCAAGGAGTTAAAGCTCCCTAATGACTCTGCACTAACTACCTGTCTACTCAGTCCATTCCAATCATTTACCACCCTATTTGTAAGGAAACAGACAAGACACACAAGCAAACCATCGTCTCAACACTCTCTCTATCTCTCTCTCTCTCTAGGTAAGGTTAGGTTAAGGCTAGGGTTGGGTTAGTTTAGGTTAGGTAGGTTAAGGCTGGGGTTGGGTTAGTTTAAGTGAGGTTAGGTTAAGGCTAGGGTTGGGTTAGGTTAAGGCTAGGTTTGGGTTAGTTTAGGTTAGGTAGGTTAAGGCTAGGGTTGGGTTAGTTTAGGTTAGGTAGGTTAAGGCTAGGTTTGGGTTAGTTTAGGTTAAGGCTAGGGTTGGGTTAGTTTAGGTTAGGTAGGTTAAGGCTAGGTTTGGGTTAGTTTAGGTTAGGTAGGTTAAGGCTGGGGTTGCGTTAGTTTAGGTTAGGTAGGTTAAGGCTAGGGTTGGGTTAGTTTAGGTTAGGTAGGTTAAGGCTAGGGTTGGGTTAGTTTAGGTTAAGGCTAGGGTTGGGTTAGTTTAGGTTAGGTAGGTTAAGGCTAGGGTTGCGTTAGTTTAGGTTAGGTAGGTTAAGGCTGGGGTTGGGTTAGTTTAGGTTAGGTAGGTTAAGGCTGGGGTTGGGTTAGTTTAGGTTAAGGCTAGGGTTGGGTTAGTTAGTTATTAAGGTTAGGTTAGGTAGGTATACAGTTACCATACAAGGAAATATACACACACAAGCAAACGCCCGGCTCAAGACTTCTCTTTTAATGTGTAAGAAAAGGTTAAGTTTTGCCTCAACACTTAAACAGGTAATTATTTATATGATACACAAAACACACCCTTGCGTCACAGGCTGCCTTCACCCTCAAGACACAACACACCTTCACCCACTCAAGGGGAACTGAACGCCTCACCACCGCTACACAGAACTAAAAATTGCAGATAAAAAATATAGGCAGAAAAAAAAAAAAAAAAAAAAAAAAAAAAAAAAAAAAAAAAAAAAAAAAAAAAAAAAAATGAAAACCTTAGACCTTACTGTAATAATAAAAATAAAAAAACTGATGTGCTCCAGAAATTGAAATCACCAGAATGCAAACGCTGATTATTTCCCTTAAAATACACAAAATAGTATCAATACGGAATTCGTACCATATAAAACGCTTCAAATAGTCCCGGTACGCTAGGGTAGTGTATGGGCTGCCCCTAGCCTTCTGGTGGGGGGGCTGAGGCAAGGGGGTGTGTGGGGGTGCAGGGTGGGGGGAGGGAGCAGCCATACCCCCACCCTTACCCCTAGAGGCCCTTAAGTCTACTATGTACCCTGACCAGCTTATGATGCCCAAATACTGGCCCACTACACACAACTACAGTCTGTCGCAGAGGTGTAAGTTGGCCCTAGATAAGTAACTGCATCCCTAAGACTTCCACCATACTGGGCTATCTCATGTGTGTGTGTGGGTGTGTGTGTGTGTGTGTGTGTGTGTGTTGTGTGTTGTGTATGTGTGTGTATAAACTTCCTATTATAGCTGAACTCTTGCATCTCACGTCCCCACACTCTACAACATCTCCATAAACTGTTGGAAGAATGAAACCTACTCTCGTATTTCTCCCAATGAATAGTACGTACCTGCTATTGCCCCCGTGTTAATCCCGCTACGGAATAAACAGCAACAACAGGTAGTCAGGTCGTCACATCACGGCGACACCAGTAATGCCAACAGGTCTGGGGCACATAGGGAGGTTGAAAATTGGGAATAGGAGCACATTGGAGGGTTGAATAGGGGAACATAAGCTTAGGATGACAGAATAGGAGGATGGATAAAGGGAGGGAGCTTAGGAGTACAGATCGTCGTCCTCCCCATCATTGCCTAAGCTCCCTTAATCCCAACAGGTCTGGGGCACATAGGAGGGGTGAAATAGGGGAACATAAGCTTAGGTGTACAGAACAGGAGGGTTGTTAAAGGGAGTAAGCTTAGGAGTACAGATCGTCGTCCTCCCCATCATTGCCTAAGCTCCCTTAATCCCAACAGGTCTGGGGCACATAGGAGGGGTGAAATAGGGGAACATAAGCTTAGGTGTACAGAACAGGAGGGTTGTTAAAGGGAGTAAGCTTAGGAGTACAGATCGTCGTCCTCCCCATCATTGCCTAAGCTCCCTTAATCCCAACAGGTCTGGGGCATATAGGAGGGGTGAAATAGGGGAACATAAGCTTAGGTGTACAGAACAGGAGGGTTGTTAAAGGGAGTAAGCTTAGGAGTACAGATCGTCGTCCTCCCCATCATTGCCAAAGTTCCCGCCCTGACTGCTCGCTCCTCCTTGTCCCTGCTGGTCGGGGAAGCGGAAGTTGGAGCCAAAGCCGCGACTCTGCTGTAGAGTCTGGGAGAACATCTCGTACTTGCGGATGTCGTTGTCCGAGACGGAGCGATGGGCGTACTTCATGGCCTCTTCGAAGTGGTCCTTGGTGATCTCTGGCACTGGGTCTTCCTCCTCCATCTGTGTGTGTGTGTGTGTGTGTGTGTGAGAGAAGAAAAGAAGCAAAGGAATTAGGCACAGTAATTCAAAGTTTACTAATGAAAAAGGGAAGAGGAAAAAAAACCTGACAGAATAATAAAAAATAAAAAAACATGACTGATCAGGAAACTAGAAAAAGGAAAAAAAAAGCATTAAAAAATAAACATGGCTCAAAAATCTTAACCTCATCCACACCAATAAGACAAAAAAAAAAGGCACAAAAAAAAAAAAAAAAAAAAAATCAAATCGCTAGTATCAAAAAAAAAAAAAAAAAAAATCGCTAGTATCAAAAAAAAAAAAAAAAATCAAATAGCTAGTATTAAAAAAAAAAAAAAAATCAAATAGCTTGTATAAAAAAAAAAAAAAAAATCAAATAGCTAGTATAAAAAAAAAAAAAAAAAATCAAATAGCTAGTATAAAAAAAAAAAAAAATCAAATCAAATAGCTAGTATAAAAAAAAAAAAAAATCTAATACAGTACTAGAAAAAGAAGAAACTTGATGGAAGAAGAAGGAAGGCAACAGAGAGTTATACGTACATCCATGTTATCCCCCTCGGCCCTCTCCTTCTCCCGGCGGATGTCTGCCTCGATGGCCTGTCGGATGGCAAGCTTGCAGGCACGCTGGCAGATCTCTGTCAAGTCGGCGCCGGAGAAACCGTGGGACACCTTGGCCAGGTAATCCAGGTCCACACGCTGAGGGGAGGACATGGAGAGGGGGTTAGGCCAAGGGTAGACATAGGGCAGGATTATAGGCTAAGGAAATGCATACTAGGGGAAATAGAGAATAATACATAGAGAATTACATGAGAATTCACAGCATTTGAAATCTAACCTAACTTAACCTAATCTAATCTGCCTATCCTATATCTAGAATTCACACCACCATCATCATCATCTTTCTGATTAAAGTCTGATTTTCCCGTAATGGCTTATGAGGTTAGACGGTCGATGATACGTTCCTGAATTTGTATTGTCGGCGTTCATTATTTAAATTTGTATTGTCGGCGTTCATCATTTAAATTTGTATTGTTGGCGTTCATCATTTAAATTTGTATTGTTGGCGTTCATCATTTAAATTTGTATTGTTGGCATTCATCATTTAAATTTGTATTGTTGGCGTTCATCATTTAAATTCGTATTGTTGGCGTTCATCATTTAAATTTGTATTGTTGGCGTTCATTATTTAAATTTGTATTGTTGGCGTTCATCATTTAAATTTGTATTGTTGGCGTTCATCATTTAAATTTGTATTGTTGGCGTTCATCATTTAAATTTGTATTGCCGGCGTTCATCATTTAAATTTGTATTGCCGGCGTTCATCATTTAAATTTGTATTGTTGGCGTTCATCATTTAAATTTGCGGCATGAGTCTTACGCCCCGGATGCTCTTCCTGACAGGCTACCCGTTTTTGGCCGAGAGCCTACCGTAGATAACAGTAAAGTCGCCAGGACAACGTTTCTTTGTTATTTACAGCCGTGTGGTGGCGTTAATACTTACATTTCTACATCTATGAATTCAGGACAGTTAGAAGGGGCTATCTGGAGAGTGTGTGTCATTTTGTGTCTTCATCTGTGTCATATTAGGGCTATAAATGAACAAATGACAAAAATATCTACAAAGTGGCTACCAACAATAAAGTCGCCATCTAGTGTTTATTTACCGAGTGTCGTACCGCTGTCGTCATCGCCCGAAAAAAAAACTAGCAGTGAAATTTGAAACCGTCTATACTCAGATAAAAAGCATAAAACAACGCTGAAACAGGGTAGATTATACAGTAATGATATAAACTACTGTGTATCATCTTCAGTGGCACATAAAAATCAGTAGTAATGCTATAATTCGTAATATATGGCACCTGGCGACATGATTGCAGGTGGCGACTTGACTGTTATCTACGGTAGGTGGATTGCCTGTACTGGATCAATATCTGTACTTCACATATTACTGTATTTCATGATATTCAAAGTAAAGGGTAAATCACATAAAAAAATCATGTGTTACCTATATTATCCCATCCTTGACAACTAGAGCCTCCTATAGCATTCCCAGCACAACTAGAGCCTCCTATAGCATTCCCAGCACAACTAGAGCCTCCTATAGCATTCCCAGCACAACTAGAGCCTCCTATAGCATTCCCAGCACAACTAGAGCCTCCTATAGCATTCCCAGCACAACTAGAGCCTCCTATAGCATTCCCAGCATCTTTCAAATCATAACCCTGCAGCGTCTAAAATTAACCTTCTAGTATTTATAACTTATAATATTTTGCTTTATAGTTTTCTTTAACGAGGTGAAAAATCCTGCCCCCTTGCTGCTTACTGACTGATATTTGATGCCAGGAGAAGGGAATAGTACACTTCTTCTAAATTTCAGTTGTATTTTATCATAGTTAACCCTAGTATCAGGTAAATATAGGCATCATTAACCCTATTATCAGGTAAACACAGGCATCATTAACCATATTATCAGGTAAACACAGGCATAGTTAACCCTATTATCAGGTAAACATAGGCATAGTTAACCATAGTATCAGGTAAACATAGGCATAGTTAACCATATTATCAGGTAAACATAGGCATAGTTAAACATATTATCAGGTAAACATAGGCATCATTTTAACCATGAGACCTTAAGATAGAATGGAATTTTCGCCTCGTTAAAAAAAAATACTCAAGTTTATTCACCTTGGAGACCGGGGACTTGCGGAGACATGCCTTGAGGATCTGTGCCCGGGACTTCTCGTCGGGCAGCGGGATGTAGATGAGCTGGTCCAGGCGGCCGGGACGCAGGATGGCCGGGTCAATGATGTCGGGCCGGTTGGTGGCGCCGATGATGAACACATTCTTCTTGGCCCCCATGCCGTCCATCTCCGTCAGGACCTGTACCGGAGACCTATAAGTATCTCCTGCCACCACTGCTGCTACTACTACTACTTCTATCACTGTTGCTACTGCTACTACTACTACTTCTATCACTGTCACTGCTACTGCTACTACATACTATCTCTGTCAGAACCTGTACGAGACCTTTAACCCCTTCACTGCGGATATCAAATTCATAGGCCAACCCCCCTGTACGGCAGGTTTGATTAAAATATAAAATAATTACTGATCATATTTTAAAGTGCCTATATGAATAGGATGCTCATTCCATACCAGAAAATCTATGTTTGGTCTTGGTGGAGGCTACCAGCTAAGTGAAGAGTTACGTCAAAGTGCAGCAACAGGGCCGTGACCGTGCTGCCAGACGCACAATGAAACTACTTACTAAACATAATACAGCTTATTTTGGTACATAAATGCTTCATTCATGCATTCATTCATTCATTCATACTTCTGTTTTATATCCATCAAGAATATATTGAACATCTTGACTATTTAGCCTCGCCATTGAAGTAGAGGGCGCGGCGGCGTCAACACGTCGTACTGTACCGCTTGACCTTATTAGTCACACTAACTCACGCAAGCAGAAAAAGAGGTTCTATTATATCGCAACACTTGACACTGTTGCCATACAAGCCTATCACAATGAATATTTACCTATAATATCATTGAGCGCGCAGTTTAAATACAGAAACCCTATATGTACCAGCCACAGTGATCCCTTAAATACCTGAGACCGTATTTGTACCAGCCGCAGTGAAGGGGTTAAGTATCTCCTGCCCTCACTGCCACTGCCACTGCCACTGCCACTACTACTACTATTACTACTACTACTACTTCTATCACTGTTGCTGCTACTGCTACTGCATACTATCTCTGTCAGGACCTGTGGCAGAGACCTCTTGACGTCAGTACCACTACCACCACAACTACTACTACTTCTATAACTGTTGCTGCTACTGCTACTGTTTCATCTTTTCCAGTCCATTTAATCTTTTGTAGCAGACCTTTTGTATCTCCTGACGTCACCACCACCACTACTACTACTACTACTACTACTACTACTACTACTATAACTGTTGCTGCTACTGCTACTACTGTTTTATCTTTTCCGTCACTAACCACTACCACTTAAAACTGTAATCACCACCAGTACTACTACTACTACTACTATTACTTTTATCACTGCTGCTGCTACTGCTACTACATACTACTGTTTCATCTTTACCAGTCACTAACCACTACCACTCATAGAAAACAAGTTCCCTCCACCAATTCACTCCTTTCCTCTCCACCTCCAACACCCTTTTCCACATTCCTCCCTCTCTCCTTTCTCCCAAACTAATCCCCTTCCTCCTCCACCCATACTTATCTCCCTCTCCCAGTTCTTCTCTCCTCTCCCAGTTCTTCTCTCCTCTCCCAGTTCTTCTCTCCTCTCACAGTTCTTCTCTCCTCTCCCAGTTCTTCTCTCCTCTCACAGTTCTTCTCTCCTCTCCCAGTTCTTCTCTCCTCTCCCAGTTCTTCTCTCCTCTCCCAGTTCTTCTCTCCTCTCCCAGTTCTTCTCTCCTCTCCCAGTTCTTCTCTCCTCCACCCATACTTCTCTCCCTCTCCCTGTTCTTCTCTCCTCTCCCATACTTCTCTCCTCTCCCTGTTCTTCTCTTCTCTCCCGTACTTCTCTCCTCTCCCATACTTCTCTCCTCTCCCATACTTCTCTCCTCTCCCATACTTCTCTCCTCCACCCATACTTCTCTACCTCTCCCAGTTCTTCTCTCCTCTCCCAGTTCTTCTCTCCCCATTCCTGCTCCCTTTCCCTTCTTTCTCTCCGCCTCTCCCTCCACTCACCTGGTTGATGACTCTGTCCGCGGCACCACCACCGTCGCCCACCGATCCACCTCTGGCCTTGGCGATGCTGTCCAACTCATCAAAGAACAGCACGCAGGGGGCAGCAGAGCGAGCCTGAACAACACACACACATAAACAAGAGTTATCACTTCATCCATGGTAGCTGGGTGTGTGTCTTTAAGTTACAAGACACACACACATACATGAACTACACATTTCTTACTTCATCCATAGTAACTCTAAGTGTCTTTAAGTACCAGGGATACATTAAACACAGGTATCATAGCATTTTGCCATCATTGGAGGAAAGAAAAAGAGGAGACTTCTAGAGTTATGTCTGGAATGGAGAGAAATGAGACAGAGGACATGTATGTACGTAGGAGCCACAAGAGGTCACACGAAGAAGGTTAAGAAGACGAGCTGTATTTTATCATAGCTAACCATATTATCAGGTAAACATTGGCATAACTTGGAGCACGAGACCTTATGATAGCATGGAATTTTTGCTTGGCTAAAATAACGTTAAATAGAGGACTATAAATAAAAGGACTATAGGTCAATCTTTTCACGTACCTTGTCAAACACATCCCTAATCCATACTACGCTTCTTCTAAATGTCAGCTGTACTCTATCATAGTTAACCCTATCATCAGGTAAACGTAGGCCTAACTTGAAGCATGAGACATTAAGATAGAATGGAATTTTTGCCTCGTTAATTTTTTTTCCACTATAGATGCAGCATTCGCCTCGTTAATTTTGTTTTACTATAGTTGCAGCATTTGCTTCGTTAATTTTGTTTCACTATAGTTGCAGCATTCGCCTCGTTAATTTTGTTTTACTATAGATGCAGCATTCGCCTCGTTAATTTTGTTTTACTATAGTTGCAGCATTTGCCTCGTTAATTTTGTTTTACTATAGTTGCAGCATTCGCCTCGTTAATTTTGTTTTACTATAGATGCAGCATTCGCCTCGTTAATTTTGTTTTACTATAGATGCAGCATTCCCCTCGTTAATTTTGTTTTACTATAGATGCAGCATTCGCCTCGTTAATTTTGTTTTACTATAGATGCAGCATTCGCCTCGTTAATTTTGTTTTACTATAGTTGCAGCATTCGCCTCGTTACATTTTGTTTTACTATAGTTGCAGCATTCGCCTCGTTAATTTTGTTTTACTATAGTTGCAGCATTCGCCTCGTTAATTTTGTTTTACTATAGATGCAGCATAAAGGGCCTGAGCTATACTGCTGTCGGTCTTAATAGATGGGTAAAAAAATGATGTTATTGGCCAAAATAACACAGTAGATAAATACAACTAGGTAGGTCAGTCTTTTCACGTACCTTAGAAAATAAGAACATAAGAAAATAAGGAAGCAACAAGAGGCCTTGAGACCTACACGTGGTAGTTCCTGTTACCTAACACTACCTACATCCACCTTTCATCCCCATCCATGAAATTATCTAGCCTCCTTTTAAAGCTCCCTAATGACTCTGCACTAACTACTGTCTACTGAGTCCATTCCAATCATTTGCCACCCTATTTGTGAACCAGTTTTTCCCTATTTCTTATTTTCCCCTATTTTATTTTATTACCTTGTCAAACACATCCCTGACGTTGGCCTCGGACTCGCCGAACCACATGGTGAGCAGCTCGGGGCCCTTGATGGAGATGAAGTTAGCCTGGCACTCGTTGGCGATGGCCTTGGCGAGCAGCGTCTTACCTGTATATTGTTAGATAGGTTACAGGTGTTAATAAGAGGTTTTAGTGCGGTTTTCTTACCCTTGTTCAATAGTTAGGTGTTAATAAGAGGTTTTAGTGGTGTTTTCTTACCCTTGTTCAATAGTTAGGTGTTAATAAGAGGTTTTAGTGGAGTTTTCTTACCCTTGTTCAATAGTTAGGTGTTAATAAGAGGTTTTAGTGCGGTTTTCTTACCCTTGTTCAATAGTTAGGTGTTAATAAGAGGTTTTAGTGCGGTTTTCTTACCCTTGTTCAATAGTTAGGTGTTAATAAGAGGTTTTAGTGCGGTTTTCTTACCCTTGTTCAATAGTTAGGTGTTAATAAGAGGTTTTAGTGCGGTTTTCTTACCCTTGTTCAATAGTTAGGTGTTAATAAGAGGTTTTAGTGCGGTTTTCTTACCCTTGTTCAATAGTTAGGTGTTAATAAGAGGTTTTAGTGCGGTTTTCTTACCCTTGTTCAATAGTTAGGTGTTAATAAGAGGTTTTAGTGCGGTTTTCTTACCCTTGTTCAATAGTTAGGTGTTAATAAGAGGTTTTAGTGCGGTTTTCTTACCCTTGTTCAATAGTTAGGTGTTAATAAGAGGTTTTAGTGCTGTTTTCTTACCCTTGTTCAATAGTTAGGTGTTAATAAGAGGTTTTAGTGCTGTTTTCTTACCCTTGTTCAATAGTTAGGTGTTAATAAGAGGTTTTAGTGGTGTTTTCTTACCCTTGTTCAATAGTTAGGTGTTAATAAGAGGTTTTAGTGCGGTTTTCTTACCCTGATGCTGTTTTCCCAATCACTCTTATCCTGTTTCAGTTTTTCAATATGTCTTTGTCCTCTCTCAGTCACACACATTGCCCACGTGTACAGTAAAAGCCTTATAACTCGGCACTGTATAACTCGGAATTTGATATAACTCGGCATGGCGCAGGTTTTTTTTTTTTTTTTTTTTTTTTTTTTTTTTTTAACCATATCAGAGAAGGACATTGCATAACTCGGCACATTGAATAACTCGGCAAGGGCCAGAGCCCCTATCGTGCCGAGTTATAAGGCTTTTACTGTATATATATAATCTATTTGCTTGTGTACTTAAGGTTCATTCATATTATGTTGTTGTTTTTCCTGTATGCCTTCGGTTGAGAATAAAATTATTATTACTATTATTAGAGGACACAGGCATAGGACACAGGTATAGGTATAGGCTGGTATATTATAAGAGGACACGGGGGTAGGCAGGGGTACTCACCACAGCCGGGGGGTCCGTAGAAGAGCACACCCTTGCTGGGGGTCATGCCAAACTTGAGGAACTTGTCTGGGTGCTCCACAGGGTATTGCACCAACTCCTGCAACACACCAAGAAGGGTTAGTCATGGGAGCCAAGGGTTTATCAAGGGATGCATACTGGGGTGTCCCTTATTGGCAATTTTGGAATTACAACTGGGCCGGGCAGTCATATTGGATCCATTTACTCTAAAAACCACGTGTACAAAATATTTTTGAAAAAAATGTATATTTAGGGGTCGCGCAATGAGTCTAAAACTTGACATATTTCACAGTAATTTTACTACGGTTCTTGGTTTATTATAATAATACATGCATGACATTATGGCTTGTATGTCACAGCTTTGAATCTAGGAAGCCCTTTCAAACATGTTTGTACTGGTTGTGTGGTGAAAGTATCTCTCTGGTCACGCCCTCCCTAGGTCACGTTTCGGACTGGATTTCGTCAATAAGTTAAAACATGTCAGCCGGGCAGGCATAACTGCTGGAGCTGTCGCTGATCGTCCTGGGCAGACAGCCGCGCGTGGGTCAGGATTTGCGTCCTGGTGCCCTCCCCGTGCCCGCTGGATTGCGAAAATTATTTACGCCATCAAGATCTGCCTGTTCCGCGATCCAGAGCAGTTCTGCCTCACTGCAGGAGAGAAATCTGGAATTTGACACCTCGTCGCTTTCACCGTCTCACGTACACGTTGTCTGTCTTGGTTCCGTGCGACATCCCCGACTGCGGGCCCGGCACGAGACCTCAACTGCTCAAGATGTTGGTGTCCTACCCGACAAAACAGTGGCCATGGCGCGACGGTCTTCGGGTGCCACCTTGGTACTTGAGAGAAAGTTGCTCTTGCATTCTTCGACGATCACCTGGCCATTGAGACTAAGCGGGAGATGGTGACTCGGTGAGGGCTCTGCAGGAGGAAGAGGGCTCTGACGACCCTCCTCGACGAGCAACGGTCGAGCTTACATCCACTGATCTGGCAAAGAAAACTGTTGCAAGTTTCGTGACATCTGTCACGCCGTCTTTCTTCGAGATCCTTAGGTTGGATGCGGGTCTTCTGGCAGTCGTCGGTGTATCCCCAACAATTCGGGATACACCACCGCCGCCGCCTGCGTCAAGGAACTGCGCACTGTGAACGACTTCGCTGAGCGAGGCGTCGCCCTGATGCAAGGACTTCAACCTGGCCCTCACCAAGAACGAAGAGCAGAGGCAGTTCCTCCTCCAAGTCGTGGAGGAACACCGAAGGGAATACCCGACGCCCGAAAGTCCACAGTGACTGTGAACTAGGCGACAATGAGTGGGAGATGGGCGCCCATGAGACCCCCCCTAGAGGGGCTAGTACTCAAGAAGAGGGGGACCTAGAATCAACGCT
Organism: Chionoecetes opilio; assembly: GCA_016584305.1. Lineage (NCBI taxonomy): Eukaryota > Metazoa > Arthropoda > Malacostraca > Decapoda > Majidae > Chionoecetes > Chionoecetes opilio. The sequence continues at coordinate 441,802 of JACEEZ010023716.1, read as the reverse complement.
GTGAAATGAAACATGCTTACAACTACATTTATTACCTCAAATAATGTAACATTCAAATCTGTTAGTGACAAATAATTTTGAAAATGACCTATACATATCACTATCACCTAGAAAATGTCCAATTCTCACAGAAAATAATAAACTTCAACCTCATTGCGCGACCCCTAAATATTAATATTTCTAGACAGATCTCTACATACGTTGTTCTTCGAGCAAATGGAACACTTCGACCGCCCGCCCCGGGTAAAATTCCGAAAAATCAAAATTCCCATCAAATAAGGGGCACCCTAATGCATATCAATACAACTGAAAACTTTTCCACAAGCCTAAAAATAAAAATCCATATTTCCACAAGACTAAACATAAAACAAACCTATTTAACACAACGCAAGAGGACAAAAAAAAAAAATTCCATTTTTCCACAAGGCTAAAAACCTACATTTACAAGACCCAAGAGTAAAAAAATGGCATGAACCCCACACCCTGCCTTACCTGGAGTTCCCGCTTGACGTTCTCGAGGCCGCCCACGTCCTCCCAGGAGATGTTGGGCACCTCCACCACAGTCTCCCGGAGGGCAGACGGGGTGCTCTTGCCCATCGCAAACCTGAAGTTCTCCATGGTGACCGCCAGGGAGTTGAGCACCTGCGGGGGGACAAGGGGAGGTAAACACAGGTATATTAGGTGAGTGGGAGTTGAGCACCTGAGCGGGGACAAGGGGAGGGTAAACACAGGGGAACGTGAGGTGAGTGCAGGTAGTGAGCAGTAGAGGAGAAAGGAAGAATAGAGAGAAAGGTGGTAGTGGTAGTATCTATAATATAAGCGAAAGTGTGTGTGCGTCTGTGTGTCCGCGATAGGTTCCGTCCCCAGTGGCGCAATCCCATCATATGGCAGTTTTGGAACCAGGTCGACCAGGGGAACATTTTAAGGCCACTTTGGGGATGATCCGATTACTTTTTTTTTTTTTTTTTTAGTAGCCTATCAGCGAGAATTTTGAAAAAAAAGTGGGTTGCGAGAATTGAGGAAACCTTGATGTAGGGTGATGGGTAATGGGTGAGTGAATGGGTGGGGTGATGGGTAATGGGTGTGGGGTGATGGGTGAGTGAATGGGTGGGGGGTGATGGGTTGGGGGTGATGGGTGATGGGTGAGGGAATAGGTGGGGGGTGATGGGTAATAGGTGAGTGAATGGGTGTATGATGGGTAAGGCGTTAATACATACATTTCTACATCCATGATTTCAGGAAAGTTAGAAGGGGTAGAGTCTGTGTTTGGTGGGCCTTTGGCCCACCAAACACGGTGGTGGGCCTTTGGCCCACCAATAGACCTCCGCAGGAGCTAGCCAAAAAGTCCGCCCGGAGGGCGGCTTTTCGGCTAGTAAAGGCATAAATGAGTTGAGTTTAAGTACAGAAGAGGTGAATAAAAGTAGAAATCTGGTGAATATGGGACAAATAGGTGAATAAAGGTAATTAATAGATGAATAAAATAGAAAACTTATATTTTAAGGTATATAATAAATTGGTGAATAAATGTTGAAATCTGATGAATAAGGGTGAGTGAAGAATAAGTGAGTCAGAGCTGTATATAGGTGGATTATGCACCACCATCAGCCTCACCACCAACCCCACACCAAGCCTCACCTCAGCGTCAATCTGGTCGTCGTCCAGGTCAATGAGGTCCATCTTCTCCCTGATTTGCTGGAGGGCCGCCTCGGAGCACAGGGCGGCCAGGTCGGCGCCCACGTGGCCGTGAGTCTCGGCCGCGATCTGCTCAAGGTCCACGTCGTCTGAGAGCTTCATGTTCTTGGTGTGAATCCGGAGCACCTCCAGACGACCTGATTAAAAAATGGATTACTAATAGACTGACATATAGATAACAAAACAAAAAATGAATAACTAATAGACAAAAAAATGAATAGCTAATACTAAAAAATGGATGACACAAAAAATGAATAGCTAATACTAAAAAATGGATGACACAAAAAATGAATAACTAAGACTAAAAAATGGATAACAAAAAATGAATAACTAGAAAAAAATGGATAACACAAAAAAATGAATAACCATGACTAACAAATGGATAACACAAAAAAATAAATAACGCAAAAAAGTTGTCTATTAGACAAAGAAATGGATATCGCAATAAAATGAATAAGACAAAAAAATGGATAACAAAAAAATTTAGACAAAAAATGGATAACAAAAACATTTAGACAAAAAATGGATAACAACAAAATTTACACAAAAAATGGATAACACAAAAATGAATAACTAAGAGGAAAAAATGGATAACACAAAAATATGGATAACTAAGAAAAAAAATGGATGACACAAAAAAATGAATAACTAATAGATTAAAAAATGGATAACAAAAAAAATGAATAACTAAGACAAAAAATGGATAACACAAAAATGAATAACTAAGAAAAAAATGGATAACTAAGAAAAAAAATGGATAACAATAGACTAAAAAAATGAAAACTAGAGTAATCAACAGACAAACCGCCACACCAACCCAAACAAACACCGGTCCACCCACCAGTAAAATCCGAAACGCTAAAAAAATGGATAAACCGACACAAACACAAATAAAAGTCCGGTCCACCCACCAGTAGTGTCTGGAATGCTGATGTCCACCTCCCTGTCAAAGCGGCCAAACCTCCTGAGGGCCGGGTCGATGGAGTTTGGCCGGTTGGTGGCGGCCATGACGATGACGTGCGCCCGCTGCTTGAGGCCGTCCATCAGCGTCAGCAGCTGCGACACTATGCGGCGCTCCACCTCACCGTGCGTCTGGATTAGAAAGTGGTATAAATGCACTTTTTTTTATCAAAGTAGTAGTAGTAGTAGTAGTAGTAGTAGTAGTAGTAGTAGTAGTAGTAGTCTTTGGGGTGGAGGTGGAGGAGATGGGGATGAGAAAGAGGTATCAATGAATTCTTTTTAATCACTTAGAAGCTGGGTATGATAGCAGTAGTAGTAAGGGTAGTAGCACAGTAGTAGTAGTAATAGTAGTAAGGGTAATAGAAGTAGTAGTAGTAGTAGTAGTCAGGGTAGTAGTAGTAGTAAGAGTAGAGGTAGTAGCAGTAAGGGTGGTGGTGGTGGTAGTGGTGGTGGTGGTGGTGGTGGTAGTAGTAGTAGAGGTAGTAGTAGTAGTAGAGGTAGTAGTAGTGGTAGTAGTGGTAGTAGTAGTAGTAGTAGTAAGGTTAATGGTAGTAGTCACAGCCACTATCCTCACCTTCTCGCGTTTTGGAGCGATGGCGTCAATCTCGTCAATGAAGATGATGGCTGGCGCGTTCTTCTCCGCCTCCTCGAAGGCCTTCCGCAGGTTGCTCTCAGACTCACCTGTGCATACGTACCCCATCGTTAGGTTAAGGGCTCATCGCATTAACCTACCTCAGCACCACTACTTCTTATGCCTCTTATCACATCAGACTTCAGGATTTTGATTAAGTTTATGGTTCGGTGAGATTTTTTTTAAGTTATTTTAGTTTTATTTACTTTTTTTATTATTTGAATGGATTAAGTTTATGGTTTGGAGAGATTTTTTTGTGTGATTTTAAGTTTTTTGGTGTTTTCATTATGATTTTACACACGCACACACGCACACACACTCATCACATCTCACACACACACACACACACACACACCTGCCAGCTTGGACATGATCTCAGGGCCGTTGATGAGGAAGAAGAAAGCTCCCGTCTCGTTGGCCACGGCGCGGGCAATCAGGGTCTTGCCAGTGCCGGGGGGGCCGTACAGAAGGATGCCTGGAAGGTGCCACAAAACATGAACAATTTTAGAAGATTCTTAGTACAATTAAATTTTTTCACAAAATATTTGAAAACAATATTGTCGAAAAGTATTTTTTCACAATACATGAACACCACAAACAGACACAGACAAATACGTATAAACAAACACAAATACACATACAAATGCTTTTTTTCTTCCAAACAAACAATTTTGGACGAATATTATTTTGTACAATCATCCTTTTTGCGTAGCTCTGGATTTTCGTGGAGCGAGAATGTGTTAAAAAAAATTCTTTCACTTTTTTTTATTACTACTACTACGAGAAATGGGTGCATATGAATTTTTTTTCTTTCGACAGTATCTATTTACGTATTAATATTTTTTTTTCTTTTTTTTCTACCAAGTGCTACAACCTTCGCTCGTCCAGATCTCGGTCTTACCTCGAGGGGGCTTGACACCGATGGCCTTGAAGAGTGAGGGGTGGCGCAGGGGTAGCTCCACCATCTCCTTGATCTGAGCCAGCTGTTTGCGGCAACCTCCAATGTCGTCATAGCCAACCTCGTTCAGCTGTTCCTCCTCCTCCTGTTGCACACACACAAACAAGGCAGCTGTCACTTTTCTGTACCTTAGCTATGACACACATCGTTAACCCCTTGAGGCCCAGAACGTAATTTCCTTTGTATTTTGGCTACTATTAGACTCTCTTAATGACTATAAGCAATGTTTTATAGCCATGGCCTGTTTAGTATCCTTGGCGACTAGACTAACTCATTTGGTATATTCAGTTACTTATCGTAATTTTATGGCTCAACAAGACAATTTTTTATAGCCAAGGAAAGATCTGGGCGTGAAGGGGTTAAATCTTACGTACTTATCTTCCTATGCATCTTTATCTTCGTATATCTATTTATACACTTTAATCTTCGTCTAACTCTAACCTCATCAGACATTATGGGAAAATATGGTGTTAAACAGAATGATGATGTTACGTTACTTTAGCAATATCAGAGTTGTTCATTTTTTTTATTAAAAAAAAAATATCTGATTTCTTTCATTTAAATCAGATTTATTTGATTTTAATCGATTTCTTATTTTTATAAATTTCATGTTCTACAAGAAATCTAACTACTACAGGATATTGCTTAGCATATATATAACTAAACAGAGATAGAATAAGTTAATTAAAAATGCATATAACATGAAATGCAGATGATGTGAAAACCTGTGAAAACAGCCCCATGGCACTTTGCCATCTCAAAGTGCCACAGTGGATTCCCCGCACCACTCATTGTGTCTCATTATCATGTGTCTCATTATCATAGCATTATACTACAATAATACAATTTGTGTTCATAAAGCCCATTTGCTTAATTTTCCTTCTTTCCCCTCTCGTTTTAAAATAATGATAAGGTTATGATTTAAATCAGTGATTAAAAAAAAAAAAGATTTTGATTTAAGTCATTATTTAAATAAAATTTTAATCATTATTTAAATAAAATTTAAATCATGATTTAAATCCGTGATTAAAATAAACTTGATTTAAATCAAACCCTGATCAATATTATTACTTCTTGATCTATATCTTCCCTATCTATGTTTAGTCCCATAATTTGAGACTAACATTGAACAAAACAGTCGTCCTCACCTCGCGTTTGACCGGTTCCCCCTCGCAGTAGATGACTGTGTCCTGGGACACGATGCAGTAAGGGGCGGGGTCTGTCTCCACCACCTTGAACTCCACCGCGCGCATCCCCCCGCGCACCAGGAACAGGTCCCCCTTGTGGATGGGCCGGTAAGCCTCCAGGAAGTAGGGCTTGAGGTACACCTGGGGATAAGGGAAGGGAAGTTATCTTTTCTGCGTTAGTTTCTTCCCTTCTTTATAGGTAAGGTTGGTTGTCTCTTTTATAGGCAAGGTCAATTTTTCGATCTTCTTCACTTCTGTTTCTCCCCTTTTCTTCATTTTGTGCAGTTTATTAAGAGGTTTAGTTGAGGTCAATCTAAGGTCAGGTCACAACAGTCACCCCTCACCTCAAAGATATTCCCCGTGAGTCCCTCCACCGTGTCGTCAATGGGGAGGACGTGGATACGCTTGCCGTATTTGACATCCGGGCAGGGCTGGATGGCCACGATGTCACCCAGGCGGATGCGAAGGTTGTTCCTCACCTGTGTGGATGAGGCAGGTGGATGAGTGGATGAGGAGGATGAGGAGAGATATTGGTTGGATAAGTAGATGAGGAAGAATTTAGGTGGATGAGAAGGAAAGGTATTTGTTGGATGAGTAGATGATGAAGAATTTAGGTGGATGAGGACAAAGGTATTAAGTGGATGAATGGATGAGGAGGAATGCAGGTGGATTGAGAAGGAAAGATATGAGTTAGAGGAGTAGATAAACACACTAAACGCATTCAATTTCATCAAGTCCTCCATCTGAAAGCCATTAATTTTTCTTGCTTCAACAGTTAGTATTTAAGTTAATTCACTCCTGCAGGTAAATGTAAGTCTTTATCTTGATCTATTTGCTATCTTTTCCCCTTCTGTTTCTCCCCTTCTTTATGTTATGCTGTTTAGTTGAGGTAAATGACTTATTGTAATTTTTGTTTAACTAAAATAATAAAAAAAAAAAATTAAGTCTACCTATGTATATTATGCTTCTTTTTTTTTTGTCTGCCTTCAGGTAAAAAAAAAATACTATTACTATTATCATTATTATCATTATTATTATTATTATTATTATTATTATCATTAACTCATCAACGCGCCACACAGTTCATGCTAATCTTGTCGTCTTATTATGATCATTATTATGATCATTATTATTATCAACCCATCCATCACTACGCCATCCTCCACATAACCCCTCCTATATAACCATCCTCTTTAGCCCACTTTTGCTTCAGGTGAAAATATAATTACTATTACTATCATTATCATCAACTCTTCAACTCACCACGCGATTCATCCTGATCTGGTCGTCTTATTACTATCATTGTCATAAACTCTTCAACTCACCACACGATTCATCCTAATCTTGTCGTCTTATTACCATCATTATCATCAACTCTTCAACTCATCACGCGGTTAATCCTAATCTTGTCGTCTTATTACCATCATTATCATCAACTCTTCAACTCATCACGCGATTCATCCTAATCTTGTCGTCTTATTACCATCATTATCATCAACTCTTCAACTCACCACGCGATTCATCCTAATCTTGTCGTCTTATTACCATCATTATCATCAACTCTTCAACTCATCACGCGGTTAATCCTAATCTTGTCGTCTTATTACCATCATTATCATCAACTCTTCAACTCACCACGCGGTTCATCCTAATCTTGTCGTCTTATTACTATCATTGTCATCAACTCTTCAACTCACCACGCGATTCATCCTAATCTTGTCGTCTTATTACCATCATTATCATCAACTCTTCAACTCATCACGCGGTTAATCCTAATCTTGTCGTCTTATTACCATAATTATCATCAACTCTTCAACTCACCACGCGATTCATCCTAATCTTGTCGTCTTATTACCATCATTATCATCAACTCTTCAACTCATCACGCGGTTAATCCTAATCTTGTCGTCTTATTACCATCATTATCATCACTCTTCAACTCACCACGCGATTCATCCTAATCTTGTAGTCTTATTACCATCATTATCATCAACTCTTCATCAACTCACCCGCGATTCATCCTAATCTTGTCGTCTTATTACTATCATTATCATCAACTCTTCAACTCATCACGCGGTTCATCCTGATCTTGTCGTCTTATTACTATCATTATCATCAACTCTTCAACTCATCACGCGATTCATCCTAATCTTGTCGTCTTATTACCATCATTATCATCAACTCTTCAACTCACCACGCGGTTCATCCTAATCTTGTCGTCTTAATTACTTCATCATTTATTGTCTATCAACTCTTCAACTTCACCACGCGTTATTCATCCTAACTCTTTGTCGTCTTATTACTATCATTATCATCAACTCTTCAACTCATCACGCGGTTCATCCTAATCTTGTCGTCTTATTACATCATTATCATCAACTCTTCAACTCATCACGCGGTTCATCCTAATCTTGTCGTCTTATTACATCATTATCATCAACTCTTCAACTCACCACGCGTTCATCCTAATCTTGTCGTCTTATTACATCATATCATTCAACTCTTCAACTCATCACGCGGTTCATCCTAATCTTGTCGTCTTATTACCATCATTATCATCAACTCTTCAACTCACCACGCGGTTCATCCTAATCTTGTCGTCTTATTACCATCATTATCATCAACTCTTCAACTCACCACGCGATTCATCCTAATCTTGTCGTCTTATTACTATCATTAACTCTTCAACTCATCACGCGGTTCATCCTAATCTTGTCGTCTTATTACCATCATTATCATCAACTCTTCAACTCACCACGCGATTCATCCTAATCTTGTCGTCTTATTACCATCATTATCATCAACTCTTCAACTCATCACGCGGTTAATCCTAATCTTGTCGTCTTATTACCATCATTATCATCAACTCAACTCATCACGCGGTTAATCCTAATCTTGTCGTCTTATTACCATCATTATCATCAACTCAACTCATCACGCGGTTAATCCTAATCTGGTCGTCTTATTACCATCATTATCATCAACTCGTTAACTCACCACGCGATTCATTCTGATTTTGTCGTCGCTCATCGTATCGTCAGACAACACGATGCACACGGTCTGCTTGCGCTTCTTTCCCTTGATGAGTACGGTGTCGCCGCGGAACAGCTGCAGCTCGTCCATCTTAGACTGACTGAGCGCCACCACAGAGTTGTCGTCATTAACCGCATCCTCCACAACGAGGCGGTTAGGCTTCTTCTTCTCCTTGAGGATAGCGGTGGCCAAGTCGTCTCTGTGAGGGAGGGAGAGGGAGGTTAGGTTAGAAGAGGGTTAGGCTAGGTTTAGAAATTACAAAATAAATGAGGTAAATTACATATAACTTCTTCTCCTTCAGGATAGCTATGGCCTAATCTTCTCTGTGAGGGAGGGTGAGGGTGTGTGAGGCTCTCTGCAGGGTTAGGATTATGTGTTACTGGTGATGAGGAGTATGAGGGAAGAAACTGTGTGTGTGTTATTTACCCACGGTCTTAACCCCTTGAGGCCAGAACGTAATTTCCATTATAACTTGGCTTTCATTAGACGATTTTTTGTGAATATGAGCAATATTTTATGGATATGACCTGTTTAGTATCCTTGTCCACTAACTACCTGCCAGGGTGGCGCGGTTGGTAGAATCACGGACTGGTGTTGCAGAGTCCCTGCGCCATTCGGTCAGCGGTTCGACTCCACCAAATTCGTCCTGGCGTGGTGGCGCTTTGTATAGTCAATAACCTTGTAGTTGGTACTTGCAAAGTGTCTAGATAGGATCAAAGTATCTTATCTTATCTTGTCTACTAACTTATTTGCAGAGGTGGGCGAGAGCGATACTTATGCCCGTATTCGTAGTCACATACCATCATTGTACGTGGTCATTGTTCACTTTTTGTCTTGTCCTAATTAAATCAATATGTCATGCCAGCTCTTGAGATTGCAATAGGAGTACTGTATGATTGCTCTAGTACTTTTCATGGCAGCTACAAGATCAAGTGAATAATTTTGACTGAGTAGAAATGGAACAAAATCATAGCAATTACCACGAGCAATCATGGTATGTGACTACGAATACCACACTTAGTGCGATACTGCGATGCTATCGCACTGCCAAAATAGTATCGCAGTATCGCCTAAGAATTCAAAGTAGCGGAGTATAAGTATCGCAACTGAAGTTTCGCTTCAATTTCCCGCGATAATTTAAAAGACGACCTTTATATTTTAAATAAAATTTGTCAGTTTAAAAATAAATATATTACAATGTTTTAATGTGCCTAAATTGTAGTTTAAGTAAAATAGATCTTTTTTTGGCTAATACAGTGTTTTCTTAGGTAGCAAAGTATCGCAAAGCAAAATTTTTGGTATCTAAGTATTCCTGCGATACTATCACTTTAAGAAAAAAGTATCAAGAAAAAAGTATTGGTAGCGGAGTGTGCAGTAGTGCGTATAGTTTTAAGAAAATCTGAAAAAGTAGCGGAGTATCGCGTATCCAACTAGCGGGGAAAAAGTATCACAGTATCGTTATCGCACTACCAAAGAAAAGTATCGCGGCCACCTCTGCTTATTTGTTATATTCAGTTACTTTTCATAATTCAATGGCTAACAACATAGTTTTTCTAGCAAAGGAAAGCTCTGGGCGTGAAGGGGTTAATCAACAGCTCCCAAACGTGAAACTCTAAACATGGTCTCTAAAAATAATTGATAACACGATACACACCGACAGCTGACATATTCTTTGTTAACACTTACACATTAACCCCTTCACGCCCAGATCTTTTCTTTGCTATAAAAAAGTGTATGTAGTCAAGCCATAAAATTAAGAAAAGTCACTAATATACCAAATTAGTTAGTGGACAAGGATACTAAACAGGTCATAGCTATAAAATATTGCTTATACATAGTCACTAAAAATTGTCTAATGGTACCCAAATTACAATGGAATTTACGTTGTGGGCCTCAAGGGGTTAATAATCTACCTATACATGAACTAAAGATCAATGAGCTATTTCAAGATAACTACCGTAGATAACACTATAGTCGCCAGTCACTCACCACTGCACTAATGTCGCCAGGCACAATATGTTACGAATTTTAGCATCACTACAGACTTTTATGTGCTACTGAAGAGACATGCACAGTAGTTTATATTATGTACATCACACTACATGTCTCAGTGACACATAAAAGTCTGTAGTGATGCTAAAATTCTTAATATATTGTGCCTGGCGACATTAGTGCAGTGGCAAGTGACTGGCGACTATAGTGTTACTAGCCGCAAAGCCGCCCTCCGGGTGGACTTTTTGGCTAGTTTTTTACCTGTGTTTGGCTTCGGCCCACCAAACACAGCTTTCTGGAGTGTGTGTTTGGTGGGCCGAAGGCCCACCAAACACACACTCAAGATAGCCCCTTCTAACTTTCCTGAAATCATGGATGTAGAAATGTATGTATTAACGCCTTACCCATCACCCCCCACCCATTCACTCACCCATTACCCATCACCCCCCACCCATTACCCATCACCACACACCCATTCACTCGCCCATTACCCATCACCACCCACCTATTCCCTCACCCATCACCCCCCACCCATTCACTCACCCATCACCCATCACCCTACATCAAGGTTTCCTCAATTCTCGCAACCCACATTTTTTTTTCACAATTCTCGCTAATAGGCTGCTAAAAAAAATATATAAAAAAAAAAAAAAGGGATCGGATCATCTCATACGTGGGCTTAAAATGTGCCCCTGGTCGAGCTGGTTCCACAACTGTGCCATATGATGGGATTGGGGCACGGGGGGCGGCACCTATCGCGGACACACAGACACACACACCTTTCGCTTACATTATTATAGATCTACGGTAGTGTTTGCCCATACTCCCCCTCTTCCACAAAACAGGCTTGGGGACCTGGGGGAATGCGAGATATTTGGCTGGGGTACAAAATATGCGTCGCAACCACATAGTTTTTGAGTTAGGGGTGTTGTAAAAAGTCCCTAGATCTAGGGAATATTCATTGGATTTCTTCTGAGTCAAGAAACGTGTGAACCTGACGATCCTCACAGAATGATGACCAAAGTGTCGAGAACCCCCCCAACCCCCCGCTAGGAGGTTAGGTTAGATTTGTTTAGGTTAGGTTAGGGTAGGTTATATTTGGGTAGGTTAGGCCTTATTGGTTATGCCATTAAAATGGTTATCCATTAAATTAACCTTGGAAGTCAACGGAAGGAACAGGGAACTGGAGAACCAGAATTGTAGCTGCAGGATAGGAGAGAAAGAAACCGTAGAACATGTCATTGTGGAATGCAACAAGTATAGGAGTCAGAGGGAAAAGCTTATAGCATCAATAGTAACAGTCCTAGGCAGAGAGGAGTGGGACAGGAGACTAGAGCAGAAAGACGGGGCCCTGTGTACGGTGTTAGGGCTGTATGGGGACAGAAAGGAAACTGAAAGGGTAAAACTTTGGAAGAAGTCCTTCACCCCTATCTTTTTTTTCTTCCCCCTATAGCCAACAAGCCTGGGGAACTGGCGGGAATACGGGGTTTTTGGGTGGGGGAAGCAAATATAAGTGATTTATGGCTCCCAAAAAAATCATCAAAGTCACTATATGTAAAAATCTAACCTAACCTAACCTTAACCACAAAGTATACCTAACCTAACCTTAACCACAAAGTATACCTAACCTAACCTTAACCACAAAGTATACCTAACCTAACCTTAACCACAAAGTATACCTAACCTAACCTTAACCACAAAGTATACCTAACCTAACCTTAACCACAAAGTATACCTAAACCGAACCTAACCTAACCTTAACCAAAAGTATACCTAACCTAACCTTAACCACAAAGTATACCTAACCTAACCTTAACCACAAAGTATACCTAACCGAACCTAACCTAACCTTAACCACAAAGTATACCTAACCTAACCTTAACCACAAAGTATACCTAACCTAACCTAACCTAACCTTAACCACAAAGTATACCATACCTAACCTAACCTAACTGGACTTAGAATTTTTTGAGGCACCTCATATTTCATAGCGGCCGTGTGGGTTAACCAAGGCTGAGCGCACGCTGGAACCTTTACAGATGTGAAGTACAATAAGCATACAATACAGTGCGGTAGTTCATTTCAGTCAAAGCCGGAAGGATGAGTTCCAAAGTATTTCCGGAAATTACCCTAGATCTAGGTTGGTCAAGCCCGCCGCTAGGTTAGGTTAAATTTGGCTTGGTTAGGTTAATTTGGTTAGGCACATTTCTCTAAATACAAGGAAATTACCCTAGTATCTAGGGAATTTTACCACCCTACACATTAAATTACGTGTTTCCGACGCATAATTTGTTCCCCACCCGTAAACCCGGCATTCCCACAGGTCCCCAAACTTGTCTGGGGGAAGTGGGAGAGTATGGGCAAACACTAAAATTTACAAAAAATAGCCTACCAAGCACTACACAGCTAATATTACTACAATTAATACCTATCAATTAATCTATCACACTGCAGAAACATGTAACCATAATAATACAGGTCATACAGGTCTAGGACACGTATAGTTCACGTTGACCACGAGTATAAAGAGAGAGAGGGGGGCATAGAAAGAGGGGGGGGGGACACAGGCATCAGCTGAAACTCAAAAATACAGGTTTAGGACACGAATAGTTCACGTTGACCACGAGTATAAAGAGAGTTCACATTGACCACGAGTAGAGAGAGAGAGAGAGAGAGGGAAGGGGGGGGGGGACAGGAAGAGGGGGGACACAGGCATCAGCTGAAACTCTTTGTCTATGTAAACATCACCCTTTTCCTACTCATTTCACCCTACAATGACCCATAATACCACCCACATATACCAGGGAACCATAATACACCCCATTACCCTTGTATAGACAGGGAAAATAGGGAGATAATGGGATAAATAGGGTTAAATAAGGACGATGTTCGGCGGGGGACATTGGGTGACGGAGCAGAATAGAAGGTTTGAGACAAGTTACCCAATCATTACTTTTTCATTTTTTTCACCTTTTCCATTAGAATTAACCACATTTTAACCACCACAACGTTAGATCACCACATATACCACACTCACAACTCATACCACACATAAAAACACGTCAAATAAGGCTTAAAACTGATGAGATAGATAGCGAACCTGACGTAACCTGATGTAAAGGGCACACTACCTATCTCATTTCCCATCTTTCCCACGCTAATTAACCACATTTAACCTACCACAACATCAAAACACCACAACTACCACACTGCATACCAATACCACTCCGAAAAAAAACTGAAATACGGATAAAAAACATTGAAATATGACGGATACATTTCGTAACCCTATTTTTCCACCTTTCCCATTAAAACTAAACCAATTTTAAAACCATTCTAAGGCTAAAACACCACTAAAACACCAATAACACACCACTACACACCTGAAAAAACCATAAAAACCATTAAAACAGACAGCCAACCAGAAGTTAACACCACGAATCCACCCTGTTAACTCGAGACCGGTTTCACACACCCTTATATTTCACTTATTTCCTTTAAATCCACTAATCCCCTAGTACACTTTCCACCCCTTAATGGTAGTACAACACACTAGGGACGTACTGTTCGGCCATGGTGACTGTGGGGATAGCGTAAGGAGGGAAGAACGTGATTTAGCGGTGGAGGTTCTTAACACACTGAGGGGGATGTGGAATGCTGGGAGAATGGACGCCACCACACTCACTGCTCCACCATTGGCTCTCCAGGGGCGCGCCAAGCTTGAATATCCTCCTCCTAGACCCTACTAGACTGTTCTATCTTACATCATTACTAGATATCATGATAGGGTATCTTATCTTGGTGTATCTTAATTATTATTGTTAATGGTCTGAGTGCGTGTGTGGAACTGTCTGTCTTCGTACGGTCTTCTTACTCCTTCTTCAGGCGGTTCCTCTCTCTCTCTCTCATCTTACATCATTACTACGGTAGAATTCATGGTAGAATATCCTCATAATTATTGTAAATGGTCTGTATATGGTCTATTAATGGTCTGTATATGGTCTATTAATGGTCTGGGTTAGTGTGCATCACATGTCTTCGAACGGTCTTCTAGGTAGCTTACTCCTCCTTCAGGCTGTTCCTCTTTGAATATCCACCTACTAAACTGTTCTATCTTACATCATTACTAGATATCTTGGTAGGGTATCCTCATTATAATTGTTAATGGTCTGTATATGGTCTGTATATGGTCTGGGTCAGTGTGTATCTGTTGTCTTCGTACGGTCTTCTTATTACTTCGTCAGGCGGTTCCTCTCTCTCTCTCTCTCTCTCATCTTACATCATTACTAGAAATCATGGTAGGTTATCTTAGTTATTATTGGTAATGGTCTGTATATGGTCTGTTAATGGTCTGCCTCACTCCTCCACCATTGGCTCTCTAGGGGCGCGCCAAGCTTGAATATCCTCCTCCTAGACCCTACTAGACTGCTCGATCTTATATCATTACTAGATATTATGGTAGGATATCTTAGTTATTATCGTTAATGGCCTGAGTTCGTGTGTGTATCTGCTGTCTTCGTACGGTCTTCTTACTCCTCCTTCAGGCTGTTCCTCTTTGAATATCCACCTACTATAGACTGTTCTAGCTTATATCATTACTAGAAATCATGGTAGGATATCTTAAATATTTTTGTTAATGGTCTGTATATGGTCTGTTAATGGTCTGGGTTCGTGTGCATCTGCTGTCTTCATACGGTCTTCTTACTCCTTCTTCAGGCGGTTCCTCTTTTAATATCCACCTACTAAACTGTTCTAGCATACATCATTATTAGAAATCATGGTAGGGTATCTTATCTTGATGTATCTTAATTATTATTGTTAATGGTCTGAGTGCATATGTGGAACTGTCTGTCTTCGTACGGTCTTCTTAATTACTCCTTCCGAGTCCTTCGTCAGCCGGTTCCTCTCTCTCTCTCTCTCTCTCTCTCTCTCTCTCTCTCTCTCTCTCTCTCTCTCTCTCTCTCTCTCTCTCTCTCTCTCTCTCTCTCTCTCTCTCTCTCTCTCTCTCTCTCTCTCTCTCTCTCTCATCTTACATCATTACTACAGTAGAATTCATGGTAGAATATCCTCATAATTATTGTTAATGGTCTGTATATGGTCTGTATATGGTCTGTTAATGGTCTGTATATGGTTCATTGGCTGTCCAGGGGCGCGCCAAGCTTGAATATCCTAGACCCTATACTAGACTGTTCTAGCTTACATCATTACTAGATATCATGGTAGAATATCCTCATTATTATTGTTAATGGTCTGAGTTCGTGTGTGCATCTGTTGTCTTCGTACGGTCTTCTTACTCCTCCTTCAGGCTGTTCCTCTTTGAATATTCACCTACTATATTGTTCTAGCTTACATCATTACTAGAAATCATGGTAGAATATCCTTATTATTATTGTTAATGGTCTGTATATGGTCTATTAATGGTCTGGGTTAGTGTGTATATATCTGTTGTCTTCGTACGGTCTTCTTATTACTTCGTCAGGCGGTTCCTCTCTCTCTCTCTCTCTCTCTCTCTCTCTCTCTCTCTCTCTCTCTCTCTCTCTCTCTCTCTCTCTCTCTCTCTCTCTCTCTCTCTCTCTCTCTCATCTTACATCATTACTAGAAATCATGGTAGGTTATCTTGGTTATTATTGTTAATGGTCTGTATATGGTCTATTAATGGTCTGGGTGCGTGTGTATCTGTTGTCTTCGTACGGTCTTCTTACTCCTTCTTCAGGCGATTCCTCTTTGAATATTCACCTATATGCTAGACTTATTTCAGGTCTGCTATGCTTAAATATTGATATCCACTGAGTTCATTTATCGTATTAGCTAGTAAGGACTCAATAAATGGCTTTTTTTATTATTATTTGCTAGGTAGAGATTTTCATGTAAAGATTTCCTCACTCCTCGCAGTTCCTCGCTCCTTCAGGAAATTCCCAGGAGCTCAAATAGGCCCACTCTTTCTATTATTTTCTTCTACCTATCTATCCTCTAAGCTTTTCTATATGTTATATTAATTAGAAAAGACTGGAGACTATCTTAATGTTATGTCAAAGGTCTATAGGCGTGTATATGTATACTTGATTTTTCTTCAAATATGTATAAGGTTTTGATCTGATGGTGGTCTGACTAGCCAAATATTGAGTGAGATAAGAAGTTTTTGGTAGGTAATAAACCTCAAATAACCTCAAATAACCTAAAACTAAATAAAATAAACCCAAAAGAACCTCAAATAGCCAAAAAAAAACCTCAAATAACCGAAGACGAAATAAAATAAACCTAAAATAACCTCAAATAAACCTCAAATAACCTCAAATCTCTCACTTACCCGTCCATATAACACACCATACTTTATCTACCTTGGGCTGTAGGTATGAAGGGTGTGTTTCTTTGTGTTATTATGTATATGTATTTCCTTCATTGTAGGTATTGATTATAGAGGCGTATGTCAAAGCATAGTGTGTTATATGGACGGGTAAGTGAGAGGTTTGAGGTTATTTGAGGTTTATTTTTGGTTATTTTAGGTGTATTTTATTTAGTTTTAGGTTATTTGAGGTTATTTGTGGTTATTTGAGGTTTATTTTTTTATATTTTAGGTTCTTTTAGGTTTATTTTATTTTGTTTAGGTTATTTGAGGTTTATTTTGGGGTATTTTAGGTTCTTGTAGGTTTATTTAATTTTGTTTTAGGTTATTTGAGGTTATTTGAGGGTTATGTTTGGGTATTTTAGGATATTTTAGGCTGATTTATTTTTGTTTTAGGTTATTTGAGGTTATCTTAGGTTTATTTTTGGTTATTTTAGGTTATTTTAGGTTTATTTTGTTTTGTTTGAGGTTCTTTAAGGTTTATTTAATTTTGTTTTAGGTTATTTCAGGTTTATTTTTTGTTATTTGAGGTTGTTTGAGTTTTTTTTTTTTTTTTTTAGGTTCATTTTTGTTTATTTCATTTTGTTTTTGGTTATTTGAGGTTTGTATTTGGTTATTTTAGGTTCTTTGAGGTTATTTTAGGTTTATTTTATTTTGTTTTAGGTTTTTGAGGTTATTTGTGGTTTATTTTGGTTATTTTAGGTTCTTTAAAGGTTTATTTTATTTTGTTTTAGGCTATTTGAGGTTATTTGAGGTTTATTTTTGGTTATTTTAGGTTCTTTGAGGTTATTTTAGGTTTATTTTATTTTGTTTTAGACTATTTGGTTATTTGAGGTTTATTTGGGTTATTTTAGGTTCTTTTAGGTTTATGTTATTTTGTTTTAGGTTATTTGAGCTTTATTTTTGGTTATTTGAGGTTCTTTTAGGTTTATTTTATTTTGTTTTAGGTTATTTGAGGTTATTTGAAGTTTATTTGAGGTTTATTTTTGGTTATTTGAGGTTTATTTTTGATTTTTTTAAATTATTTTAGGTTTATTTTAGGTTCTTTAAGATTTATTGTATTTTATTTTAAATTGTTTGAGGTTTTTTGAGGTTATTTGAGGTTTGATTTTATTTTGTTTTAGGTTATTTGAGGTTTATTTTATTTTGTTTTAGGTTATTTGAGGTTATTTGAGGTTTATTTTAGGTTCTTTTAGGTTTATTTTAGGTTTATTTGAGGTTATTTGAGGTTTATTTGAGATTTATTTTATTTTGTTTTAGGTTATTTGAGGTTTATTTTATTTTGTTTTAGGTTATTTGAGGTTATTTGAGGTTTGTTTTAGGTTCTTTTAGGTTTATTTGAGGTTATTTGAGGTTTATTTGAGATTTATTGGCTGCGTCACCCGTCATGTCTCACCATCAGCTGTTCCTGACGTCATTTTGTCACCGTCATGGCTTTCATCTCACTCTCAGAACTAATTTCAAACCACATCAAACAACACACAAACAATTAAATACGAGTTAATTATATACTCTAATTTATATTTAGATATTAATAAGCTATATACATGGTGATTAAAGGTGTTATAAGGAAATTGATAAGTGTAATAGTAAGATGGTCTATAGCAAGGTGTAAACAGGCTTCTTCTAACAGGCAAAAAGGACGCCGCTCTAACTAAACATGTTCTATACCTCTGTGCCCTGACCTGACCTGCAGCACCATCAAGGGCAACACACTCCACACTGATAAACTCCACGTGGTTGACACTAATAAATCCACTTGTAATCGCCCAGAGACGGGATGTGGAAGGCGTGGAAAAGTGGAGGCGTTCAAAAGTGGACTTGAATATGATGGTTCAGGGCGATTTAAATGTGGACTTATTAGTGGAAGTATTTATTAGTAGTGGACGTGTATGAGGTGGCAATCAAAAAGTGGATTAATAAGTGGAGGCGTAACAAAAGTGGACTTATAAGTGGAACCATTGAAGGTGGTTTATAAGTGGACTTTAGAAATTGATAGACGTGGATAAAGGGCGTTGTTAAGTGGAGAAAAGTGGGCGGGGGGTGTTAAAAAGTGTACATTAGAAGTGGAGGTGGTTAGAAGGTGGAGACAAGGAAGTGGAAGGGTGTGCCAAGTGGAGTAAGGCGTGATGAAGGTGACGTTGAAGTGGAGTGGCAAGGAGTACGAGGTGGAGGTGGAGGAGGAGGCGATGACGGTCAAGGACTTCAAGGACACGGTGGAGGAACTGACAGGCGTTAAACCACATAGACAGAAACTACTCAACCTTAAGCTGAAAGGTACGTGTGTGTGTGTGTGTGTGTGTGTTTGTGTGTGTGTGTGTGTGTGTTTTAACCTATATGTATATTTATAAGATTAAGGGGAGGATCCGCCATATGTTATAAATACCTCGAGGGTCTTGATTTTTACATATGTTAGCCTATGTATAATAGTGCCCTGATCATCATAATCAACTCTCAAGTGAATCGTTGAAATGTTTTAATTTTAAGATTTTTTATGTTTTTGCAAGTTTTTTGAAGTCTATCTACGTAGCTACTCATTTTTATCTATCTATCATTTATGCTATCTATCATTTATGCTATCTATCATTTATGCTATCTATCATTTATGCTATCTATCATTTATGCTATCTATCATTTATGCTATCTATCATTTATGCTATCTATCATTTATGCTATCTATAATTTTTTAACCATTTTTTTTGTCACTAGCACACAATATACTTTATAATATTTCTAACAAATTAGTAAACAAAATTCTGCCAAAACCTTTTCATTTTGTCGCACAAAAAAAACAAAAAACAAATGTGCAATCTTAATTTGCACGAGAAATGCATTAAAAATTATGACGTGTAATTTTTTGTACTAATTGTTGTGACATCTCAAGTAGTAATCTGAATGTATGGTAATCGTGGAATGATGAGAAAGGAGGAGAGGCATTCTATGTCTTAACCACTAGGCTACACGTTTCAACTCTCAATTAAAACAACTGAACTTCAATTAACAATGAATCTCAAATTAAACAAGTGAATCTCAAATTTAAAAGTGATTCAATTAAACAAGTGATTCAATTAAAAAAGTGAATCTCAATTAACAAGTGAATCTCAAATTACAACAGTGAATCTCAAATTAAACAATGAATTCAATAAACCTGATTCAAATTAAACACTGAACTTCAATAAAACAACTAACTTCAATTAAAACAGTGAATCTTCAAATTAAAACACTGAACTTCAATTAAAACAAGTTTCAATTAAACACTGAACTTAAATTACATACATGTGAATCTCAATTAAACATGTGCTTCAAATTAAAACAAGTGAACTTCAAATTAAACACTGAACTTCAAATTAAAACAATTGTAATCTCAAATTCAAAACTGAACTTTCAAATAAAACAGAATCCAAAAAAACAAAGTGAACTTCAAATTAAAACAACTGAACTTCAATTAAAAACAACTGAACTTCAAATTTAAAACATGAACTCAAATTAAACACTGACACTTCAAATTAAAACAGTGAATTAATTAAAAACGGGAATTCAAATTAAAACAAGGAATCTCAAATTAAAACAACTGAACTTCAAATTAAAACAAGTGAATCTCAAATTAAAACAACTGAACTTCAAATTAAAACAAGTGAATCTCAAATTAAAACAACTGAACTTCAAATTAAAACAAGTGAATCTCAAATTAAAACAAGTGAACTTCAAATTAAAACAAGTGAATCTCAAATTAAAACAACTGAACTTCAAATTAAAACAAGTGAATCTCAAATTAAAACAACTGAACTTCAAATTAAAACAAGTGAATCTCAAATTAAAACAAGTGAAGTTTAAATTAGAAACAGAAAAATGATGATGTGTGTGTGTGTGTGTCCCTCATTGATACACCTGCAGGACATGTGAGTGTGTTACAGAGGGACTCCACAAGGCAATTATAATAACATTCTCTCTCTTACTTTATTTTGCAGGAAAGTTCCCAGATGACGAAGTGAAGATGGGAGCGATCGGCCTGCGTCCCGGAACCAAGGTAGGGCTGGAGGACCTTCCTGAACACACCTTGCCTTCTCCTTTACTATCTGCAATACAATATTTTTTTAGTATATTTTTGAGGGCCCAAAATTATTGACCAAAATTTTTGAGTGCCAAAAAATTTCGAGTGCCAAAATGTTTTGAGTGCCAAAAAAATTGAGTGCCAAAAATTGGAGTGCCAAACATTTTTGAGCGCCAAAAAAAATTAAGCGCCAAAAATTTTGAGTGCCTAAATTTTTTGAGTGCCAAACATTTTTGAGTGCCAAAAATGTAACTTTTTTTTCTTTTGTATAACTACAGTATGTGTACTAACATACACGGAATAGCTATACGTTACTTCATCCTGTGTTGCTTTATCTATGTAGTATGCTGTGTACAAATATTTAAAAGAATGGTATATCTTTTCATAAATTATTTTTTCCCTCTCTTCCCTTTGCTGGCAGCACTCTGGTAAAGATAAGAAAAAGTTTGCAGGAAGAAATATGTTACCGTACTTTTTACGTTACAGAACACAGACAGACACAAACAGACAGAGCCCCAATCACCACTACTCCACCAATCCCTAATCATGTCACCACCCTTCAGATCATGATGATGGTTCCCTGGAGAGCAGCGTGCAGGAGGCTCAGCGCATCCCCGAGAACCTGCCGCCGGTGATCAACGACCTGGACATCGAGGAGGAGGAGGTGGCCATTGAGAACAGGGCCGAGTACTTACATAAGGTGAGGAGGTATTACTGGAGGGGTGTTGACAGGAACTACCACACGTGTAGGTCTCATGGCCTCTTGTAGCATCCTTATTTTCTTATGTAGGTCTCACGGCCTCTTGTAGCATCCTTATTTTCTTATGTAGGTCTCACGGCCTCTTGTAGCATCCTTATGTTTCTTATGTAGGTATCACGGCCTCTTGTAGCTTCCTTATGTTCTTATGTAGGTATCACGGCCTCTTGTAGCTTCCTTATGTTCTTATGTAGGTATCACGGCCTCTTGTAGCTTCTTTATGTTCTTATGTAGGTATCACGGCCTCTTGTAGCTTCCTTATGTTCTTATGTAGGTATCACTGCCTCTTGTAGCTTCTTTATGTTCTTATGTAGGTATCACGGCCTCTTGTAGCTTCCTTATGTAATTATGTAGGTATCACGGCCTCTTGTAGCTTCTTTATGTTCTTATGTAGGTATCACGGCCTCTTGTAGCTCCTTATGTTCTTATGTAGGTATCACGGCCTCTTGTAGCTTCTTTATGTTCTTATGTAGGTATCACGGCCTCTTGTAGCTTCCTTATGTCTTATGTAGGTATCACGGCCTCTTGTAGCTTCCTTATGTTCTTATGTAGGTATCACGGCTCTTGTAGCTTCCTTATGTTCTTATGTAGGTATCACGGCCTCTTGTAGCTTCCTTATGTTCTTATGTAGGTATCACGGCCTCTTGTAGCTTCCTTATGTTCTTATGTAGGTATCACGGCCTCTTGTAGCTTCCTTATGTTCTTATGTAGGTATCACGGCCTCTTGTAGCTTCCTTATGTTCTTATGTAGGTATCACGCCTCTTGTAGCTTCCTTATGTTCTTATGTAGGTATCACGGCCTCTTGTAGCTTCTTTATGTTCTTATGTAGGTATCACGGCCTCTTGTAGCTTCCTTATGTTTTATGTAGGTATCACGGCCTCTTGTAGCTTCCTTATGTTCTTATGTAGGTATCACGGCCTCTTGTAGCTTCTTTATGTTCTTATGTAGGTATCACGGCCTCTTGTAGCTTCCTTATGTTCTTATGTAGGTATCACGGCCTCTTGTAGCTTCCTTATGTAGGTATCACGGCCTCTTGTAGCTTCTTTATGTTCTTATGTAGGTATCACGGCCTCTTGTAGCTTCCTTATGTTCTTATGTAGGTATCACGGCCTCTTGTAGCTTCTTTATGTTCTTATGTAGGTATCACGGCCTCTTGTAGCTTCTTATGTTCTTGTGTAGGTATCACGGCCTCTTGTAGCTTCCTTATGTTCTTATGTAGGTATCACGGCCTCTTGTAGCTTCCTTATGTTCTTATGTAGGTATCACGGCCTCTTGTAGCTTCTTTATGTTCTTATGTAGGTATCACGGCCTCTTGTAGCTTCTTTATGTTCTTTGTAGGTATCACGGCCTCTTGTAGCTTCTTTATGTTCTTATGTAGGTATCACGGCCTCTTGTAGCTTCCTTATGTTCTTATGTAGGTATCACGGCCTCTTGTAGCTTCTTATGTTCTTCTGTAGGTATCACGGCCTCTTGTAGCTTCCTTATGTTCTTATGTAGGTATCACGGCCTCTTGTAGCTTCTTTATGTTCTTATGTAGGTATCACGGCCTCTTGTAGCTTCTTTATGTTCTTATGTAGGTATCACGGCCTCTTGTAGCTTCCTTATGTTCTTATGTAGGTATCACGGCCTCTTGTAGCTTCTTTATGTTCTTATGTAGGTATCACGGCCTCTTGTAGCTTCTTTATGTTCTTATGTAGGTATCACGGCCTCTTGTAGCTTCTTTATGTTCTTATGTAGGTATCACGGCCTCTTGTAGCTTCTTTATGTTCTTATGTAGGTATCACGGCCTCTTGTAGCTTCTTTATGTTCTTATGTAGGTATCACGGCCTCTTGTAGCTTCTTTATGTTCTTATGTAGGTATCACGGCCTCTTGTAGCTTCTTTATGTTCTTATGTAGGTATCACGGCCTCTTGTAGCTTCCTTATGTTCTTATGTAGGTATCACGGCCTCTTGTAGCTTCTTTATGTTCTTATGTAGGTATCACGGCCTCTTGTAGCTTCCTTATGTTCTTATGTAGGTATCACGGCCTCTTGTAGCTTCTTTATGTTCTTATGTAGGTATCACGGCCTCTTGTAGCTTCCTTATGTTCTTATGTAGGTATCACGGCCTCTTGTAGCTTCTTTATGTTCTTATGTAGGTATCACGGCCTCTTGTAGCTTCCTTATGTTCTTATGTAGGTATCACTGCCTCTTGTAGCTTCTTTATGTTCTTATGTAGGTATCACGGCCTCTTGTAGCTTCCTTATGTTCTTATGTAGGTATCACGGCCTCTTGTAGCTTCTTTATGTTCTTATGTAGGTATCACGGCCTCTTGTAGCTTCCTTATGTTCTTATGTAGGTATCACGGCCTCTTGTAGCTTCTTTATGTTCTTATGTAGGTATCACGGCCTCTTGTAGCTTCCTTATGTTCTTATGTAGGTATCACGGCCTCTTGTAGCTTCTTTATGTTCTTATGTAGGTATCACGGCCTCTTGTAGCTTCTTATGTTCTTATGTAGGTATCACTGCCTCTTGTAGCTTCTTATGTTCTTATGTAGGTATCACGGCCTCTTGTAGCTTCTTTATGTTCTTATGTAGGTATCACGGCCTCTTGTAGCTTCCTTATGTTCTTATGTAGGTATCACGGCCTCTTGTAGCTTCCTTATGTAATTATGTAGGTATCACGGCCTCTTGTAGCTTCTTTATGTTCTTATCTAGGTATCACGGCCTCTTGTAGCTTCTTTATGTTCTTATGTAGGTATCACGGCCTCTTGTAGCTTCCTTATGTAATTATGTAGGTATCACGGCCTCTTGTAGCTTCTTTATGTTCTTATCTAGGTATCACGGCCTCTTGTAGCTTCTTTATGTTCTTCTGTTGTTGTGTCACAGGTTCAGAAGAGAGTGAAGGAATACAAGGTAAAGATCCTGAATGACATGAGGCCCGGCAAGAAGCTGCTGGTGCTGGACATTGACTACACTCTCTTTGACCACCGCTCCACCGCCGAGACGGGAGCCGAGCTGATGCGGCCATACCTGCACGAGTTCCTCACGGCGTCCTACAAGGTAAGGTCAGGTCAGGTCAGGTCAGGTCAGGTGTCTGGGATTCAATGTTTTAAGGCATGAAATTAGCCGTAAACACTCAGGAAAGGATTTTAGACATAAGACATTGATTCAAGAGAGCATTTAAAAGACACCAAATTCAGAACATATGATTTTAGACTTAGACATAGACATTGAGACCATACAGACCTCACCCTTATATACTGTCTATATATACCATACTCTCTCTCTCTCTCTCTCTCTCTGTGTCTCTCTCTCTGTCTCGTCTCTCTCTCTCTCTCTGTCTCTGTGTCTCGTCTCTCTCTCTCTATGTCTCGTCTCTCTCTCTCTCTCTCTCTCTGTCTCTGTGTCTCGTCTCTCTCTCTCTGTGTCTCTCTCTCTCTCTCTCTCTCCTCTCTCTCTCTCTCTCTCTCTCTCTCTCTCTCTCTCTCTCTCTCTCTCTCTCTCTCTCCTCCCTCCCCAGCACTACGACCTAGTGATCTGGTCGGCCACAAGCATGAAGTGGATCGTGGAGAAGATGAAGCTGCTCGGCGTGTCCAGCCACCCGGACTACAAGATTACCTTCTACCTGGACTCCCTGGCCATGATCACCGTAGAGACACACAAGTACGGAGTCATAGAGGTGGGTGGGGGGGGAGGTCCTGTGGGTGGGTGGGGGGGAGGTCCTGTGGGTGGGTGGGGGGGAGGTCCTGTGGGTGGGTGGGGGGGGAGGTCCTGTGGGTGGGGGGGGGAGGTCCTGTGGGTGGGTGGGTGGGTGAGGTCCTGGGGGTGGGGGGGAGGTCCTGTGGGTGGGTGGGGGGGGAGGTCCTGTGGGTGGGTGGGGGGAGGTCCTGTGGGTGGGTGGGGGGGAGGTCCTGTGGGTGGGTGGGGGGGGAAGTCCTGTGGATGGGTGGAGGGGGGTGTCCTGTGGGGTGGGGTGGGGGTGGAGGTCCTGTTGATGGGTCTTGAGGTGGGTGGGGGGGAGGTCTTAGCCGGCCCTGTGTGTGTGTTCGCCTGTTTGATTAGCTGGTGGTTTGTCTGTTAATACCTGAAATACCTGAATAAGCTTGCACATCTCAAATAAGCTGAAATGCGGCGTAAATAGGCTGAAGTACCTGAATAATAGGTTGAAATATAAGCTGAAATACTTGAATAATAAGCTTGAAAGGCAGAAATAAGCTGAAATACTGCTTAAATAGGCGGAAATACCTGAATAATAGACTGAAATATAAGCTGAAATACTGCTTAAATAGGCTGAAATGCGGTGTAAATAGGCGGAAATACCTGAATAATAGGCTGAAATACTTGAATAATAAGCTTGAAAGGTAGAAATAAGCTGAAATGCGGCTTAAATACCTGAATAATAAGCTGAAATACGTCTTACATAGGCTGAGATTCCCTTATGACCTATATTGTGGTGACCTATGATGTTATGAGGACAGTATCTTCCCTTATATGACCCATGTTGTGGTGGGTACTGATGGTGGTTGCCGTGCCCCTGGGTCAGGTCAAGCCGCTGGGCGTGGTGTGGGGCAAGTATGACCACTACACCCAACACAACACCATCATGTTCGACGACCTGCGCAGAAACTTCCTTATGAACCCCCAGAACGGCCTCAAGATCCGCGCCTTCCGCCAGGTAGGAGTAGTAGTAGTAGTAGCGGTGGTTGTAATAGTCGTAGTAGTAGTGGTTGTAGTAGTCATAGTAGTAGTCGTAGTAGTAGTAGTAGTATGGTAGTAGTAGTAGTGGTAGTAGTAGTAGTAGTAGTGGTAGTAGTAGGTAGTAGTAGTAGTTGTAGTAGTAGTAGTAGTGATTGTAGTAGTAGTAGTAATAGTGGTTGTAGTAGTAGTAGTAGTAGTAGTAGTAGTAGTAGTAGTAGTAGTAGTAGTAGTAGTAGTAGTAGTATAGTAGTAGTAGTTGTAGTAGTAGTAGTAGTAGTAGTAGTAGTAGTAATAGTGTTGTAGTAGTAGTAGTAGTAGTAGTAGTAATAGTGATTGTAGTAGTACGTAGTAGTAATAGTGGTTGTAGTAGTAGTAGTAGTACCTAGCCTAACCTATATAGTAGTAGTAGTAGTTGTTGTTGTTGCTAAAATCTGATATTAAACAGAAAGATGATAACAATAACAATATAATAATAATAACAATAATAATAATAATAACAATAATAAGATAACAATATAATAATGCCGATTCCTCTGCCAGGCACACGTCAACCGCACCACGGACCGAGAGCTGCTCCGCCTTGCAGCCTACCTGGAGGACATCGCCACCGAGGAGGACATCTCTTCCCTGAACCACGGCAAATGGGAACACTACCGCAAGGATGGCTACAACTGACCACGCACCACTCCGCTGCTCCAGGCGGCGGTGGTCTGGCTCTCTCTTCCACGCCCAGACCTGAGTTGGTAGGGCCGTCTGCCGTGTGTTAGCTGTGCGCTGTGTTTGTGTAAATAATGCCTTCGTCACGCCTGTCGCCGTACTCGTTTATAATCTATTATTTTTATTATGGTCAAAATGCAGTAAGGAAGCCACGCCCCCCTGCCCCCTGCCCCTTCTATTTTACGGGGCAGCTGATTGGTGCATTCCTCGTATCATCACTACCAATCACAATATCTTCACTACTTAACAACGCGTGACCACTGGACAGAGCAATCTTCACTACAAAGGGTGACAAAATGCGTGACCTTCTTGGTGCATTTTGACCATAATAAAAAAAATAGGCTATCTATAGGTGATGTGTGTTAGATCCGAACAGCCGTGATTGGCGGTATTTACACAGACAACACGTCAGTTAGGAGTGTGTGTGTGTGTGGGGTGTGAGGGAAGTAACCAGGGAAGGGTGTGAAGGAGGGAGGAGGTTAGGTTAGGTGAGGTGAGGTGAGGTGAGGTGAGGTGAGGTGAGGTTAGGTTAGGTTAGGTTAGGTTTAGGTGAGGTGAGGTGAGGTGAGGTGAGGTGAGGTGAGGTGAGGTTAGGTTAGGTTAGGTTAGGTTAGGTTAGGTTAGGGTGTGAGGGAAGTAACCAGGGGAGGTTAGGTTAGGTTAGGGTGTGAGGGAAGTAACCAGGGGAGGTTAGGTTAGGTTAGGTTAGGGTGTGAGGGAAGTAACCAGGGGAGGTTAGGTTAGGTTAGGTTAGGTTAGGTTAGGGTGTGAGGGAAGTAACCAGGGGAGGTTAGGTTAGGTTAGGTTAGGTTAGGGTGTGAGGGAAGTAACCAGGGAAGGTTAGGTTAGGTTAGGGTGTGAGGGAAGTAACCAGGGGAGGGTGTGAAGGAGGGAGGAGGGTGGGTTTTAAGGTGCCTTGTTTCCTATCATTTAGTTGGCAGTGGTGTTGATGGTCACAGGCCGGGGGTACGGGGTGGTGTGTGTGTGTGTGTGTGTGTGTGTGTGCGTGCGTGCGTGCGTGTGTGTGTGTGTGTGTGTGTGTGTGTGGCGACTCACCGCTGCCCTGCTTCTAACTGTGCATGGCAAGACGTCAGTGTAGGGGCGAGGGTAACGGTTGAGTCATGCCAGAAAGGTGTCCTGTGTTTCCCCCAGCCAGTCAGTCTGTAAATCCATCAGTCATTTTGTATTCATGGATTCTTTAGATAACAGAACAGGCCCGGAAGATGCCTTGGGAAAGTAGGTTTAAATCGTCTTAACCCCTTGAGACCCAGAACGTAATTTCCATTGTAATTTGGGTGCCCTACGACGATTTTCATTAATGTAAGCAATATTTTATAGCTATGACCTGTGTAGCATCCTTGTCCACTAGCTAATTTGGTATATTAAGTTACTTTTCGTAATTTTATGGCTAACGACAGGCAAGTTTTATAGCCAAGGAAAGATCTGGGTCTCAAGGGGTTCAAATAGAGGACGTGTGTGTGATGATGGGAGATACAAGTGGTGTTGAAGGGTAGTTGTAAGAGGTGATGAGGTGTGGTGTGGTGAGGTGTGGTGTGGGCTCAAGGTGTAGCAAGGACCATAAAGCTTT
This sequence comes from Chionoecetes opilio, assembly GCA_016584305.1. NCBI lineage: Eukaryota > Metazoa > Arthropoda > Malacostraca > Decapoda > Majidae > Chionoecetes > Chionoecetes opilio. The sequence continues at coordinate 413,214 of JACEEZ010023716.1, read as the reverse complement.
AGGATTTAGTGAGTAATGGTGTGAGTGTTGTGGCTGGCAGTGTATTTACCTAGTTGTGTTTTACAGGGCCTGAGCTACACTGTGTTTGTGAGTGTGTGCGTGTGAATTAATCCGTCATGTTGAATCTCTTACGTTGTATAGTCTATTTTTTGTATTAGGGTCAAAATGCAGTAAGGAAGCCACGCCCCCTGCCTGCCCTTCTATTCTACGGGGCAGCTGATTGGTGCACTCCTCGTATCATCACTACCCATCACAATATCTTCACTACTTAACAGCGGCGTGACCACTGGACAGCAATCTTCACTACAAAGGGATTCTTGATTTTGTCACCCTCTGTAGTGAAGATTGCTCTGTCCAGTGGTCACGCCGCTGTTAAGTAGTGAAGATATTGTGATTGGTAGTGATGATACGAGGAATGCACCAATCAGCTGCCCCGTAGAATAGAAGGGCAGGCAGGGGGCGTGGCTTCCTTACTGCATTTTGACCATAATACAAAGAATAGACTATAGCAAACAGCGTAGAATACATATCGGTATTTTCCAACCATGTATGTGTGAGGGTCATCTGTAGAGTCTCTGATCAGCTACATTCCTCTCCCACTAGGAGGCTGGATAATTTCATGGATGGGGATGAAAGGTGGATGTGATGTAGGTAGTGTTAAATAATAAGAACTACCACGTGTAGGTCTCGCGGCCTCTTGTAGCTTCCTTATTTTCTAATGTTGTTATGTTCACTTGAAGAATCCTCCTTTAGTAAGTTGATGGCTAGTGTCTGGCTAGGTAGTGTCTGGGCCTTAGCTAGGTGGGGGAGGATAGGTGTTGAGGTGTTGGGAGCAGAGAAACAGAGGGAGTTGGGAGGATAGAGAGAGGGAGATAGAGAGAGATAGAGAGAGTTGGGAGGATAGAGAGAGGGAGAGAGAGAGTTGGGAGGATAGAGAGAGAGATAGAGAGTTGGGAGGATAGAGAGAGAGTTGGGAGGCTAGAGAGAGAGAGTTGGGAGGATAGAGAGAGGGAGTTGGGAGGATAGAGAGAGGGAGAGAGAGAGTTGGGAGGATAGAGAGAGATAGAGAGTTGGGAGGATAGAGAGGGAGAGTTGGGAGGCTAGAGAGAGGGAGTTGGGAGGATAGAGAGAGATAGAGAGTTGGGAGGATAGAGAGAGAGAGTTGGGAGGATAGAGAAAGAGATAGAGAGTTGGGAGGATAGAGAGAGTTGGGAGGATAGAGAGAGTTGGGAGGATAGAGAGAGGGAGATAGAGAGAGTTGGGAGGATAGAGAGTCTGGGCTTCCCGGCAGTGTGTAGCCAAGGGGTCTTTTTCTCTTCTTATAAATCACTAACCTTCATTTGATTTGACCATCCTACTCTCCTTCCTCTCCCCTTCCCTCACCGCTCCACTCCTTCTCTACCCTCTACCCTTTTATATGCCTCTTATATCACCCTATTCATGCTTTGCCATAGTGCCATAGGACCTCTGATGGCTGGCATATGACCTCTGATGGCTGGCATATGACCTCTGATGGCTGGCATATGACCTCTGATGGCTGGCATATGACCTCTGATGGCTAGCATAGGACCTCTGATGGCTGGCATATGACCTCTGATGGCTGGCATATGACCTCTGATGGCTGGCATATGACCTCTGATGGCTGGCATATGACCTATGATGGCTGGCATATGACCTATGATGGCTGGCATAGGACCTCTGATGGCTGGCATATGACCTCTGATGGCTGGCATATGACCTCTGATGGACTGGCATATGACCTCTGATGGCTGGCATATGACCTCTGATGGCTGGCATATGACCTGATGCTGCAATATAACCTCTGAGGCTGGCTATGACCTCTGATGGCTGGCATATGACCTCTGATGGCTGGCATAGGACCTCTGATGGCTGCATATGACCTCTGATGCTGGCATATGACCTCTGATGGTGGCATATGACCTCTGATGGCTGGCATATGACCTCTGATGGCTGGCATATGACCTCTGATGGCTGGCATATGACCTCTGATGGCTGGCATATGACCTCTGATGGCTGGCATATGACCTCTGATGGCTGGCATATGACCTCTGATGGCTGGCATATGACCTCTGATGGCTGGCATATGACCTCTGATGGCTGGCATATGACCTCTGATGGGTGGCATATGACCTATGATGGCTGGCATATGACCTCTGATGGCTGGCATATTTCCCCCTTTGGCATTACATTCAGTCAACCTCATGTAAATCATTAACCAGGGTAGCTGTAGCCTGTTATGGGGGTGTACCTTGAGGGCCTGTACTCTGGGTGGCAGCATTACTGACCTTCATAGAGGCAGCGAGGGTTAGGTGGTGGTCAGGTCACATCATTATTGACCTACATAGAGCAGTGCATTTTTTAACATGCTAACTGGGCGACCAAAATGTCTCCCAGTGATGAAAAACTGTCGCCCAGTAAGAACATTTTTAAGCTAGTAGGCGACAAGATATATATATTCATCAACACCTTCCTGGATGCAATGGCTCATCATGTCTGTGTGTGCTAAATGTGTGTGCAAGATGCAGGAAGTAATGGATTCAAGCTGGAAAAGCGTAGATTTAAAAATGAAATAGGGAAAAATTGGTTCACAAATAGGGTGGTGAATGATTGGAATGGACTCGCCTCCCATCTGGATATCCAAGGAATGTCGCCCAGTGAGATTTGCTTAAAAAAGGCACTGAGATAGAGGCAGCAAGGGTTATCGGGTGGTCAGGGGAAGAGTAAGGGATGCAAATCATAACACGGTGTAAGGAATTGTCCAGCCGTGTTTAGTGTTGACCATCGCCGCCTCGCCTCAATGGTCCAACTTTCCATCTTGTTTCGCCCTGACGGATTTCATCTACTTTCAACAGGTAAACGTCCTTCATTTGATTTAACCCTCCAACTCTATCATCCCATCCCTTTGTCCATCCTCTCTAACATCCCATCCCTTTCCCCATCCTTCTCTCTAACATCCCATCCCTCTCCCCATCCTTAAAATCCCATCCCTTTCCCCATCCTTCTCCTAACATCCCATCCCTCTCTCTAACACCCCCCCTTTCCCCATCCTTTCTCTAACATCCCATCCCTTTCCCATCCTTCTCTCTAACATCCCATCCCTTTCCCCATCCTTCTCTCTAACATCCCATCCTTTTCCCCATCCTTCTCTCTAACATCCCATCCCTTTCCCCATCCTTCTCTCTAACATCCCATCCCTTTCCCCATCCCTCTCTCTAACATCCCATCCTTTTCCCCATCCTTCTCTCTAACATCCCATCCCTTTCCCATCCTTCTCTTCTAACATCCCATCCCTTTCCCCATCCTTCTCTCTAACATCCCATCCCTTTCCCATCCTTCTCTCTAACATCCCATCCCTTTCCCCATCCTTCTCTCTAACATCCCATCCCTTTCCCCATCCTTAACATCCCATCCCTTTCCCCATCCTTCTCTCTAACATCCCATCCCTCTCTCTAACATCCCATCCCTTTCCCCATCCTTCTCTCTAACATCCCATCCCTTTCCCCATCCTTCTCTCTAACATCCCATCCCTTTCCCCATCCTTCTCTAACACCCCATCCCTTTCCCCATCCTTCTCTCTAACATCCCATCCCTTTCCCCATCCTTAACATCCCATCCTTTTCCCCATCCTTCTCTCTAACATTCCATCCCTTTCCCCATCCCTCTCTCTAACATCCCATCCCTTTCCCCATCCTTCTCTCTAACATCCATCCCTTTCCCCATCCTCTCTCTAACATCCCATCCCTTTCCCCATCCTTCTCTCTAACATCCCATCCCTTTCCCCATCCTTCTCTAACACCCATCCTTTCCCACCTTCTCTCTAACATCCCATCCCTTTCCCCATCCTTAACATCCCATCCTTTTCCCCATCCTTCTCTCTAACATCCCATCCCTTTCCCCATCCCTCTCTCTAACCCTCCCCTTTTTATGCTTTGCCATAGTGCCATATGACCTCTGATGGCTGGCATATTTCCCCTTTTGCCATTTCAATCAATCAATCAATGTTCCAACTTGACGGCTGCTTTGTCGGTCTAATGCCAGGGATGCAAGACAATGGTTACATTTTGTGATTCTACTTTGGTGTAAGGAGTAGCATGTTCTCAGAAGGTATTATTGTTCATTCGTGTAACCTTCACCCAAAAATTCTCATGTCTCACGGCCTCTTGTAGCTTCTTTATGTTCTTATGTCTCACGGCCTCTTGTAGCTTCTTTATGTTCTTATGTTTCACGGCCTCTTGTAGCTTCCTTATTTTCTTATGTCTCACGGCCTCTTGTAGCTTCCTTATTTTCTTATGTCTCATGGCCTCTTGTAGCTTCCTTATTTTCTCATGTTCTTATGTCTCTCAGCCTCTTGTAGCTTCCTTATTTTCTTATGTCTCACGGCTCTTGTGCTTCCTTTATTTTCTATGTCTCACGCCTCTTGTAGCTTCCTTATTTTCTTATGTCTCACGGCCTCTTGTAGCTTCCTTATTTTCTTAGGTTCTTATGTCACACGGCCTCTTGTAGCTTCCTTATTTTCTTAGGTTCTTATGTCACACGGCCTCTTGTAGCTTCCTTATTTTCTTAGGTTCTTATGTCTCACGGCCTCTTGTAGCTTCCTTATTTTCTTAGGTTCTTATGTCTCACGGCCTCTTGTAGCTTCCTTATGTTCTTATGTCTCACGGCCTCTTGTAGCTTCCTTATGTTATGTTCTTATTCTACGCCTCTTGTAGCTTCCTTATGTTCTTATGTCTTACGGCCTCTTGTAGCTTCCTTATGTTATGTTCTTATGTCTTACGGCCTCTTGTAGCTTCCTTATGTTCTTATGTCTATAGTTCAGTGGCATCTCAAATCTCTAGTGTATTTTCTGAGGTACATATTCTTGTGTTGGTAATTCCTTCCTGCCATTCATTAGGCTTTGAGAGACTGTTTATGTTTATTTACACCACCACCTTGTCAACCCTTGTAGCCATCGCAGGGTTGTCAACAATGCCCGCCACACAAGGCCTGAACCTGGGACTGCGGGGTACTAAGGGTGATTTAAGTGTGAAATAAGGTTGTACAATTTATTTCCTTGTTTCTAATCAGCGAATGAAAGATATTTGTCTAATTAAATGACTTAGGAGATTCCCTGATGGCTGTGTATGTAGGTAATTCTAAATATTTGCTTGTGTTATGTACTGGGTTCTGTACTGGGTCGTGTTGGCTTGTATGAGGTGACCAAACGGCTGAGCTTGTAGTATGTAAGTCTCATCATGCAAACATTTCAAACATGTGAATAATGAACATTGAAAACCAGAAAGATGTGTATGTTATGACAGCCTTACAGATGTGTTGTAGTGACCTCCTGACCTGACCTCCACCCTCCACCAAAGTGTTGTCCAGGAAGGTGCAACGCCAACACTGCCAATCACTGTACACAACATAAGGAAGCTACAAGAGGCCGCGAGACCTACACGTGGTAGTTCCTGTTATTTAATACTACCTACATCCACCTTGCATCCCCATCCATGAATTTATCCTCAAATGAAATCCAGCCTGAAATGAAAAACAAATGTATTGTGTATACATAGATCTGTGTTGAGTTAGCCGATGTTGGGTGTGGCAATACTTAAAAAAAACCACCAACATAGCCAGGGAACTGAAGAGAAAACCAAGAACTTTAAAATGAAAAAAAAAAACCAAGAACTTTAAAATGAAAAAAAAAAACCAAGAACTTTAAAATGAAAAAAAACACCAAGAACTTTAAAATAAAAAAACAAACAAGAACTTTAAAAAAAAACACCAAGAACTTTAAAATGAAAAAAACAACACAAGAACTTTAAAATGAAAAAAAACCCAAGAACTTTAAATGAAAAAAAAACCAAGAACTTTAAAATGAAAAAAAAACACAAGAACTTTAAAATGAAAAAAAACACCAAGAACTTTAAAATGAAAAAAAACCAAGAACTTTAAAATGAAAAAAAACACCAAGAACTTTAAAATGAAAAAAAACACCAAGAACTTTAAAATGAAAAAAAACCCAAGAACTTTAAAATGAAAAAAAACACCAAGAACTTTAAAATGAAAAAAACCAAGAACTTTAAAATGAAAAAACCCAAGAACTTTAAAATGAAAAAAACACAAGAACTTTAAAATGAAAAAAACCCAAGAACTTTAAAATGAAAAAAACAAGAAACTTTAAAATGAAAAAAACACAAGAACTTTAAAATGAAAAAACCAAGAACTTTAAAATGAAAAAACCAAGAACTTTAAAATGAAAAAAACCAAGAACTTTAAAATGAAAAAAACAAGAACTTTAAAATGAAAAAACCAAGAACTTTAAAATGAAAAAACCAAGAACTTTAAAATGAAAAAAACAAGAAATTTAAAATGAAAAAACCCCTTAAAATGAAAAAAACAAGAACTTTAAAATGAAAAAAACGAACTTTAAAATGAAAAAAAAACCAATAACTTAAAATGAAAAAAAAAAAAAAACTTAAAAATGACCCCCCCCCTCCCCAAACAAAAAACCAGGGAACAGCGATGAAGAGAAAACCACTCAAGAACTTTAAAATATTTATTCATGGGCTTCATGTGAATGGTCTAACAAACCAAAGTAGGAGTATGAAAACAGCGGCGGCGGCGGCGGCGGCATCGACACACACAAGACTCGGGACACGGGAAGCAGAAGGAAACAAAACCGTAACAAGACGAGCGAGGGCGGAGGGCCAACCATCACGGCCCTCCATAATGTGCAGGGCCAACCATCACGGCCCTCCATAATGTGCAGGGCCAACCATCACGACCCTCCAATGTGCAGGCCACCATATGACCCACATAATGTGCAGGGCCAACCATCACGACCCTCCATAATGTGCAGGGCCAACCATCACGGCCCTCCATAATGTGCAGGGCCAACCATCACGGCCCTCCATAATGTGCAGGGCCAACCATTATGACCCTCCATAATGTGCAGGGCCAACCATCACGACCCTCCATAATGTGCAGGGCCAACCATCACGACCCTCCATAATGTGCAGGGCCAACCATCACGGCCCTCCATAATGTGCAGGGCCAACCATTACGACCCTCCATAATGTGCAGGGCCAACCATCACGACCCTCCATAATGTGCAGGGCCAACCATCACGGCCCTCCATAATGTGCAGGGCCAACCATCACGGCCCTCCATAATGTGCAGGGCCAACCATCACGGCCCTCCATAATGTGCAGGGCCCAACCATCACGAACCTCATAATGGCAGGCAACCATCACGACCTCTCCACTAATGTGCAGGCCAACTACACGGCCCCATAATGTGCAGGCCAATTATAGCTTCACGTTAAAAAAAAAAAAAAGAGCAGAACCGTCCACAATGTCACCGAGCATCAAGACGACAGACAAAGATGCGGCGAATTCATATCTTTGGCATGTAACCGATACTGATATTTTTTTAACGAGTGAAAACTCGCCCTTGTGCTTACGACTGATATTGATGCCAGTAGTATGTTCTTCTAAATTTCCCTTGTATTTACCATGTTAACATAGTACCAGTAAACAATCATTTTTTTTAGCATGAGACCTTAAGATAGAATGGAATTTTTGCCTCGTTAAAAAAAATAGAGTATAGACATGGAGTGGTAGTGTACTGGTTTATCCTGACTAGGGGCCCGGCATACATGACAGGCGCTGACATGCCCTGACCTGTGCTCTGATTAAAGACAAGACTGAGGTTGACATGTTGCAATAATGACCCATTCTAACCTCAATGCCGACACTTCCTTAAATGCTCGGCCAAGTTTCACCCTTTTGACACCAACAGAATATGCTCATCCATGCTTTTCCAGCTTAATGGCTTCACAAATGACCAGATGTTGGGGTGTATGTAGGTCTGTACTCCTTCATTCTACATACACAAGTTTTAAAGTGTGTAAGAAATCCACTACTTCACAAAACAAACACCTGGTGAAAGTTTAGTCCAGGTGTGTCAATGTTAAGTAGAGTGAGGCTTGCTGCAAACACAACCACCAACACTGACATCATCTCCACTAGAGCAAAGAGTCTGGCACATTTCCCCCTTCTTGGTCTGGCACATAAACCTTTTTTTTTTTGGCATTAAATCAATCAATCAATCCCCCTTTTTGGCATTAAATCAATCAATCAATCCCCCTTTTTGGCATTAAATCAATCAATCAATCCCCCTTTTTGGCATTAAATCAATCAATCAATCCCCCTTTTGGCATTAAATCAATCAATCAATCCCCCTTTTGGCATTAAATCAATCAATCAATCCCCCTTTTGGCATTAAATCAATCAATCAATCCCCCTTTTGGCATTAAATCAATCAATCAATCCCCCTTTTTGGCATTAAATCAATCAATCAATCCCCCTTTTGGCATTAAATCAATCAATCAATCCCCCTTTTGGCATTAAATCAATCAATCAATCCTTTGCATTAATCAATCAATCAATCTCCTTTTTGGCATTAAATCAATCAATCAATCCCCTTTTGGGCATTAAATCAATCAATCAATCCCCTTTTGGGCATTAAATCAATCAATCAATCCCCTTTTGGGCATTAAATAAATAAATCCACTAGAGGAGAATGATGTCAGAAGGGAGAGAGGAGCTGTCACAAACACCCCAACACCTTGTAATGCATTTAACACCACCACTGTCTCATCCAACCTTGCTATGAGGCACAGTGAGTCTGGCACATTTCCCCCTTTTTGCCATTAAATAAATAAATCCACTAGAGCATAAAGATGTCAGAAGGAGAGAGGAGCTGCCAAAAACACCCCAACACCTTGTAATGCATCAACCACCACCACAACATTGCCCAACCTTGCTCAGGAACTACCACGTGTAGGTCTCGCGGCCTCTTGTAGCTTCCTTATGTTCTTATGAGGCGCAGGACACAATCAGCTCCTCTCTCACAACACACAGTAGAAAATGATGAGGAATGTATCTTACAAGGGAGGCTGGGAGGGTCGTGGCTCTAGGCAAAGTAACTAAGAACTCTGGTACTCTGGCTCTAGGTACACGCCAGTCCCTGACAGCGCGTCCCTGGGGTCTGAGGTGCAACGCTGGGTCCCTTGTATCACACGGCCAGGGGGCGGGGCGGGGCGCAGGCCTCACCACGCCCCGTGACGCCAAGGGGACCAGCACGCATGGGGAAACGCGAGCAACGATGGCACGCACACAGACGTTTACGTAAACACAACGGAACGACAGGATTTTCAGGCTGACCTAGACATACGGACAGCGTGATTTGATGACCTTCTGCTTAGAGTGAGAGCTACAGGTGTGAAACGAGAGCATCGACGGCACACACACACAGACGTAAACACAACAGAACGACAGGAACGACAGGATTTTCAGGCTGACCTAGACATAAGGACAGCCTGATTTGATGACCTTCTGCTTAGAGTGAGAGCTACAAGTGTGAAACGAAAGCAACGACAGCACACACACAGATGTAAACACAACAGAACGACAGGATTTTCAGGCTGACCGAGACACGTACAGTCTGACAACCTTCTTAGAGTGAGAGCTACAGGTGGTGGGCCTATGTACAGGTGGCGGTGCGAGGGTAGCGATAAGGTGCGGCGACAAGACGGTACAGGGATGAGGGTTTGGCCGGTCTGCGGCGACAAGCGGCGGCGTTGAGAAGTTACGTCAAAATGGGGTTGATCGTGGGAAAAGACTTGGGAGATTCTGCACACAAATACTTCAGCAAGAAAAATAGAAATATAGTCAATAATAAAACAACATATCAAGGTTGCTTTATGCTTACTTAACCCCTTGAGACTAGAGTGTAATTTCCATTGTAATTTCACTACCATAGACGATGGGTTTCCTGGAGACAGAGGAGACAGGCTGATGGCGGAGACGTTGATGCTGTTGATGAGGCGTCCAGTACTCGCGGAGACGACAACACGGAGAGTGGGAAGGCTGGATAACAAACTGACATGGAGATAACTACCCTTTTGAACTTTCTTAATGACTCGCTTCACCTCAAAGTGCCATATGACCTCTGATGTCTGACACATTCCCCTTTTTTTGCATTAAATCACTCAATCTTCACCTCAAGGCATACCATTCTTACAAACACTGACAGACAACTGGAAGGCCTCACTCTCATCACAATATCCCTCTATGAGTACCCTGCACATCCTCATCAGTGGGTCAGACTCATCATCCTTATCATCATCATTCTTCACCATACATCATCCTTCGTCATTGATCAGGAGAAACTCATCATCTGTATCATCATCCTTCATCATACATCCTCCTCCATCATCATCATCAGCAGAGACTCATCATCCATACAATGACTCAGATTACATCATCACATCAACACCAGAACATAAATGAACACACTGAGTCCTGTTCCTGACATGTTCCTCCCTTGGCCATAACAATCATTTCTAGTGTTTTATTTTCTATTTCTATTACTAAATCCGTCTATTTACTGCAAAGGCTTCAGAATTAGTCCACTAAATCATCACAAAACGTACCATCACTGCATCTTAACTCTTTATACAAGAATACATACGCCAAATTTTTTTCATCCCAAGTGACCAACCCTAAAAAAAAAAAAAATCATCCCGTGACAAAACCTTAAAAAAAAAAAAATAATAATTCATCCAAGTGACCAAACCTTAAAAAAAAAAAAAAAAATCATCCCAAGTGACCAAACCTTAAAAAAAAAAAAAATCATCCCAAGTGACCAAACCGAAAAAAAAAAATATTAAATCATCCCAAGTGACCAAAAAAAAAAAAAAAAAAAAAATCATCCCAAGTGACCAAACCTAAAAAAAAAAAAAAAAAAATACCAAACCGTGACCAAATAAAAAAAAAAAAAAAAAAAAAAAAATCGTTCCAAGTGACCAAACCTAAAAAAAAAAAAAAATCCAAGTGACCAAACCTAAAAAAAAAAAAAAAAAATCCCAAGTGACCAAACCTAAAAAAAAAAAAAAAATATCCCAAGTGACCAAACCTAAAAAAAAAAAAAAAAATCGTCCAAGTGACCAACCTAAAAAAAAAAAAAAATCATCCCAAGTGACCAACCTAAAAAAAAAAAAAAAAAAAAATCTATCCCAAGTGACCAAACCTAAAAAAAAAAAAAAAAAAAAAAAAAAAAAAAAAGTTCCAAGTGACTAAACCTAAAAAAAAAAAAAAAAAAAGTTCCAAGTGACCAAACCTAAAAAAAAAAAAAAAAAAAAAAAAAAAAAGTGCCAAGTGACTAAACCTAAAAAAAAAAATATCCGAAGTGCCCAAACCTAAAAAAAAAAAAAAAAAAAATTAATCCCAAGTGACCATACCTTAAAACAACAACAAAAACAACAACAACAACAACTGAGTACTGTTCAATGCCATAACAAAACTTAGCATTGTGTTGATAATTATAAGAAGATAAAGCAAGATATATGATACTATAATCCAAGCTTGATGAATAACTGACAATAGTGTACAGTTAAGTTTGGCTAAAATAACACAGTAGAATAAAATTAGAGGAAAACATGGAAAAAAAGGTGAGGTTAGTTGATCACTTTTCATGAATCTGAAAATTTGTATCAAGAAGGCGACAGAAAGGGAATGTTGTGCCTCCATGAAGACAGGTCCTGATATGTCCACACACACACACACACAGACACACACACAGACCAAACCACAGGAACTACCACGTGTAGGTCTCGCAGCCTCTTGTAGCTTCCTTATTTTCTTATGTAACCGTAATCTTGAAAACAGTGGAGTGTGTATGTGTGTATGTGTGTGTGTGTGTGTGTTCACCAATGCCTAAACCAGCAACATATCCACACCAACACACACATCACCTCATCACACCATCCATTCCCCGCCCCACACACACACACACACTCACACACACACTCCTCATAGCTGTGCCAAACCAACAGTGTCACAAACAATACAAATATAGACAGCATATATATGTATCTATTTACACACACCACTTCTTCAACTTCAAGCTAAAAAAACACATCACTTTCGCTAGTAAAAAATGTCAACGAGTGCTTTGCTTACGCTACGGTTGTCCGGTGAGGCGACAAGTGCAGGCAACAGGGCGAAGGACTACCACGAAACGCTAGTAAAAAACACAGCCCGCGAGATATTCCCAAACGACGGTAGAAAACAGATCCAGCGCAGGAATGATATGCTTTACGACCGGCCAACGATTACGATGACGAGAAAAGACACTAAACCTACCGAGCTATTCTGACACTCAAATGACGGAAATAAATGAGTTGACGGTCTACGCTACGACGAGGAAACGAAATGACGTAGATGCTTCAAGACTATGGACAGATTGTTTGTTTACGAGTTACTACTACGACATATAAACAAACGCTGCCTTACGGCCACTCCTGTACCACTCCTTAGCTGCCCTGACTTATTATTACTGATAAGTGGTGTGGGATTAAGGGGGTGTTCAGTGGTGCGTCTTGTGTCTGTCTGTATGTGTGTATGTGTGTGTATGTGCGTGTCGGTGTGTGCCTGTATGTATGTGGGTATGTGTGTCTGTGTGTGTCTTTGGTATGTGTGTGTCTGTGTGTCTTTGGTATGTGTGTCTCTGTGTGTGTCTATGTGTCTTTGGAGCCTAACTGTTCAATTTCCAGGATAACTTAGTCTACTTTTATGTCTTAGGTTATAAGTATGTATTGTGTTCAGAGCTTGTAAGAAAGAAAGAATAGAAAAAACTGGTTCATATTTGACTAGGTTGTTTACATAAGTTATAGCTAGATTACCTCTCTCTCTCTCTCTCTCTCTCTCTCTCTCTCTCTCTCGTCCAACACACTACCCAAAGCAAATCTATGATACAATATAAAGCTGACTTGTCCTAGAAATAAAATAAAAAGGTTCTGGGCTAACAAATACTTCGATCATTTCAGAGCAACATTACGTAGGATCAAACAAAAGAGCATAAATATAACCACTACGTAATACACAGCCTACGTAAGGGAGCAACACTGAGCCCAGAAGACAGACGTAAATGTAGCAATACTAAACAATACGCAGAGAAAATATACGCCATTACGTACACAAAAATATATAAATAATCGTAAGTGTAGTTAAGAGTAAATAGCGACTAACTTAAACTTAAATAGAATTCTCACAAATCTTTGCTATAATAACTGTATGTAACTAATTAAAAGGAACTGGCGACCTATTGATACGTTCATAATGTGCACATACACTCACACACACACGCACACATACTCAGACTCACACACAAACACACACACACACACTCACACAGACACACACCCACCCACACACACACACCCACCCACACACACACCCACACAGACACACACCCACCCACACAGACACACACCCACCCACACACACACACACACCCACACAGACACCCACCCACCCACACACACACACACACCCACACAGACACACACCCACCCACACAGACACACATCCACCCACACACACACACACCCACCCACACTCACACCCACCCACACAGACACACACACACCCACACAGACACACACCCACACTCACACCCACCCACACACACCCACACTCACCACACACACACCCACACCTTTTAACTGTCATACATTTGCACTTAAGAGAAAAATAATATACCCTTAGTGAGAGCAAATGTTTATACAACTCTATACGTAGCTGGCTTTCCCCGCTATGCTTGCTATGCCCGCTATATTCGCTATGCTTGCTATGCTTGCTATGCTTTGGAATGTGCTTCAAGGTACTACTGTGAATGGGTCCTTGCTGAATACTGCTGTAGGAAAAGTGGAAATGATTTGAAAGAAGGAAAATAGTTGTATGAATCAATCCAAATATTCTGAGTTGACTTGTTGCTAAAATAATGAAGCAATAAAAGTAGAAATATTAAGACGGAAAATGCATAATAGAGTTGCGTCAAAATATTCTGAGTTGACTAATTGCCAAAATAATGAAGAAAAAAAAGTAGAAATCATGAAAGACAGAAATAATTGTGTCGTTTTTTTCTATTTACTTCCTGATTATGGAATGCTTAAGGAAGAAAAGTAAAATTATTGAAAGAGGGAAATAATGGCATCAAATTATTCTGAGTTGACTTGTTGCTAAAATAAAATAAAAGAAGGCAAAAAATTAAAGAAGACAAAAAATAAAAGAAGACAAAATATGACAAAAGACAAAAAAATAAAAGACAAAACAAAAGAAGACAAAAAAATAAGACAAAAAACAAAAGAAGACAAAATATGACAAAAGAAAAAATAATAAAAGACAAAAAACAAGACAAAATATGACAAAAGACAAAAAAATAAAAGAAGCCAAAAAACAAAAGAAGACAAAATATGACAAAAAAATAAAAGAAGACAAAAAACCAAAAGACAAAATGACAAAATAAGAAGAAAAAAATAAAAATAAAAAAGACAAAAAACAAAAGAAGACAAAAAAATAATGAAGCAAGAAAAGTGGAAATCATTGAAAGACATAAATAATTGCATCGTTTCGCTCCGTTGACTTCCTGCCAAAATAACGAAGGAAGAAAAATGTACGCTACGTAATTAGAGAAAATAAAATATGCGTCAAGTAACTCTGTCATTACTTAACAGAAATATAGAAGTAGAAAAATGTAAATATAGCCAATAAGTAAACAACACATCAAGGTTGCTTTATGTTACTTGACTTAACCTCTTGAGACCCAGAACGTAATTTCCATTGTAATTTGTGTACCATTAGGCGATTATTAGTGACTATAAGCAATATTTTAATAGCTATGACCTGTATAATATCCTTGTCCACTAACTAATGTGGTATATTCAGTTACTTTTCGTAGTTTTATGGCTTGACAACAGACAATTTTTTATAGCCAAGGAAAGATCTGGGCGTGAAGGGGTTAATACTGAAGCAAGAAAACATGAAATTACATATATAGATAAACATAAAGAGAAGTTTATATTATGTACTTATTACTGAAACATTAAGTAAGATTGTGACATACTTAAAAAAAACCTTAACTTATAGGAATATATTTAAGTGTGTGTGTGTGTCTGTGTCTGTGTCTGTGTGTGTGTGTGTGTGTGTGTGTGTGTCTGTGTCTCTGTGTGTGTGTGTGTGTGTATGTGTGTGTGTCTGTGTCTCTGTGTGTGTGTGTGTGTACGTCGATATTCCCACCTTACAATTGTTCCCTATCTAATCATTCCTATTCCATTCCTCATTCCTATTCTTCATGACTTCCTTAGATATACAAAACTATACAAGAGAATGATCTGGAATGTCTTAACTTCTCAGCACACCAAGACAAGACCCGGGTACCAAAAGACAGGACAGACAGACGAGACCCGGGTAACAAAAGACAGGACACAGACGAGACCCGGGTAACAAAAGACAGGACACAGACGAGACCCGGGTAACAAAAGACAGGACACAGACGAGACCCGGGTAACAAAAAGGACAGGACCACAAGACAGACGAACCCGGGTAACAAAAGACAGGACACAGACAAGACCCGGGTAACAAAAGACAGGACACAGACGAGACCCGGGTAACAAAAGACAGGACAGACAGACAAGACCCGGGTAACAAAAGACAGGACACAGACGAGACCCGGGTAACAAAAGACAGGACACAGACGAGACCCGGGTAACAAAAGACAGGACACAGACGAGACCCAGGTAACAAATGACAGGACAGACAGACGAGACCCGGGTACCAAAAGACAGACAAGACCTGGGTAACAAATGACAGGACAAGACCCGGGTAACAAAAGACAGGCAGACGCATCCTAATGGGCCACAGACAGACAGACAGACAGACACACACACAGACAAGCAGACATCATTACTATAGGCTATTTTTTTAACAAGGCAAAAATCCTGCCCCCTTACTGCTTACTGACTGATATTTGATGCCAGGAGAGGGGAATACTACACTTCTTCTTAATTTCAGCTGTATTTTATCATAGTTAACCCTATTATCAGGTAAACACAGGCATCATTAACCATAGTATCAGGTAAACATAGGCATCATTTTAACCGTGAGACCTTATGATAGAATGGAATTTACGCCTCGTTAAAAAAATAGACTATACCACGTGTAGGTCTCGCAGCCTCTTGTAGCTTCCTTGTGTTCCTATGTTCTTTAGCTCTGTGACCACCTCCATCCAGGCTTCTATGTTATGGTTTGTGGAGGTTAGTGAAGGCCTGACGGGTACACTAATAACAATAATAATAATAGTAATGATAAAGGTCCGTAAGTAGATTTTTGGATAAGTAGAATGTTGAGAGAATGTGTAAGTAGTAGTAGTGTGTGTGTGTGTGTGTGTGTGTGTGTGTGTGTGTGTGTGTGTGTGTGTGTGTGTGTGTGTGTGTGTGTGTGTGTGTGTGTGTGTGTGTCTGTGTGTGTGTGTGTGTGTGTGTGTGTGTCTGTGTCTGTCTGTGTGTCTGTGTGTCTCGCCTAAAACACAGATGTCGAAAATAGTGCTCGGCGTATCTTCACAATAATAATAATGACGACGATAACAATAACAATAATAATAACAAAGAGTATAATAACTACACTGCTGTCACCACTACTAATAACAAACCACGAACTACCAACCAACAACGAACTTTACACATGAAAAACCTGACCCCACACACACATACACACACACACACACCAGGAACTCACTCACTCACTGCCCTAATAACCTCTCTTGACCCCACTTGACCTTGACCTTCCACACTATACTCAGTTTTTTTAACGAGGCAAAAAATCCTGCCCCCTTGCTGCTTACTGACTGATATTTGATGCCAGGAGAAGGGAATACTACGCTTCTTCTTAATGTCAGTTGTATTTTATCATAGTTAACCCTATTATCAGGTAAACAGAGGCATCATTTTAAGCATGAGACCTTAAGATAGAATGGAAATTTCGCCTCGTTAAAAAAAATAGTCTGTAGGAGGAAGGAGAGGAGTGGAGATTAACACACACACACACACACACACAACACACACACACCCAAACACACACACACCACATTTCCCTCACCGTTTCACTATTTTTCTACAACTCCTCCCCTTTTAATGCTTTGTCATAGTGCCATATGACCTCTGATGTCAGGCACATTCCCCACTTTTTTGGCATTAAATCAATCACACACACACACACACACACACACACACACACACACACACACACACACACCCACAACCACACACACTCACTGACCTAACCTCTAGCCCTTCCACACTAGGAGGAGGCAGAGGAGGAGGAGGAGGAGGAGGAGGAGGAGGAGGTGAAGATTAACCCCACACACCCCCACACACCACACACACACCCACACACACACACACACACTCACTGACCTAACCTCTACCTTCCACACACTAAGAGGAGGAGGAGGAGGAGGAGGAGGAGGTGAAGAAGAAGTTAAGGGCGCGGTTCAGGTCATAATCGGCGGCCAGTGTGATCTGAATGAGTGTGGCGCGAGGAACCTGCTCCCCGACCACCTCCCTCAGCTGCTGCACCACTGCCTCGAGCCTGCTGGGACCGCCGCCGCTGCCCTCCCCTGCCCCTGGGGCGTCCTCGCATAGGCCACACTGCTGGGGGAGAGAGAGGGAGGGAGAGAGAGAAAGAGATGATGGAAATAGAGGGAGAGAGAGGATGTGGTTGTGGGTGAGAGAGAGGGACAGAGAGAATGTGGTTAAGTTGGAGAGAGAGAGAGAGAGAGAGAGAGAGAGAGAGAGAGAGAGAGAGAGAGAGAGAGAGAGAGAGAGAGAGAGAGAGAGAGAGAGAGAGAGAGAGAGAGAGAGAGAGAGAGAGAGAGAGAGAGAGAGAGAGAGAGAAAGTACTTACAAAAAACAGCATAAACAACAAACTATAGACACCACACAGGCAAAATGAAAAAAACAAAAACAAAAATGTGTCAAAAAAACAAACAAAAACAACAACTGAAACTAAAGTAGAAAATAAACCTGAAAAATAAACCTGAAAAATAAAAATTAGAAAACGGAAGAATGCCAAGTCAGAATTATTGAATGAAGACAGGTGTGTGTGTGTGTGTGTGTGTGTGTGTGTGTGTGTGTGTGTGTGTGTGTGTGTGTGTGTGTGTGTGTGTGTGTGTGTGTGTGTGTGTGTGTGTGTGTGTGAAAAAAACAACTATAGACACCACACAGGAAAAGTGCAAAAAAAAATGTAGCCCCCCCAAAAAAAAAAAAATGTAGCCCCCCCCAAAAAAAAATGTAGCCCCCCCCCAAAAAAAAATGTAGCCCCCCCCCCCAAAAAAAAATGTAGCCCCCCCCCAAAAAAAAATGTAGCCCCCCCCAAAAAAAATGTAGCCCCCCCCCAAAAAAAAATGTAGCCCCCCCCAAAAAAAATGTAGCCCCCCAAAAAATGTAGCCCCCCCAAAAAAAAAATGTAGCCCCCCCCAAAAATGTAGCCCCCCAGCAAAAAAAATGTAGCCCCCCCCCAAAAAAAAAATGTAGCCCCCCCCAAAAAACAAATGTAGCCCCCCAAAAAATGTAGCCCCCCAGCAAAAAAAATGTAGCCCCCCCCAAAAAAAAATGTAGCCCCCCCCAAAAAAAATGTAGCCCCCCCCAAAAAAAAAATGTAGCCCCCCAAAAAAATGTAGCCCCCCCAAAAAAAATGTAGCCCCCCCCAAAATTGTAGCCCCCCCCAAAAAAAGATAAAAAAAAGAACTAAATTAACCTAGAAAATAAAAATTAGTAAACGGAAGAATGCCAAGTATGAATTAATGGAGACGTGTACGTGACATGTCTTACCTGCAGTGGGTGGATGAGGCTCGCCGGGTCGTCTAGGAGGGGGTCAGTGGAGGAGTAGGAGAGGGGCTGTCCTCGCGCCCCCCTAGCCCTCGCCCCACAAACACCTCCTCCCGATGCCCCCGACCACATTCTGGAGAGAAAAAAAAAAAAAAAAAAAAAAAAATATGAAAACCGAAATAATCCGACACCATTTTTTATATATATATATTTTTATTGTCCGATGAGAAAAAAAAAACTATAAAAGGATGGAAACTGAAATAACCTGACATCCTTTTTTTTTTTAATCATGTGATGCAGAGAATAGATTAAAAGAACATATAAGAAGGATGGAAACTGAATACCTGAAACCTTTTTTAATGAGTGATGGAGAGAAAATACAAACATAAAAACGATAAATTTTAACGACAATCCTTTTTAATTTTTATCATCTGATGAGAAATAAAAAAAAAGGAAAAAATCAAGTAAGAAAAAGAAGTTTATATACAAAAAAATAAGGAATCATTGAAAAAATAAAGCTCATCCTAATTAACATGAAGAATTTGAAGGGTACTTTAAGCCGGAAAAAAAAAAAAAAAATTGAAACGAAATAACCACGCATTTATTTTATTTTTTCATTCGATGCTAAGAAATTTAATTAAAGAAATAAAAAAGGGGAAAAAAAGATAAAAGGATGAAAAGTGAAATAACCCGACACCCTTTTTTTTTTTTGATCATCTGATGCGAGGAATAAAAAAAAGGGATAAATTTAAAAATAAATAAAAATAAATAAAAATAATAATAATAATAATAAGGAATCAGAGAAAAATAAAGCTCATCCTCAACCTGTGAGAGAATTTTGAAGGTGTATAAGACTTAAATAACGAAATAAAATAATGGGAAAGAAAGTTTTGAGGCCATAATAATAGTAATAGGATGACAACTTAAATAACTATATGTAACTTAAATAACTATATGTAACTTAAATAACTATGTCAACTCTAGAACTACACTATATGTCCAACTACACTTTGAAAAATAACTATATGTAACTTAAATAACTATATGTAACTTAAATAACTATATGTAACTTAAATAACTATATGTAACTTAAATAACTATATGTAACTTAAATAACTATATGTAACTTAAATAACTATATGTAACTTAAATAACTATATGTAACTTAAAATAAAACTAAATAATGTATACTTAAATAACTATATGTAACTTAAATAACATATTAACTTAAAAATACTATATGTAACTTAAATAACTATATGTTTAAATTAAATAACTATATGTAAACTTAAATAACTATATGTAACTTAAATAACTATATGTAACTAAAATAACTATATACTTAAATAACTAATGTAACTTAAATACCTATATGTACTTAAATAACTATATGTAACTTAAATAACTATATGTAACTTAAATAACTATATGTAACTTAAATAACTATATGTAACTTAAATAACTATATGTAACTTAAATAACTATATGTAACTTAAATAACTATATGTAACTTAAATAACTATATGTAACTTAAATAACTATATGTAACTTAAATAACTATATGTAACTTAAATAACTATATGTAACTTAAATAACTATATGTAACTTAAATAACTATATGTAACTTACACATACACTCATCATGAACAAATAACTATAGTAACTTAAATAATATAGAACTTAAATACTATAGATATGAAAATAGCCGACACATTTCTTATTTTTCATCCATGCGAAAAACAAACAATAAAAAACATCAGTACAGAGAAAAAGAGGAATTAAATCATAAGAACGCAAAAAAACCCACTTCTACACTAAATATCGGAAAATAACATAACAATACAAGAACAAACGACGAATAACTATATTGATTAAGCTAACACCGACAAAAAACCAAACATACACAACTAGAAATCAAATAATAAGGAGTCCCAAACTAAGACAAAAAACTAAAACTCCCATCCATTTCAGACCCTAACGCTGTACACACCCGCTCACGACCCAAACGTAATTTTCCATTGTAATTTGGTACCATTGAGATTTTTAGTGACTACAGGTGAAGTTCCCAAACCGGCAACCACCCAAACACTCGGTATGGTTCGATTTTCCAAAACACGCAGACACCCAACCCCCGTATTGCCGGTCAGCCCTGGTGCCACCAACACTAGGACCGCTTGGTTTCTCCGCCGATTGTTTGTTGTATTGTCATGGTGTTTGACTGTAGATTTGTACACTGTTATTTTGTGTACTTCTACAGGTCTGTTATTGGTATTATGGCTCCCAAACGTCCAGGAACACCTACTGGTGCAAGTGAAAAGAAAAGGAAGAACAATGTGTTAACTATTTCTGAGAAAATTGACCTTTTGAAGAAGTTGGATGACTTTTTATCCCCTTAATATATCTACGTTCTAAAAGTCGGAAAATTCAATACTCGGCTCGGCGCTGGTCCCGAGGTTGCCGAGTTTGGGAACTTCAACCTGTATAAGCAATATTGTATAGCTATGACCTGTTTAGTATCCTTGTCCACTAACTTATTTGGTATATTAAGTGACTTTTCGTTTTTTTATGCTCCACAACAGATATTTTTTTATAGGAAAGGAAAGATCTGGGCGTGAAGGGGTTAAGCGTGTGACTTGCCTGTGTTTGCCCATGGCCAGGGTGAGGTGGTGTCTGAGGTCGTCGGGCAGCTGGGTGAGTGAGTCCCCCTCCAACACCACCGCACTCACCACGCAGTGATGCACACACACCTCCTGACACCACCGCAAAGACAACACACCATTATACCAACACACTAGAAAGAACATTTTTATCAACACACCCATACACACACCTCCTGACACCACACACCACAACACATCAATATATATCAACAACTAGAAAGAACATATTTGTCAGCACACACACACACACACACACTTCCAGACACCACACACACACACACCTCCTGACACCACACACCACAACACATCAATATATACCAACACACTAGAAAGAACATATTTATCAACACACACACACACACTTCCAGACACCACACACACACACACCTCCTGACACCACACACCACAACACATCAATATATATCAACACTCTAGAAAGAACACATTTGTCAACACACACACACACACCACACCCCACACACCACACACACCACAACACATCAATATATACCAACACCCTAGAAAGAACATATTTGTCAACACACACACACACCCAACACACACACACCTCCTGACACCACACACCACAACACATCAATATATATCAACACTCTAGAAAGAACACATTTGTCAACACACACACACACACACACCTCCTGACACCACACACCACAACACATCAATATATACCAACACCTAGAAAGAACACATTTGTCACACACACACACACACACACACACCTCCTGACACCACACACCACAACACATCAATATATATCAACACTCTAGAAAGAACATATTCAACACAACACACACACAACACCTCTGACACCACACACCACAACACATCAATATATATCAACACTTAGAAAGACAATTTTCAAACACACACACACACACACGCCTCCTGACACCACACACCACAACACATCAATATATATCAACACTCTAGAAAGAACACATTTGTCAACACACACACACACACCCACACACACAGCCCGCCACAGGCCAGTACCTTGAGGTGCGCGGCGTTGCAGTGGTGCGCCACGGTGAGCAGCGGCACCACGGAGTCATCATCCACGTGCTGCTCCAGGCCGGACTCCACCAAGAGCTTGAGGGCATCCACCTACATCCACATCCACCACCACCAGGAGGAAGAGAGAGAAGAAAGATATGATGGAGAGTTATCAATTATGTTTATAAGAAAGTCTCTCATTCTCATTCTATCTTATTCTTTCATTCACTTCATTCATTTCATTCTTTCCCGGCATTGTCTTTGCACACACCACAGCTAACTCGGCAAACAGAACAGCGACACACACACGCACACACACACACACGCACCCCCACACACCCACACCCACACCACGCACCCCATAGTGATCCGCCAGCACGAGGAGATCCACCAGGTGGTCGGGCGGCAGGGCGGAGCAGTCCACATGCCCCGCGTACAGGAAGTGGAGGAGGAGCTGGAAGGTGTGGACGCTGCAGCCGTGGACCACAATGCACCTGGGGAAGAGAGGTCAGGTCAGGGGTCAGATGAGAGAAAAATGAGAGTGAGTTAATGAGGTGAGGGGAAGGAATACTAAAGGCCATCTTTTGTTGCCTAGTTGTGATTGAAAAAGAACTGAAAGATAATAATAAATAAAAAAAATAAAAATATATATATAAATACTATAAAGAGATAAAAAATAACTAATAAAAATAAATACTAATCAATAAAAAAAAAATTGCCCCCGTCCAGAAAAAAAAAAATATATAAAAATAATTAAATAAACATAAATAAAAAAAAAAAAAAAAAAAAATATATATAGAAATACAGGAGAACCTCATTTATCCGGCACCCTCGGGGGGGAGCGCATGCTGGATAACTCATTTTGCCGTTGTTTTGAGAGTTACTCTTATGGAATCCCCCAAAATCCCTTTTTTTTTTTTTTTTTTTTTCCCCCCCCCCGTCACAAGGAACTGGCCAAGGGCACAACAAAAATGGGTAACACAAAGCCCGCTTAGTTGGCAGTCCCTATAAAGAAAACAGTCAGAGAATAAAATAAAAAAAGAGGGGTGAGCCAATTTAGTTCGGGAGGTGTCTTGTTACTCTTCTTTTGAAAAGATTTAAGTCATAGGAAAGTGGAAAAATAGAAACAGGAAGAGAGTTCCAGAGTTTATCAGTGAAAAAAAAAAAAAAAAAAAAAAAAAAAAAAAAAAAAAAAAAAAAAAAAAAAAAAAAGCCTGGGTCAATTAGTGCCGTTGTTTTGAGGCTGCCGTTGTTTTAAATGCCGGTTAAATGAGGTTCTCCTGTACTAAAGAAATAAAAAAATAGAATAAAAAAAATAAATACAAATAAATAATAGATTCCTGGCCCGTCCCAGCCTTGCTTTGCTCACCTGTCAATAGCCTCCCTCATGCCCGACAGCAGGGCGCGCCGGAACCACTCACAGCGCGCCGCCACCACCACCCTGTGCGCCCTCAGCTCCACCCCCTCCCACCCTGACCCCCCCGCACCCTTCCCCTCCTTCCCCCCCAGTGCAGGGGTGGCGGGGGGCTCAGGGGGGCGGGAGGGGGAGGTGACGCCATCCTCCATAACTATATTTGGCATCTTGGCGAGTCTTCCTTTCCTCTCCGAAGTCTTCCCTCCCTCCGCCTCTGTTTTCTGCTCGTCACTCTGTTTTGATTGCCTTTCCGTTTCTCTCTTCCCGACCCCCTCCAGAGCCTTCCCCTCCCCCCCCTCCCCCCTGCCGCACACACAAGGTTCCCCGGTGGCTTTACATCCCTCCGGGGCGGCACACTTCCCTGGGTCCTGTACGTTCTGCCCTACACCCGCTACGCAAGCCGCATGTTCCGCTTTAGAGAGTTCCGTCACACTACTATCACAGTTCGCAGGGAGGGGAGTCGCCTTGCCCCTCCCTTCATTTCTCCCTGCCCGTTCCGCCCTGGCCTGTGACGCCTTAACGCTACCATCACACGTGCCGCCGGTCCTGGTGGTGCCACACTGTCTCCCCTCGACATCACACCCTAGGGCATCACAGTCCAGGCTGTAAGCGTGTGCGGGCATGGTGACGCGCGCTGACGGTCGGTGGTCGAGGCTGAGCGACTTTTTCACCTGGCGCACCACAGAGGAGACCTTGGGGAGGGGTGAGGCAGTGGTGGAGGGGGGTTGTGGGGGGCCTGTCTTGGGGGGGGTGTTATGGTGTGGCCCTTCGCTGCTAGAGGTGTTGGTGGTGTGGGTCTCTGTGGTGTGAAGGTCTTCTTGGCTGGAGGAAGAGGAGATCTCGTCATCTGGAAAACCACGAGTGTTATGTTAAAGAATATAGTTAATACTTTACCATCTCTCTCTCTCTCTCTCTGTGTCTGTCTCTCTCTCTGTCTGTCTGTCTCTCTTTTTCTCTGTCTCTCTCTTCTCTGTCTCCTCTCTCTCTCTCATATCTCTCACATCTCTCTCTCTCTCTCTAACTGTCACTCTCTCACATGTCTTTCTCTATATATACTATAAGACTCATATTGATCAATTATTCATCAGCCCCAAAAAAATTACTAAGGCTTCTGTGAGGATGTGATAGGTTGGCACATACAGCTCCCATGCTCCGTGATCTTCAACTTTTAAAAGTACAGAATAGAATTACATATCAAACTATTATGTTCGTTTATAAATGCTTAAATATTTATGAAATTAATGATGGTTTTGAGTATGCTACACACACCAACGTCCAAACAAGACTCACAAACAATCTAAAAATCCCCTTATGTAGAACCAGTCCTGCCCAACACAGCGTCATATTCAGAGGCTCTAAACTCTGGAATGAAGCGCCACTAGATAGTAAAACCAGACCCTTTCACTCATTTAAATTACAAGTTAAACTACAATTAAAAAGTGCATACTAAGACTCCTACAGTTTGATACAATTGTAATTACAGAGTGCCCTGCAGCAGTCTTATTAGAACATCCATATTGTGGTGTCATTCATAGCAGTTGGTATTATTATTATTATTATTATTATTATTATTATTATTATTATTATTATTATTATTATTATCATTATTATTATTATTGTTGTTAATTGTTGTTGTTATTATTATTATTTATTATCATTTTTAGTACGATTATTATTATTATTATTCTACTACCACCACTACTACTACTACTACTGCTACTACTACTACTACTATTACTACTACTACTACTACTACTACTAACCACCTACTTAATATAATATTAGTATTAGTATTATTGCTACTACAAATATTACTGATATTGTTATTGTTATTATTATTATTATTTTATTATATTGTTATTATTACTATTTTTTTTTATTTTTTTATTACAACACTACTACTACTACTACTACTACTACTTTTTATACTAGTAATTGTATTTCCCGTATTGACGACTGCTCTAGCTAACCAGTAGTGCCTAGCGTCCATAAGGAGCCACGAGCTCAATGGACAAGATTTACACCTATAAATGTTAATAACTTGTTTTGTAAATATAATGTTAATAAACAAACAATCAATCAATCAATCTCTCTCACTTAACCCTCATGAACAAACACTACAATAGATCAACAAGGTCAGGTCAGACGAGGGGACTGACCTTGGGGAGGCACCACGACGAAGATCATGTCGCTGAGGACCGGGGATGTGAGGAGGCGAGCCATGGCGAGGGCGAGGGGGCTGGAGCGTGAGGGGGGACACTCGCACACCCTTCGCACCAGGCTGAGCTGTTTGGGGGGAGGTGTGTGTGAGGGTGTCATAATAACTAAATCTACTATGGTAAGCTCCCCTTAAAAAAAAAAATCAATGAAAAACCTACAGAAACCCCGATAAACCGAAGCCGTGTTCCCTTTCGAAAAAAGCCTCTGATATACCCCCTTTTCCCCCTCCTCTTCCTCCTCTTTTATCAATAAAATTTTAAAACCCTTGAAAAACCAAACCTTTAAACCAAAATTTGTTAAACCAAACCCTTGATAAACCGAACCTTGAAAACCGAACCTTGTTAAACCGAACCTTTAAACACCGAATTGAAAAAACCGAACCTTAAAAACCGAACCTTGATAAACAACCCTTTGTTAAAACCGACCTCGAAAAACCGAACCCGTAACCGAACCTCGAAAACCCAACCTTGTTAAACCCGAACCCGAAAAAACCGAACCTCGATAAACCGAACCTCGAAAAACCGAACCTCGATAAACCGAACCTTTTTAAACCAAACCCTTGATAAACCAACCCTTGATAAACGCCCTTTTTAAACCACCTGAAAAAAACCGAACTTGTTAAACCGAACTGCTAAACCGAACCTTGTAAACCAAACCCTTTGTTAAACCAAACCCTTGATAAACCCGAAACGCCGTTTTGCCTTGAACAAGCCTCTGATATCCCAAAAATCTATTTCGGCACATGCGGGTTTTGTGAGCCACGAACTGTTGGCCGGCCCGTGTTTTCCCAGGTACCCTCCCCCCCTCTGGTGTGGGACTCTCCCTTGTGGCTCCGTCCCATGTTTTACAGTGAAATTACCTGCCTATGACAATACCAACCCGTAAAAAAAATCATTTCTTTCTACAGATGTACAATTTAAAATTTTGTTTTGAACACGTTTTCCCCGAAGACGCCCCTTCCTATGAGGGGACAACCGACACCCCCTAAAAACCCAAATATGGATATTGCGATCCCCCCTTTCCCCCCCAAATTGGTTTTGGCTTATCCAGGGTTTATTGATTTTTTTTTTTACTTCTTTATTCTTTATTAGCCCAAATAAAGAACTAGTGCAGCAATATTATCTCATTAAAAAAACCTTAACAAACCACAACTACTACTACACAAATTTTTACTACTATACTACTATACATACTAATAATAAACTATACACCCCCACACACCACTACCACTACTCTCTACCACCACAACCACCATCCCTTAGCAAAAGAGTTGGGCATTTTCATCTGGAGAGTTCCCCTTCAACTGTGAGGGGGTGGTGGTGGTGGAGGGTGTGGCGGACCCCTTCCACCACCACCACCCCCCCCGGGCTCGGGGGGGGTGGCAGGTCCGGGGGTTAAAAAGGCCTCGGTTTCCCCTGGGGAGCGGGAGTTCCGGGGGAAAGGCCG
Organism: Chionoecetes opilio; assembly: GCA_016584305.1. Taxonomy (NCBI): domain Eukaryota; kingdom Metazoa; phylum Arthropoda; class Malacostraca; order Decapoda; family Majidae; genus Chionoecetes; species Chionoecetes opilio. The sequence goes on along the minus strand of JACEEZ010023716.1, from coordinate 385,730 downwards.
GAATTCACCGGGGGGGGGGAAGAACACAGGGAGATAAATAGATACAACTTTCGGGGAGGTGGTAGCAGGGGGGTTTAGCGTCCCCGATGGCGTTTCGAAGGTAAAGTTCGATCCCGGTGAGACCCAAAAATCCACTAAAAATATTTCTGCACCGCGAGTGGTCTAAAACCCCCAAGTCCTGTCCTTAACTCTACCCCGATGGCGAGGAGGGGGGACACGGGGGGCGGATGAAAAACACGGCGTCACTAAAAACAATCTGTCTTGACCACGGGCGAGGGCCAACCATACAGCCCTCAGTGAGCCCCCAGGGCCTACCATCCACCCCTGGGCTCCTCCTAATGGATGGATAGATTAAAAAAAAAAAAAAAAAAATAATAATAATATATGGTTTGGCAGATTGGCTTGAAAAAGTTGTGGCAATGGATAGAAATGTTGGAAAGCGATCAGGGCCGTCGACCTCATCGTATTAGGAAAAATCTGACGTTAAACAGAAAGAAGATGAAATATACATACATATATACATATACATAGGAAGTGATGAGTGAGGTGTTGGGAGAGTGGATAGATAGATAAGAACATAAGAACATAAGAACATAAGAAAACTAAGGGGGGGGCACTCAGTAGAGCGCATACCTCCGCCGGAGCTATGCGCTCTAAAACAAACAGTTGTGATTCAATTTCATCCAAAATTAAATCAGTTTTTCCTTATACCAAATAGACTTGGTATACCAAGTTTAGTCCAAATCTACTCGTAACTTTTCGAGAAATCCTGTACACTAACAAACAAACAGACAGATCGGGGTGAAAACATTACCTAGGTAATAAGAACATAAGAACATAAGAAATAGATACATACATATACATAGATATATGAAATTGATGATGTATATGATGTTACAGTAAAACCCTAAAAATCAACACGTTAACTCCACACTGATAACTCCACACTGATAAACCACACTGTAAGCCCACACTGTAAGCTCCAACTGTATAGTCCCATGTATAACTCCACACGTATAACTCCACACGTATAACTCCACACTTATAACCCACACTGTATAACCCACCTGATAACTCCACACTGTAAATCCACATGTAAACTCACACTGTATAACTCCACACTGTATAACTCCACACTGTATAACTCCACACTGTATAACTCCACACTGTATAACTCCACACTGTATAACTCCACACTGTATAACTCCACACTGTATAACTCCACACTGTATAACTCCACACTGTATAACTCCACACTGTATAACTCCACACTGTATAACTCCACACTGTATAACTCCACACGTATAATCCACACGTAAAATCCACACGTTTAATCCCATGATAACCCACCTGTAAACTCCACACGTTAACTCCACATGTATACCCACATGAAATAACCCACATTTATAACTCCCAAACTGTATAGCCCCACACTGTATAGCCCCACTGATAGCCCACCTTATAGCTCCACACTGTAAGCTCCCCCTGTATAACCCACACTTAAAATCCACACGTAAAAACTCCACACTGATAACTCCACACTGTATAACCCACACGATAACTCCCCCCTTTTAAAAAACTCCACCGTAAAACTCCACACTGTATAACCACACTGTATAACCCCACCTGATAATCCACACGATAACTCCCACTGTATAACTCCACACGTATAACCCCACAAAATCCACACTTAAACCCACATGTATAACTCCACACTGTAAACTCCACACTGTAAATCACACGATAATCCACACGTAAACTCCACATGTAAAACTCCAACTTTTAAACCCACTGATAACCCACACTGTAAACCCCACACTGTATAATCCACCTGTATAACCCACACTGTATAATCCACACTGTTAACCCACCTGATAACTCCCCACGTATACCCCACACTGTAAACTCCACACTGTAAAAACTCCACACTGTATAACTCCCCTGTAAACTCCACACGATAACTCCACACTGTAAACTCCACACTGTAAAACTCCACCTGTAAAACTCCACATGATAACTCCACACTGTAAACTCCACACAAAACTCCCCCTGTATAACTCCACACTGTTAACTCCACACTGTAAAACTCCACACGTTAATCCACACTGTTAACTCCACACTGTAACTCCCCCTGTAAACTCCACACTGATAACTCCCCCCCTGTATAACCCCACACTGTAAAACTCCCACGTAAAAACCCGCATGTATAACTCCGCCGTTAACTGGGACTGTATAACTGGGCCCTGTAAACTCCACACTGATAACCCCACTGTAAAACTCCACACTGATAACCCACACTGTAAATCACACTGTATAGCTCCACACGTATAACCCAAAATGTAAACTCCCACGTAAAACTCCCACTGAAAAACTCCCACTGTATAACCCCAACTGATAACCCCCCACTGTATAATCCACACGTAAAAAACCCCACACTGTATAACTCCACACTGTATAACCCACACTTTTAAAAACCCCCACACTGTATAACTCCCCCTGTATAACCCCACATGTAAAACCCCACACTGAAAACCCCACACTGTAACTCCACACTTATAACTCCACACTGTATAACCCACACTGTATACTCCACATGTAAACTCCACAGGGTATAATCCACACGTAAAACTCGGCATGATAACTCCACACTGTATAACCCACACTGTAAACTCCACACGTAAACTCGGCACTGTATAACTCCACACTGTAAACTCCCCCTGTAAACCCACAGTAAAAACCCCACACTTAAACCCAACTGTATAACCCCACACTGATAACCCCACACTGTATAACCCACAGTTAAATCCACACTGAAAAACCCACACTGATAACTCCACACTGTATAATCCCCCTGAAAACTCCACACTGTATAACCCACACGTAAAATCCCACTGTATAACTCCACACGATAACCCACACTGTATAACTCGGCATGGCAAAGACATAAAGTTTTTGTTTTTTTTTTTTCGGGTTTGGTTTTTTTTCCCCTCGCCCGGGGTGGCGCGGGGCAGGTTTGTTAAGTGACCCCAGGGCCGGATCAAGAGCTGGGGGGGCCCTGGGCCAGCTTTTTGGGGGCCCTATATTTGCCGAAAATAAGCACTTTTTGGGATTTTGGGGCCTATGCTTGCAAAGAATATTAATGCATAGACTGGTTCAGAAATAAAGGATGAAACAGGACAGGAAAATTTTTTTGGTTTTTGAAAATTCCCAAAATTTTTTTAATTTACGCTTAAGCAAATATACATTGGTGGGGGCCCTTTTTGGGCCCCTTTGGGGGGGGCCCTGGGCTAGAGCCCCGTAGCCCCCCCCTTAACCGGCCCGGACTGACGCCTGTGATTAGAGGTCAGCCCCCCCCCTGGTCCTCCCATCACCACGGGGAAGGGTGGTTTTAATGGGCAGGGCATGTGGGGTTCTTGGGCCACTCGACGGGCAGAAAGTTTTCAAGGATTTATGGTCTCACTGGGGACGAACCGGGTCTTCGAAAACGCCACCCGGTGACGCTCCCCACCTGCTACCGCCTCACCTAAACGATCTCATGGTTTCCCGGCATATCAGCCCTCACAACTTTTTGTGTGAACAGTAAAAAAAGTCGGCAAAAAATAAATTTCCCGGCATATTGATGTTATAACTGCATCTTTCGTTTACACCCTTTCCCGGTCACTGGAAAGGTATTTTTAGCTTTTAATGAAATTTTTTTTTTTTTTTTTTTTTTTTTTTTTTTTTTATAACCAATCAAGAAGGACATTGCATAACTGGGCACATTGAATATCTCGGCAAGGGCCAGAGCCCCTATCTGCCGAGTTATAAGGCTTTTATGTAACCCAACATTATTTATCGGGGAGCCCCGAAGATCGAGCAGTTATTTTTTCCACTGGCTCTCGTAAAGCAAATCTCGTAAATAAAAACACAAATAATGGAAAAAAGGTTTTTTTCCCAGGACCCCATCAATTTAAAAAAAAAAAAAAAAAAAAAAAAAAAAAAAAAGAATTTTTTCAAGCTAAAAAAACTATACCCAAACACAACAAACACACAGCTCTATATTACCACACGTATCCCTATTCGTAGAAAAGCATTTAAAAGAAAAAAATAGCAACAAAAAAAAAACTGACATTAATTAAACAAAAACATGCATAACAAGAAAAAAAGCGGTAATTGGGGGACCCGCGTGATACAAGAGAAGGTAGGTAGCGGCCCAAGGGTTTGGGGCCCACCCCTGCTATTCCCCCAAAGGGGTCGGCCCGCGCCATTGCTTAATTACCCTTAGGTCACGCCTTAGGGTGACCTGACTGCGGTCCCAAGGTTGGGCCGACACCTGCTAATTTCCCTAAAAATCAGGCCGCCCCCATATGCTTTAATTTCCCTTCAGGGGCACGGCTTGCTAGGGATACCACTGGGTTTAACCAAATCCCCCTTTGGGCCACCCCCGGGAGGGTAGGGGCGTGCATTTGAACTTGATAATTTATCACCCCAGTTTGGGAAATTGTATCATTTGGGTTTTTGATCTGATATTGAAAAAAGACCCCAATTTACACATCTCGTATCATCGGAGTATCGTATAACCCAATTGCCCCGTAAAAGGACCTCCCTGTCTGAAACAAAGGGGGAAAAATCGATGAAAAGAATTTCGAAGATTATGGAAAAAAAAAAAAAAAAAACAAACAAATTAAAGTAGGAGGGAAAAAAATTAAAATAGTCATCCAAATTAGAGATCAAAAAAGTAAGAAAAACCCTCAATTTAAAGGGGGAAAAAACAGCCCCGTCCGTTCAATCATGACAATTTGCAGTTTTTCAGTCTACATTAAAGTCATTTTATAAACTAAAAAAAGGCTCTACGATCTTTACAGTTGATATCCCGGGAAAGAATCACTGATAGTAGGGTGTCACAGGTTAAAAGATAGGTAGGGTCGTTTTTACGGTTAGATAGTTTACCTGACTACAATTCTTGGGTCAGTTTATTTAGGTCAGGGGCCCCCAAGGGGGGGGCGTGGGCTGGGTGGGGGGCGGTTCTGCGAGCGCGGTGGGGGGGGTGGGTTGTGTGGTTCTGGGTGGGAGAAGAGCACGGGGCGTAAAGTTACGGTAATGGGGGGGTGGATATAAAGGTGGGCGTAATATCTTGATAGTGGCGGAAGGATAGTTTTAAGTAGGGGGGGGAGGATAGTTACGGGATGGGGGGAGGATGTTCCTGTGGTGGGCGGTATTTTGGGGTGATGATGTAATGGCGGGTCTTGTAGATGGGCGGGATTGGGGGGGAGGGGGATGGTGGTGTTGGCGGAAGCGGTCGGTTGCGGCGGGGGGGGGGTGTGCCCTGGGGGGAGGGTGTGGGTTTGCGGGCGGGAGTGTGTGGTGGGCGGGGGTTTTGTGTCCTCGCTGAGGGAAGGAAAATCCTCGGGGGTTTAGGGGGGGAGGGAGGACGGGGCTTGGGTGGCCTTTTAACAGTAATGGGGAGGGGAAAATTTGACGGGGTTTAGGTAGGGTCGAGGGGGGTTGGGGAAAAGGTTTTTTGGTTTTAGGGGGAGTAGTGGAATGGTAAATTGGGTTGGGGTTGGTTGGGATGGGGGTTGTTTTAAAAAAGGGTTGAGCTGGTGGTTTAAACATTGGGATGGCCCATGGTGGTTGAAACAGTGGGGAAACAGTGATGGGATGAGGGGTTTTAAACAGGGTTGGGACAGTTGTTGGGGGGTGGGTTTTTGTTGGGGGGATGGTCTTGGTGAGGTCGGGGCAGTCTGGCTTTGGCCCCCGGGGTCCAAAAAAGTGCCCGCGCCCCGGCCCCTTGGCCCGCGGACCCTTTAGCGCGACGCTGCGGGAGGCCCCGGGCCCGCGGGGCGGCCCGTACCCCCAATTGGGAAAAACCCTTCCGGAGCTTCCCCGGGGTTTGGGGCCGGGCCCAGGCCTATACGTGGGGCCGCGATGTGGCGCCACGCCACCTCCCTCCACCACCCCGCTTTGTGCAGCAGGCCCTTTAGGCGATGCGCCCGGCGGAACCCGCCGGGGGGATCCCCGCACCCTGACGGTGGGGCCCCGGCGTCCCGCGGCGGCGGCACCCCTTCACCTGAATGCCGGGAAAAACCTGCGCACCTTCTTCAGGTGGCGCCCCCAGGCCGAGATCAGCGCCGCATGTGGGGGCCGGGCCACCCCCACCTCCACCTTCCCCACCCTTTCCCCGAATCTCTCACCTTTTTCCCCAGCTTCTTGGCGCGCCGGGCCCTTCTTCTTGACCGGGGGGGGGCGGCCTCCTGCTGCAAATTCACCGCCCCCTCGGTAAAGGCACTGCACCTTTGGTTTTTTCCCCCCTGGGCACACGGGCCTTTTTGCGCCGGGGTTTGCGCGTGGGCCCTTTGCTGCGGGCCTTCTGTGCTTCTCGGGGTTTCACAGCCGCCTCCCGGGGGCGGGGGGCGCGTTTGGCCTTTTAGGCTGGTTCCCCTTGTGCGGAAACCCCCGTCCAGTCCTCGGAGGTGGCGTGCAGCACCTCGCCGGGGGCTACACACGCCGGACTCGAGCCCTGACCTTCCCCGGCCCGGGGCGCCTTGGTCTTGGGCCCCTGGTTTTCCCTTCTTCTTTTGTTTAAAAAGTTTTTCTTTTTTCTTCAGCTCCCCTGTTTCCTCCTTTTTCCCCCTTCCTACACCCGCTTACACTTTCAATGGTTTTTTCCCTTTTCTTTCCCGATCCATGACTTATTTTCTTCCATTTCTAAATCGTGTTCTATTTTTTCTATTTCTTCACAACCTTTTTTTTTAATTATTACTAGGGTTTTATTTTCTTTGATGGTTTCGATTTTTTCTTTGTAATTTGTGTTGTTCTTTGTATTCCTTTTATTGGTATAAACTTCCAAGTCGTCAGTGACCCCTTTGGGTTTTCTTCTTCTTGGTCAGCTGTCGCCACGCTGTCGAAAAAGTACACAAGGCGAAAAACAATCTGGGTCCTGTCGCTCTCCAAACCTGATACTGATTCGCCTTGGAAATCATCACCCCCAATTTACTTTCTCTCAAATCTTCAAACAGGGACCCTAGCAAAATTAAAAAAATTTTTTTTTAAAACCAAACAAAAGGTTTTAGGTTTGGGTGTAGGTTCCCCCACAGCCAAATCCAGGCTCACCCCCATAGTCGTTTTACACGTGGGCTCTTTTCCTCTAGTCTCCCCTTTTGGCCATCTTGGGCCCCTTTTAGCGCGAGGCAAAATTTTATTGTAACACTTTTAATCTTTGTTCGCTGGGTGGCTGGCGGGTCAAAGGGACGCTGTTGGGTAAAGAGTAGGGCAAGAGGGCATTTCCCCAGCTCAATTCCCTTTTTTTACTGATATAAAATTTGATCTTTTTCCCTTCCCTTCCTTCCTTTCCCCCTAACTTTCATGTCCTTCCTTTTCCCCCTCGACCTTCATGTCCTTCCTTCCTTTCCTTCCCAAAATTTTCAGTCCTTCCTCATTTCCCCCTCGACCTTTAGTCCTTCCTCCTTCCCCCCTCAAAATTTTTCCTTCCTTTATTTCCTCCCGACCCCCTTTATTTTCCTCCTTCCCTTTCCCCAACCTCTCATTTCCTTCCCTTTCCCCCTTTTCCTTTCCTCCCCCCCTTTCCCCCCCTCCCTTTTTTCCCCCTTCCCCCCCCTTTCGCACTCTTCTCGACCTTTTCACACCCCATCCTCACCCATCCTTTCCAAGGTCCTCACTCCCTTGGTCCAGGTCTCCCCGGCGACGCCCCCCCTAACGGATAAAAACACCTGAGCCCCTAAGGGTAATCAACCTTCCCGCCCTGATTTTCAGGGGGCGGTGTGGCCTACGAGGGCCCTAGAGAGAGAGAGAGAGAGAGTATTTTTGTTTTTGGTGGAAATTTTAATTACTTTCTACTACCTTTTTTTCAATAGTGATTTTCAAGTTCCTTTCCTCTCTCTCTCTCTCTCTCTTCTCTCTCCTCTCTCTTCTCTCTCTCCTCCCCTCCTCTCTCCTCTCCTCTTTTTTCCCCTCCGATAATAAAAAACATTTTTTTTCCACAAACAGGTGAAGCCCAAAAAACGCAACCCCCGGGAAACCAGCGCCGAGCCCAGAAGGAATTTCCGACTTTTAGAACGTAGAATATTTAAGGGGGAAAAAAACAGAAATGGCAATTTTCTCAAAAAAGTTAACACATTTTTCTTCCCCTTTTTTTTACTTCCACCCGTAGGTTTCCCGGACGTTTTGGGAGCCATAATACCCAAAAAAAACAAACCTGTAGGAAAAGCAATATAGAAACAGTAAAAGTATAACTCGGGAATTTTAATTTTAAACCCGGGATGGCAAAAGAAAAGTTTTTTTTTTTTTTTTTTTTTTTTTTTTGCCCCGCCCCGGGGGGGCGCAGGCGGATTGTTTTAAAGGATGCCCCGGGCCGGACAAGAGCCTTTTGGGGGCCTGGGGTCAGCTTTTTTGGGGGCCCTTATTTGCACGAAAATTAAGCACTTTTGTGGGGTTTGAGCCCTATGCTTTGGGAAAGAATTAAGCATAGATGGTTTCAGAAAAAAGGATGAAACAGAGAAAGCAAATAGTTTTGGTTTTGTAAATTTCAATTTTTAAATTTTGCTTAAAGCTAATATACATATGGTGGGGGTTTTGGGCCCTTTGGGGGGGCCTGGGGGTAGAGCCCCGGTAGCCCCCCCCTTAACCCGGCCCGGACTGACGCCTGTGATTAGAGGGTCATGCCCCCCCCGTTCCTCCCAGGCACCACAGTCGAAGGTAGAGTTAAAAGGGGAGGGATGGGGTTTTTTTGGGCCACTCGCGGTGCAGAAAAATTTCAATTGGGTTATGGGGCTCATCGGGACGAAACCGATCTCGAGAACGCCACCCCGGGGACGCTCACCACCCTGCTACCGCCTCACCTAAAAGCTCTCTGGTTTTTCATCGGGCATATCATCCTCACAACTTCTTGTGTGAACATGTAAAAAGAAAGTCGGCAAAAAAAGTATCCGGCATATTTTGTTTAACTGCATCCTTTTTTACATCATTACCTGCACTGGTAATTAGTTTTTTTGCTTTTAATGGAATTTTTTTTTTTTTTTTTTATTTTTTTTTTTTTTTTTATTATTAACCAACGAGGAGAACATTGATAACTCGGCCCTTGAATATCTCGGCAAGGGGCCGAGCCCTTTATGCCGAGTTATAAGGCTTTTACTGTAAATGTATAGTAAGCGGTGCCCGGGGTGGTTTCGTCCCCGACTGGCGTTCCGGGGACCTGAGTTCGATCCCGAAGAAAAGCAAAACCTTTCTGCACCGTCGAGTGGGCCCAAGAAACCACATGCCCTGCCCATCAACTCTACCTTCGATTGCCCGGGCAGGAGGACCAGGGGGGGGATGAGCCTTAATCACAGGGGTCATATAAGAATCCTCCTGCGCCCACGGGGAGGGCCAACCATCCCCGCCTCAAGTGACCTCCCCGAGCCTACCCCTCCGAGCCCGGGTCACCAATGCCCACAGGCCTATAGGGACAAATGTAAAAAAAAAAAAAAAAAATTTTGTATGATACTGAGGAGGTATTGTGTGAGTTTTCTTCATCTTATTCCTCCTTTGACACTTTTTTTCCCACCTATACAACAAAAAACGTGTAGAAAAAGATGCCAAAAAACCACTTTTTTTTCTTTCCCTGTTTTCTTTCACCCCCCATAAAAAAAAAAAATTAAATAAATAAATAAATAAATAAATAAATAAATAAATAAAAAATAAATAAAAAATAAATAAAAAATAAATAAAAACGTGCAGAAAAAGATACCAAAACTAACACTATATAATTTCCTGCTCTTTGCTCCATCCATTACCTTGAGCCTTGAGGTCCTCGGGTGACGGCGAGTCTCCCGCTGAGGTGTGCTGTGAGGGCGCCAGGAGACCCAGGTGTTGCAGGGAGGCGGTGAAGGCAGAGTGACCCACGCGCTCCACCAGCTCCCCCACCAATGCCTCCATCACGCCGCGGTGCTCCACCAAGCGCTCCACTATGCTGCCCTGCGTGGTGGTGGTGGAGGTGCAAGTGGATAATCTAGTAATGTTTATAAAAAGTAATGTTAATAGTTATGTTAGCGCTCCACTATGCTGCCCTGTGAGGTGGTGGTGGAGGTGCAAGTGGATAATCTAGTAATGTTTATAAAAAGTAATGTTAATAGTTATGTAAGCACTCCACTATGCTGCCCTGTGAGGTGGAGGGGGAAAGTTGAAGTGGGTGATCTAGTACTGCTAATAAAACGTATATACTGAAATGATCATTGTAATGTTAGTGATAAGGGCATGATACAAAAAAATAAAAGAGGATAATTTAGTACTGCTAATAAAAAGTAATGATAATAGCTAGTAGTTATGTTAGCGATAAGGGAATGATAAAAAAAAATGTGTGATATAAGAATAGAAGGTACATTTATAGAAGTGGTTAATCTAGTAATGTTAATAAAAAATAATGATAATAGTTATGTTAGTGATAAGGGAATGATGCAAGAATGTGTAGTGGTAGTTAAAGTTGATACTCTAGTAATGCAAATAAAAAGTAACTAACGATTATAGCAACGCCAGCAAAACAACAATCCTCCAACAAATCGTGACACACAAAATCGCACAATCTCACTCACCACTTTGGAGGTTGCACCCTTGAACACAAACTTGAACTCGGACCACTCCAGCATATCCTCGAGGGCCACCGCCACCTCCTCGAGTCTCAGCGTGAGCACCATCAGCTCCTCGGTGAAGTGGTTGATGATGCGCGCCACCCCCCGCACCCTCGCGCCGCCCCCCATCTCCTCAAACTGCTCCCGCTTGTGTACCAGGGAGTTGAGGAAGGACGTGAGGTTCTCCTGGAGGATCCGCAGCTTCTGGAGTTCCCGGAGGTGCAGATCCTGTGAGGGTATTGTCTTAAGTCATATGTATAAACAGAAAGAATGTTTTTTTGTAGTTAGCATGAACATTTTTTAAGGTTTTTGTCGGAAGTTGTGTTTGTATAAGGAAAGAATGTTTATTTTTCTGTCTGTACATATGTGAATTTTTTTTTACGTTTTTGTCTTGTTTATTGTTTGTATGAGAAACTTTTTACCGTAGATAACACTGTAGTCGCCAGTCACTCGCCACTGCACTAATGTCGCCAGGCACAATATATTACGAATTTTAGCATCACTACAGACTTTTATGTGCCACTGAAGAGGCATGCACAGTAGTTTATATTATATACATCACACTACATGTCTTCAGTGGCACATAAAAGTCTGTAATGATGCTAAAATTCATAATATATTGTGCCTGGCGACATTAGTGCAGTGGCGAGTGACTGGCGACTATAGTGTTGTCTACGGTAAGGTTTTTGTCCTTGTAGTTGAAGATCCTGTGAGAGTTTTTGATAATAAATAAGAGTAAATAAAGAACAGGTGAATATAAGTTTATAAAATCATAACTTTCAGCATTAAAGGAGACAGTAAAGTAAGGGAGAAAGGTAATAAGTAAAATAATGAAACAAGAGATAAGAGTCACATAGAGTAGATAAATAAGAGTAAATAAAGGACGGGAGAAAATAAGTTTATAAAATCACGACTTTCAGTAATAAAGGAGTTGAGGAAGGACATGAGGTTCTCCTGTAGGATCCTCAGCTTCTGGAGTTCCCGGAGGTGCAGATCCTGTGATGGTTTTAATAACAAATAAGAGTAAATAAAGGACATTTTGGATTAAATAAATAAATAAAGGATTGTTTTGTCTTTAGTTGTGTTTGTTTATAAAGGGAGAGATTGTTTATGTTATTTTTGTGTGTGTAAACTGTGAGACTGTTTATTGTTATTTTTGTGTGTAAACTGTGAGAATGTTTGTGTTATTTTTGTGTGTGTAAACTGTGAGTATGTTTATGTTATTTTTGTGTGTGTAAACTGTGAGTATTGTTATTTTTGTGTGTGTAAACTGTGAGTATTGTTATTTTTGTGTGTGTAAACTGTGAGTATTGTTATTTTTGTGTGTGTAAACTGTGAGTATTGTTATTTTTGTGTGTGTAAACTGTGAGTATTGTTATTTTTGTGTGTGTAAACTGTGAGTATTGTTATTTTTGTGTGTGTAAACTGTGAGAATGTTTGTGTTATTTTTGTGTGTGTAAACTGTGAGTATGTTTGTTATTTTTGTGTGTGTAAACTGTGAGTATTGTTATTTTTGTGTGTGTAAACTGTGAGTATTGTTATTTTTGTGTGTGTAAACTGTGAGTATTGTTATTTTTGTGTGTGTAAACTGTGAGTATTGTTATTTTTGTGTGGTAACTGTGGATTTTTATTGTTATTTTGTGTGTGTAAAACTGTGAGTATGGTTATGTTTTTTTGTGGTGTAAACTGTGATTTTAATGTTATTTTTGGGGTGTGTAAACTTTTGAGATTTATTGTTATTTGTGTGTGTAAACGTGTGAGCTGTTATTGTTATTTTTGTGTGTGTAAACTGTGAGTATGTTTATTTTAATTGTGTGTGTTGTAAACTGTGAGAGTATTGTTATTTTTGTGTGGTAAACTGTGGTATGTATTGTTTTTTTTGTGTTGTGAAAAACTGTGAGTATGTTTATGTTATTTTTGTGTGTGTAAACTGTGAGATGATTGTTATTTTTGTGTGTGTAAACTGTGAGATTGTTATTTTTTTTTTGTGTGTGTAAACTGTGAGTATTTTTGTTATTTTTGTGTGTGTAAACTGAATGATTTTTAATTGTTATTTTTGTGTGTGTAAACTGTGGTATGTTTTTTGTTATTTTTGTGTGTGTAAATTTAAATTTTTATTGTTATTTTTGTGTGTGTAAACTGTGAGATGTTTTTTGGTTATTTTTGTGTGTGTAAACTGTGGAGTATTGTTATTTTTGTGTGTGTAAACTGTGAGTTTTATTGTTATGTTTGTGTGTGTAAACTGTGAGACTGTTTATTGTTATTTTTGTGTGTGTAAACTGTGAGTATGTTTATTGTTATTTTTGTGTGTGTAAACTGTGAGTATGTTTATTGTTATTTTTGTGTGTGTAAACTGAGAGTATGTTTATTGTTATTTTTGTGTGTGTAAACTGAGAGTATGTTTATTGTTAGCATGATACATTTTTAAGGTTTTTGTCATTTGTTTTTGTCTTAAGTTGTTTGTATGAGGAGAGAATGTTGACGTTGTTGTTTGTATGAGAAAATTTAAAGGTTTTGTCTGTAATTGTGGAGAAATTTTTTAGGTTTTTGTTCCCGGAGGTGCAGATCCTGTGAGGTTTTGGTCTTAGGTTGTGTTTACATGAGGTAAGAATGTTTACTGTTGTTTGTGTGAGACATCTTTAAGGTTTTTGTTTCTGTAAGTGGAGATTTAGCGACGTTTTTGTATTAGGTTGTGTTTATATAAGTGAAGAATGTTTACGTTGCTTGTACTATGATAAATTTTGTAAGGTTTTTGTCTTGTTTATTGTTTATACGAGAAACTTTTTTAAGGTTTTTGTTCCCGTACTGGAGATCCTGTGACGTTTTTGTGTTATATAAGGAGAGAGAATATTTATTTTAGTTTGTATGTGAATTTTTTTTAAGGTTTTGTCTTAGGTTGTGTTTACTTATGGAGAGAATGTGATGAAGAAAAGTGTCATGTGCAAAGAAGATGATGCAGTAGGTGATGTTTTTAAGTGTGGATTGCCAGAAAGAAGATGATGAGATGATGTTTTTAAGTGTGGATTGCCAGAAAGAAGATGATGAGATGATGTTTTTAAGTGTGGATTGCCAGAAAGAAGATGATGAGATGATGTTTTAAGTGTGGATTGCAAAGGGTACAGACACTCACATTTCTGAGAGACTTAGCCAGGAGGTGTGTGGGTGAGTGTGAGGACTCGAGGTTGGTGGATGAGGCCTGGATGATGTGCTCCAGGCTGGTGCGCAGGGATCCCACATCCACACACACCGTCTGCAGCACCGCACTGATCTGTACACACACAAACGCACACACAAGAAAATATAGGTATTAAGAGCAGATAATAATACACCCCCTCACAAAACACACAAATGTACACACAAACGCTCAATACTATATATACAAAAATAGGTCAATACAGTATGTACACACAAATATAGCCACTTTATCACTGCCTTTTCCCTATAAAATATAATAACTTGAGGTTTTCACAGCTACATAAACACAAAAAAGACAGTTTCACATCTACACCAATCACACACACACAAAAATTAAGGTAACAAAAAAAGGCAAGAAGAGCAGCTAGTAGTAGACACCCTCACAAAACAGAGAGAAAAAAAGAAACTTCCTATGAGTGCTACAGATTCACTCTACAGAAAAATAAACAGAAGATCTTTTAAGTCGACACCAATGACCAAAAAATGGCGAAAAGGTACACTGAGTACACTGTATTACATTAACGTAGGAGTATCAAAGCATCAAAATTTCTCCATAAAAGATAATAATTTTAGATTTTCACAGCTACACAAACACAACAGACACACAGCTGCACACAAGGCCCACCAACACTCCCCAGCTGCCTCTCACCTCAGGAACCACATACATGAACACAAATTTAGATGCCTTTTCCCCATAGAAGATGAATTTAACCACATTTTCCTTATAAAAGATAATAACTCCAAGGTCTTAACAGCTGCACACAAGACCCGCCCACACCCCCCAGCTGCCTCTCACCTCAGGAACCAGCTGCTGCGCCAACTGCTGCCTCTTGTGGTGATTGAGAGCCACCAGTGAGGCCCTGACATTGCCGAGCAGCCTCACCACGGTCACCAGCAGGGGCGGCAGGCGGGACCGGGTGTAGCGCATCACCTCGTGCTGCTCAGACTGGCTCAGCTTCCACCCGCACCGCTCAAACTCCTGGCTCAGCTCTACCACCTTCACCACACCTGTACCACAACACATACATAGTTACCACAAGTACAGACAGACAGACAGTTACCACAAATACACACACACACAGTTATACCACACACACACACACACACACAACCGCAACGCTCAAACTCCTGGCTCAGCTCTACCACCTTCACCACAACTATACCACAACACACATACTACACAAGCACACACACACAGTTACACCCCACACACTCACAGTTACCACAAGCACACACACACAGTTACACCCCACACACACACAGTTACCCCTCCCCCACACACTCACAGCTACCACAAGCACACACACACAGTTACCACAAGCACACACACACAGTTACACCCCACACACACACAGTTACCACAAGCACACACACACAGTTACACCCCACACACACACAGTTACCACAAGCACACACACACAGTTACACCCCACACACTCACAGTTTACCACAAGCACACACACACAGTTAACCCACACACACAGTTACACAAGCAACACACACAAGTTTACACCCCACACACACACAGTTACCACAAGCACACACACACAGTTACACCCCACACCACACAGTTACCACAAGACTTACCACACAGTTACACCCACAACACTCACAGTTACCACAAGCAACAACAAACAGTTACCCCTCCCACACAACTCACAGCTACCACAAGACACACACACACAGTTACCACAAGCACACACACACAGTTACACCCCACACACTCAAGTTACCACAAGCACACATACACAGTTACACCCCACACACACAACAGTTACCACAGCACCACAACACAGTACACCCACACACACACAGTTACCACAAGCACACACACACAGTTACCCCCACACACACAAGTTACCACAAGCACACAGCACAGTTTACACCCAACACTCACAGTTACCACAGCACACACACACAGTTACCCCTCCCACACACTCACAGTTACCACAAGCCACACAACACAGTTACACCTCCACCAACACTACACTACCACAAGCTACACACAACAATTACCACAAGCACCACACATCAGTTACCACAAGCACACACACACAGTTACACCCCACACACCACAGTTACCACAAGCCACACACACAGTTACCACAAGCACACACACAACAGTTACCACAAACACACACACACAGTTACCAAAGCACACACACAGTTACCACAAGCACACACACAGTTACCACAAGCACACACACACAGTTACCACAAGCACACACACACAGTTACCACAAGCACACACACAGTTACCCCTCCCACACACACTCACAGTTACCACAAGCACACACACACAGTTACACCCCACACACACACAGTTACCCCTCCCCCACACACTCACAGTTACCACAAGCACACACACACAGTTACCCCTCCCCCACACACATACAGTTACCCCCAACACACACACACACATAAACGGACACTACTATGCTTTTCTATCCACATTTGGTGATAAACAATAATGACGCCAATCAGGTCGTGTTTCAAACATTCTCTGCCAAATTTTCATCCTCATCCCACGCTGCTTCGTTAACCCCTTCACGCCCAGATCTTTCCTTGGCTATGAAAAATGATCTGTTGTGGAGCCATAAAATTACGAAAAGTCACTGAATATACCACATGAGTTAGTGGGCAAGGATACTAAACAGGTCATAGCTATAAAACATTGCTTATAGTCACTAAAAATCGTCTAATGGTACCCAAATTACAATGGAAATTACATTATGGGTCTCAAGGGGTTAAGCAGAGCACTCCCCCAACACACACACACACACACACACATACAGTTACCTCCCCAAACACACACAGACACTAGCATAGGTTAACCAGAGCACACTCGTACCTATCACCATCTGTCTGAGGGCCGCCTTGAGCACGGAGATGAGGTGTGAGGGTGAGGTGGCTGCCGGGTCCGTGGGGTTGAAGATCTGCACCATCACCTCCACACACCCCTGCACCTCCTCCATCAGCGACACCAGCCCTGCACACCACCAGGGGAGAGAGAGAGAGAGTGAAGCGGCTATTCCAATTCCAATTTTTTCCAATCCGGCTTCCATTCCAATCATTCACCACCCTATTTGTGAACCAGTTTCTCCCTATTTCCTTTTTAAATCTACGCTTTACAGTTTGAATCCGTTACTTCTTGTTCTACCCTGCTTACTAGCCGAAATATATATAACATATCATATAAATTAAACTAAATAATGGGATAGTAGGAGTAGTAAAAGATAGTAAGATAGTTAGTTAGTAGTTAGAGATAGTCAAGAGAGGGAACTGTCAGGGCTGTACAGTGCAAGGAAAAAGAGAGAGAAATAGAGAGATTAAAGGACCCACCCACATCCACACATCCACCCACGACACCCCCACATCCACATATCCACCCACATCCCCTCCTCCACACATCCACAACACCCCCACAACACACCCACATCCACACATCCACCCACAACACACCCACATCCCCTCATCCACATATCCACCCACATCCCCTCATCCACATATCCACCCACAACACACCCACATCCCCTCATCCACCCACAACACACCCACATCCACATATCCACCCACATCCTCATCCACCCACAACACACCCACATCCCCTCATCCACCCACATCCACATATCCACCCACATCCCCTCATCCATCCACGACACACCCACACATCCTCTCATCCACCCACATCCACATATCCACCCACAACACCCCCCCATCCACATATCCACCCACCACACCCTACCACCCACTATTTCTGAGTGCGGTATTGCGTATGAAGACTTCGCACTTTCCCCGGAGGTCTGTGAGGGCCGGGGCGAGGTGCGTGGTGGCCTGTAGGGTGCGTTGTGCTGTCTCGGGGGTGAGGGAGGGAGGCAGGCACTGGGCGTAGAGGTAGTGAAGCACCGTCTCTAGCGCTGCGTCCTCCATGCTCTCCAGACAACTCCACTCTTTGTCTGGCATGCTGGATTTGAGGATGATGCTGTGAACCTCGAACTGGAAAGAGAGTGTTGCTTAAACCCCTTGAGACCCAGAACGTAATTTCCATTGTAATTTGGGTGCCATTAGATGATTTTTAGTGACTATAAGCAATATTTTATAGCTATGACCTGTTTAATATCCTTGTCCACTAACTAATTTGGTATATTCAGTGACTTTTCGTAATTTTATGGCTAACAACAGACAGTTTTTTATAGCAAAGGAAAGATCTGGGTGTGAAGGGGTTAGGGTAGGAAAGCAAGAGAAAAGAGAATAGGTAAATAATAAAGAGAATAGGTAAATAATAGAGAATAGGTAAATAATAGAGAGAATAGGTAAATAATAGAGAATAGGTAAATAATAGAGAGAATAGGTAAATAATAGAGAATAGGTAAATAATAGAGAATAGGTAAATAATAGAGAATAGGTAAATAATAGAGAATAGGTAAATAATAGAGAATAGGTAAATAATAGAGAATAGGTAAATAATAGAGAATAGGTAAATAATAGAGAATAGGTAAATAATAGAGAATAGGTAAATAATAGAGAATAGGTAAATAATAGAGAATAGGTAAATAATAGAGAATAGGTAAATAATAAAGAGAATAGGTAAATAATAGAGAATAGGTAAATAATAGAGAGAATAGGTAAATAATAGAGAATAGGTAAATAATAGAGAGAATAGGTAAATAATAGAGAATAGGTAAATAATAGAGAATAGGTAAATAATAGAGAATAGGTAAATAATAGAGAGAATAGGTAAATAATAGAGAGAATAGGTAAATAATAGAGAATAGGTAAATAATAGAGAGAATAGGTAAATAATAGAGAGAATAGGTAAAATAGAGAAGAATAGGTAAATAATAGAGAATAGGTAAATAATAGAGAGAATAGGTAAATAATAGAGAGAATAGGTAAATAATAGAGAATAGGTAAATAATAGAGAGAATAGGTAAATAATAGAGAATAGGTAAATAATAGAGAATAGGTAAATAATAGAGAGAATAGGTAAATAATAGAGAGAATAGGTAAATAATAAGAGGAATAGGAAATAATAGAGAATAGGTAAATAATAGAGAGAATAGGTAAATAATAGAGAGAATAGGTAAATAATAGAGAGAATAAGGTAAATAATAGAGAATAGGTAAATAATAGAGAGAAATAGGTAAATAATAGAGAGAATAGGTAAAATAATAAAGAGAATAGGTAAATAAAAGAGAGAATAGGATGTAAATAATAGAGAGAATAGGTTAAATAATAGAGAATAGGTAAAAAATAAATAATAGAGAGAATAGGTAAATAATAGAGAATAGGTAAAATAATAAGATAGAGAATAGGTAAAAATAATAGAGAGAATAGGTAAATATATAGAGAATAGGTAAAATAATAGAGAGAATAGGTAAATAAAGAGAATAGGTAAAAAAAATAAATATGAGAATAGGTAAATAATAGAGAGAATAGGTAAATAATAGAGAGAATAGGTAAATAATAGAGAGAATAGGTAAATAATAGAGAATAGGTAAATAATAAAGAGAATAGGTAAATAATAGAGAGAATAGATAAATAATAGAGAATAGGTAAATAATAAAGAGAATAGGTAAATAATAGAGAGAATAGGTAAATAATAGAGAGAATAGGTAAATAATAGAGAGAATAGGTAAATAATAGAGAGAATAGGTAAATAATAGAGAGAATAGGTAAATAATAGAGAGAATAGGTAAATAATAGAGAGAATAGGTTAAAAAATGAGAATAGGTAAAATAATAAAGATTAAATAGGTAAATAATAGAGAGAATAGGTAAATAATAGAGAGAATAGGTAAATAATAGAGAGAATAGGTATATAATAGAGAGAATAGGTAAATAATAGAGAGAATAGGTAAATAATAGAGAGAATAGGTATATAATAGAGAGAATAGGTAAATAATAGAGAGAATAGGTAAATAATAGAGAGAATAGGTATATAATAGAGAGAATAGGTAAATAATAGAGAGAATAGGTATATAATAGAGAGAATAGGTAAATAATAGAGAGAATAGGTATATAATAGAGAGAATAGGTAAATAATAGAGAGAATAGGTAAATAATAGAGAGAATAGGTAAATAATAGAGAGAATAGGTAAATAATAGAGAGAATAGGTAAATAATAGAGAGAATAGGTAAATAATAGAGAGAATAGGTAAATAATAGAGAGAATAGGTATATAATAGAGAGAATAGGTATATAATAGAGATAATAGGTAAATAATAGAGAGAATAGGTATATAATAGAGAGAATAGGTAAATAATAGAGAGAATAGGTAAATAATAGAGAGAATAGGTAAATAATAGAGAGAATAGGTAAATAATAAAGAGAATAGGTAAATAATAGAGAATAGGTAAATAATAGAAAATAGGTAAATAATAAAGAGAATAGGTAAATAATAGAGAGAATAGGTAAATAATAGAGAGAATAGGTAAATAATAAAGAGAATAGGTAGATAGAGAAAATAAGGGAAATAATGATGCTAGAAAATGAAGAAGGAGGAATGGAAGGAGAAGGTGATGGTTAGGGTAGGAAAGAAGAGAGTGTAGGAAAAGGGATAGGTAGTGAAAGTGAGTGTAGGGATAGGTAGTGATAGTGAGTGTAGGGATAGGTAGTGATAGTGAGTGTAGGGATAGGTAGTGATAGTGAGTGTAGGGATAGGTAGTGATAGTGAGTGTAGGGATAGGTAGTGATAGTGAGTGTAGGGATAGGTAGTGATAGTGATAGGGAAGGGATGATGGCAGGAGTAGAGAGGAGTAAATAAGGAGAAGAAAAGGGGGAAAAGGAAGGGATAATGCTAGAAAATGAGAGGAGGAAATAGAGAGGGTATACATAGAGAGAAAATGAAGGGAAATTATAATGCTAGGAGTTTAGAGGGAGAATATTAGAGGAGAAAGGAGAAAGGGAAGGGAAGGGATGATGGTAGGAGCTGAGACGAGTAAATAAGGAGGGTATAGAGAGATAAGGAAAGGAAATGATAATGCTAGAAAATGAGAGGAGGAAAAGAGGAGGGTGTACATAGAGAGAAAAGGAATTGAAATGAAGAGAAGAGTACAGAGGAAAGGAAGGGAGATTGTAATACTAGGAGTTTGAAGGGAGAATATTAGAGGAGAAATTAGGGAAAAGAAGGGAAAAAGAAGGGAAAAGAAGGGAAAAGAAGGGAAAAGAAGGGAAAAGGAAGGGAAAATGAAGGGAAAAGGAAGGGAAAGGAAGGGAAAATGAAGGGAAAATGAAGGGAAAAGAAGAGAAAAGGAAGGGAAAAGGAAGGGAAAAGAAGGGAAAAGGGAGGGAAAAGGGAGGGAAAATGAAGGGAAAAGAAGGGAAAAGAAGGAAAAAGAAGGGAAAATGAAGGGAAAATAAGGGAAAAGGAAGGGAAAAGAAGGGAAAAGGAAGGGAAAAGAAGGGAAAAGAAGGGAAAAGGAAGGGAAAAGAAGGGAAAAGGAAGGGAAAAGGAAGGGAAATGAAGAGAAGAAGTATAGAAATAGAAGGGATGTGATAATGCTAGAAAATGAGAGGAGAAAATAAGGAGGGTATAGAGAAATAAGGAAGGGAGATTATAATGTTAGAAGTTGGGAGGGAGAATATTAGAGGAGAAAGGAGAAAAAGAAGGGATAGGAAGAGGAGAGTAATGAGGAAAGGAAGGGAAATGATAATGCTAGGAATTGAGAGGAGAAAAAGAGGAGAAAAGAGTGAAAATGAAGGGAAATGATAATGCTAGGAGTTGAGAGAAGAAAATAAGGAGAAGAAAAGAGTGAAGGAAAGGAAATGATAATGCTAGGAGTTGAGGAGAAAATTAGAGGAGAAAAAAAAAGATGAAAAGACGAGTTTGAGAGAAAATGAGAGGACAAAAAACAGAAATAGAATAGGACAGGAAGAGAAAAGCTGGATAGGAAAGGAAGGATAGAGAAGAAAAGCTGGATAGGAAAGGAAGGATAGGGGAGAAAAGCTGGATAGGAAAGGAAGGATAGAGAAGAAAAGCTGGATAGGAAAGGAAGGATAGAGAAGAAAAGCTGGATAGGAAAGGAAGGATAGAGGAGAAAAGCTGGATAGGAAAGGAAGGATAGAGGAGAAAAGCTGGATAGAAAAGGAAGGATAGAGAAGAAAAGCTGGATAGGAAAGGAAGGATAGAGGAGAAAAGCTGGATAGAAAAGGAAGGATAGAGAAGAAAAGCTGGATAGGAAAGGAAGGATAGAGAAGAAAAGCTGGATAGGAAAGGAAGGATAGAGAAGAAAAGCTGGATAGGAAAGGAAGGATAGAGAAGAAAAGCTGGATAGAAAAGGAAGGATAGAGGAGAAAAGCTGGATAGAAAAGGAAGGATAGAGAAGAAAAGCTGGATAGGAAAGGAAGGATAGAGGAGAAAAGCTGGATAGAAAAGGAAGGATAGAGGAGAAAAGCTGGATAGGAAAGGAAGGATAGAGAAGAAAAGCTGGATAGGAAAGGAAGGATAGAGAAGAAAAGCTGGATAGGAAAGGAAGGATAGAGGAGAAAAGCTGGATAGGAAAGGAAGGATAGAGAAGAAAAGCTGGATAGGAAAGGAAGGATAGAGGAGAAAAGCTGGATAGGAAAGGAAGGATAGAGGAGAAAAGCTGGATAGGAAAGGAAGGATAGAGAAGAAAAGCTGGATAGGAAAGGAAGGATAGAGGAGAAAAGCTGGATAGGAAAGGAAGGATAGAGAAGAAAAGCTGGATAGGAAAGGAAGGATAGAGGAGAAAAGCTGGATAGGAAAGGAAGGATAGAGAAGAAAAGCTGGATAGAAAAGGAAGGATAGAGGAGAAAAGCTGGATAGAAAAGGAAGGATAGAGAAGAAAAGCTGGATAGGAAAGGAAGGATAGAGGAGAAAAGCTGGATAGAAAAGGAAGGATAGAGGAGAAAAGCTGGATAGGAAAGGAAGGATAGAGAAGAAAAGCTGGATAGAAAAGGAAGGATAGAGGAGAAAAGCTGGATAGGAAAGGAAGGATAGAGGAGAAAAGCTGGATAGGAAAGGAAGGATAGAGGAGAAAAGCTGGATAGGAAAGGAAGGATAGAGAAGAAAAGCTGGATAGGAAAGGAAGGATAGAGAAGAAAAGCTGGATAGGAAAGGAAGGATAGAGGAGAAAAGCTGGATAGGAAAGGAAGGATAGAGGAGAAAAGCTGGATAGAAAAGGAAGGATAGAGAAGAAAAGCTGGATAGGAAAGGAAAGATAGAGAAAAGCTGGATAGGAAAGGAAGGATAGAGGAGAAAAGCTGGATAGGAAAGGAAGGATAGAGAAGAAAAGCTGGATAGGAAAGGAAGGATAGAGAAGAAAAGCTGGATAGGAAAGGAAGGATAGAGGAGAAAAGCTGGATAGGAAAGGAAGGATAGAGGAGAAAAGCTGGATAGAAAAGGAAGGATAGAGAAGAAAAGCTGGATAGGAAAGGAAGATAGAGAAAAGCTGGATAGGAAAGGAAGGATAGAGGAGAAAAGCTGGATAGGAAAGGAAGGATAGAGAAGAAAAGCTGGATAGGAAAGGAAGGATAGAGGAGAAAAGCTGGATAGAAAAGGAAGGATAGAGGAGAAAAGCTGGATAGAAAAGGAAGGATAGAGAAGAAAAGCTGGATAGGAAAGGAAGGATAGAGGAGAAAAGCTGGATAGAAAAGGAAGGATAGAGAAGAAAAGCTGGATAGGAAAGGAAAGATAGAGAAAAGCTGGATAGGAAAGGAAGGATAGAGGAGAAAAGCTGGATAGGAAAGGAAGGATAGAGAAGAAAAGCTGGATAGGAAAGGAAGGATAGAGGAGAAAAGCTGGATAGAAAAGGAAGGATAGAGGAGTTAATAGAATGACACCTTCTGAGTTACCTATCGAGTAAATACGACGACACCTTCTGAGTTACCTATCGAGCTAATAGGATAACACCTCCTGAGTTACGATGACACCCCTTCCTGAGTTACCTTTCTGCCAGACTTAGCGGTGATGGTGATGTCTGAGAAGTAGCCGTCAGTGAGGGCCGGCAGCAGGGAGTAGGGGAGGTCCGGCCAGGCATCCGGCACTCCGAGCTGGGGGAGAAGTGAAGAGGCTAGATTAGGTACACATGCACACACACACACACACACACACACACACACACACACACACAAGGGGGGAAACTCCGTAGTGTTTTAGCGTAGGGTTAGCACGCTCAGCTCACAACCGAGAAGTCCCGGGTTTGATCCCCGGGCGGTCTTCTTAAAATCCGAGCCCGAGTCCACCCAGCAGTGAATGGGTACCGGGTGTTAGCCGGGGGTTTGTGACCCGCCTCCCGGGGTGGTGGCTTCCCCCAACACTAAGCATTAAGGATGAATGATAAAAAAATTGTTGATATGGAGACGGAGCCATATGATCGTAGCTCAGACCCTGTAAAATACAACTAGGTGAATACAACTAGGTGAACTAGGTCAATACAAATGCACAGATAGATAGATAGATAGATAGATGGATTATTCTTCCCCCTTCCCTCCTTCCTTCTCTTTCCTCCCTCCCTCCTTCCTTCCTTCCCTCCCTCCTTCCTTCCTTCTCTTCCCTCCCTCCTTCCTTCCCTTTCCTCCCTCCCTCCTTCCTTCTCTTTCCTCCCTCCTTCCTTCCTTCCTTCCCTGCCCATCACCTAACCTTCCCTCCTCCCTCCTTCCCAACCCTGACCTTCCCTCCTTGACCTCCTTTGACCTTTCCCCTCACTTACACCCTGACCTGCCCTGACTTTCCCCCTCACCTTCTCACACTGCAGCATGAACCAGCCATCATAGGTCAACAGCATGAGGTCACGGGACATCACCGGCTGGTCCAACTGTGGGAGGGGGAACATGAGGTCATTAAAGTGAGAGAAAAAAAAGAAGCTACGGAACATAAAAATTCACTCTATGTAATCTGATCGTTATCAAAGAAAACACGAAGCCGATAAAAATAATTGATTCACGAAAACTCAAGCGAAATAAAACTCGGCAAAATCAAAATTCACAGTTAACACTCGGTCATTAAACTCTACAAAAAAATATATACGGAACAAAAACTTGAAAAACTGTACCTGAAAAAACCCCCACAAAAAACGCAAAAAATGACCCGGAAAAAATCTCAAACGAATTAAAAATCTAATAGAGTGCGACATTTCCGAACTAACACCCCCATGCCGCCGCCATAAGTCGTAAAATTCACACTAAAAAACTCTACATATGGAAACACTAAAACCATAAAAATAACTCAAAAAACAACTCGTACTAAATAAAACTCGTAAAATAAAAATCGGATACGACATTTTTTAACCGCTACCCTCGCCGCCCCTTAAACCCTACCCTAAACTCAATGACGTGTCCGTTATAGAAACTAAAAACCAAAAACATGACTCGGAAAAACATCCCAAACTAAATTAAACTCGTAAAAATTTTAATCGGGTAAAAATTAAAATCGGGTAAAAATTAAAATCGGGTAAAAATTAAAATTGGGTAATAATTAAAATCGGGTAAAATTTTTAATCGGGTAAAAATTAAAATCGGGTAAAAATTAAAATCGGGTGCGACATTTCTTAACCCACATAGATAGAAAACTTAAAACTGTACTAAAAGAAAAACAGAAAATACCCCAAAATACCTGAAAAGCAAGTCAAAAAAACATCCTTCCTATTTCTTCCTCTATAGGTATAGGTAAATATATATACCGTACTCTTCCTATAAACTAAATAACAATCTAATCGAGTGCGGCACTAAACCGCCACCCTCAAACCCCCTTAAACCGCAATGATGTGTTCGTAGTATGCGGCAAAGCGTAGTAAGTAAAAACTCATAAAATAGTTAAACTCCTTCTAAAATAGTTAACTCGTAGTAATTCGTTCTAAGTTCTAAAATAGTTAACTCGTAGTAATTCGTTCTAAGTTCTAAAATAGTTAACTCGTAGTAATTCGTTCTAAGTTCTAAAATAGTTAACTCGTAGTAATTCGTTCTAAGTTCTAAAATAGTTAACTCGTAGTAATTCGTTCTAAGTTCTAAAATAGTTAACTCGTAGTAATTCGTTCTAAGTTCTAAAATAGTTAACTCGTAGTAATTCTTTCTAAGTTCTAAAATAGTTAACTCGTAGTAATTCGTTCTAAGTTCTAAAATAGTTAACTCGTAGTAATTCGTTCTAAGTTCTAAAATAGTTAACTCGTAGTAATTCGTTCTAAGTTCTAAAATAGTTAACTCGTAGTAATTCGTTCTAAGTTCTAAAATAGTTAACTCGTAGTAATTCGTTCTAAGTTCTAAAATAGTTAACTCGTAGTATTAACCCCTTCACGCCCAGATCTTTCCTTTGCTATAACAAATTGTCTGTTGTCGAGCCATAAAATAACGAAAAGTCACTGAATATACCAATTTAACTAGTGGACAAGGATACTAAACAGGTCATAGCTATTAAAATATTGCTTATAGTCACTGAAAATTGTCTAATGGTACCCAAATTACAATGGAAATTACGTTCTGGGCCTCAAGGGGTTAACTCGTAAAATTAAAATCGGATACAACATTTTTTTAATCGCTACCCTCACACTCACGCCGCCTTAATCCGTACCCTGAACTCAATGATGTGTCCGTTGTATGCGGCAAAGCGTAGTAAGGTGCGGTTTCCATAGCACTGCAGGTTCTGGTAGGTGTAAACTTCGTACATCTGACAGGAGAAGAGCGGAAGAGTGTCGCAAGAGTCCGTGACGCTCCATGTGACGTCCCCGGCCTCGGACAGGATGAACTCTGTGCTGTGGGGGTGAAGGAGGGGTGTTGGTGGGTGTTGGGGGTGTTAGGGAGGGAGGGAGGGAGGGAGGGAGGGAGGGAGGGAGGGAGGGAGGGAGGGAGGGAGGGAGGGAAGGAAGGAAGGAAGGAAGGAAGGAAGGAAGGAAGGAAGGAAGGAAGGAAGGAAGGAAGGATGTTAGTTAGTTAGGAGGTGTCGTTCTAGTGCAACGGTCGGCAACCTGCGGCTCTTTCGAGAGACCTGTGCGGCTCTTACCGCCTACTTAAAAATGTCCAAATTATCGTAAAAAAAAATTGAGTAAAGTTTCTAGGAAAAAATGAAGACCGAATTCTTGTACTTATTAACCTGTACTTGCTGGTAATTTCCATTCATAACGTACACTGTGGCTCCATCAGCATTGCTTTTCTGCCAAGTGTGAAGAAACTGGCTCTTCTTGCATTCTGGGTTGCCGACCTGTGTTCTAGTGGTTAGTTCATTTTAGTTAAGTCAAACTTCAGTTTTTTATCTTTTGAGAGAAGGTATAGTGAATCAGCCCTTGACATGCACTTTAACAGCCCGCACACACTCACCCTTCAATGCCAGTGGCCTCAGACGACCCGGAGAGGGAGACACACTCAATAATCTGTGGAAAAACAAGTTGAAAACGATGAAAAATTATGATCGTAAATTACAGCCATGTTTTTGTCGTCCACGCACCGTCTTGGATTACGAAGACCACTCCAATAACACTTGCTGAAATGTGTGTTATACTGCTTTGTGTATTGTTTGCGATGTTTTGCATTGATTATTATTTCGGCTCCTACCAAGCTTGTTGTGTTTTTGTCGCAGAAACCAATCCTTTTTCAATTACGACAAAAACGGTCTTCGTATCCAAGACGATGCTTGACGACAAAAACACTGCTCATGATTTATGATTATGAAAATTAAAATGAAAAATGATGACAAATGATGATGATGGCATTAATTACACCTGGACATCAGTAAAACACTTGCAATAGCTTCCACACATGTAAGACAACACCAAAGTCCATGTGAGGCGCTTATTTCAGAAAGTCGATAAGCGCCATCAATAAAAAACTAAGAAAATGGCTTCAAAATATTTCAATGTTCAAAATGTCATATCTTTAGAACCAAGCCTACAAAATGATGAAATGGCACTTATCGACTTTCTGAAATCAGCGCCTCATGTAGAGTTCATTACAACATCTAAAAGTCTGAAGTCAAAGTTACCGGTATAAGTGCAATGACAACCACACACTATAGTAGTTTTAAGGGTACCTGGAACTGTCGCCGATCGGAACTCTCGCCGCCGTCGTCGAGTGTTCCAATTCTTGATATGACAGGAGCCAATATATACATTTAATAAAGTGTTACCCGTGTTTCTGCATTCAGGGATGAAATACTATCGTTAGCTTGATCAGTTAGGTTAGATTAGGTGCCATTGTCCAGGTTAGGTTAAAATTTCCACGTCGACGAGAGTTCTAGTTTGTTGTTTCGGCGAGAATTCCCATCAGTGACAGTTCCATAAACCGTTTTAAGTATCCTGAACGTTTCCTTCTCATCATAAGAAGTATTTCTAACCCCTACAACAGCCGTCGGAAATGAAAAATAACACAAGGGGGGTCTAGGGGGGCGATAAAACTAATCTTAACCGCGAAACCCCCTAGTGAGGTTAGGTTACGTAATCAATGCCCAGGTTAGGTTAGTGAACTAGCAGGGGGGTCGGGGAGCCAGTTAGGTCAGGGGAGAATTGGTCGATGGGTAGTAATGGTTGGAGCTGCACATCGACCAAGTTAACTGATGAATAACAAAGGCGAGTTCTTATAAGTGACGCAATGAAAACAGAAAAGCCAGGTAATATTATGCAAGTAAGATAAGGTAGACTCGTTATATCAATCATGTGGGGGTTCATTACTACTACTACTACTACTATTACCAAAGACATTCTATAACGAGAGAGAGAGAGAGAGAGAGAGAGAGAGAGAGAGAGAGAGAGAGAGAGAGAGAGAGAGAGAGAGAGAGAGAGAGAGAGAGAGAGAGAGAGAGAGAGAGAGAGAGCGAGAGCGAGAGCGAGAGCGAGAGCGAGAGAGAGAGAGAGAGAGGAAGATAAATAAGGAAGATGAGGATGCAAGATACTAGAGAGAAGTTGTAGAATGTCTTTGCTACTACTACTACTAGGTACTACTACTAATAATAACAATCACTATACTCTTCCTAACCCTACTAATAATACACCTACATTTAACTCATACAATCTATATAATAATATAAGCGAAAGTGTGTGTGTGTGTGTGTGTGTGTGTGTGTCCGCGCTAAGTTCCGCCCCCCGTGGTACAATCCCATCATATGATACAGTTTTGGAACCAGCTCGACCAGGGGCACATTTTAAGCCCACTTATGAGATGATCCGATCACTTTTTTTTTTCTTCTTTTTTTTAGCAGCCTATTAGCGAGAATTTTAAAAAAAAATGTGGGTTGCGAGAATTGAGGAAACCTTGATGTAGGGTGATGGGTAATGGGTGAGTGAATGGGTGGGGTGATGGGTAATGGGTGTGGGGTGATGGGTGAGTGAATGGGTGGGGGTGATGGGTAATGGGTGAGTGAATGGGTGTGGTGATGGGTAATGGGTGAGTGAATGGGTGTGTGGTGATGGGCAAGGCGTTAATACATACATTTCTACATCCATGATTTCAGGAAAGTTAGAAGGGGCTATCTGGAGAGTCTGTGGTTGGTGGGCCGGCCCACCAATAGCCCTCCACAGGAGCTAGCCAAAAAGTCCGCCCGGAGGGCGGCTTTGCGGCTAGTATACAAATATAACCCTAAAATATATACTACTTAAAACAATAAACCAAAAAAATGGGTAAATTTCTAGTGTTTGCCCATACTCTCCCACTTCCCCCAGACAAGTTTGGGGACCTGTGGGAATGCGGGGTTTTCGGGTGGGGAACAAATTATGCATCGGAAACGCGTAATTTAAGAGTTGTGTAGGGGGTAAAATTCCCTAGATCTAGGGTAATTTCCTTATATCTAGAGAAATTTGCCTAACCAAAATTAACCTAGCCTAGCCAAATTTAACCTAACCTAGCGGGGGGCTTGACCCACCGATAACCTAACCTAACCAAATCTAACTTAAGCTAACCTAACCAAATCTAACCTAAGCTAACCTAACCTAAGCTAACCTAACCTAACCAAACCAAATCTAACCTAACCTAACCTAACCGAAACAAATCTAACCTAACCTTCTAGCAAGGGGTTGGGGAGGTTCTCGACACTTTGGTCATCATTCTGTGAGGATCGTCAGGTTCACACGTTTCTTGACTCAGAAGAAATCCAATGAATATTCCCTAGATCTAGGGACTTTTTACAACACCCCTAACTCAAAAACTATGTGGTTGCGACGCATATTTTGTACCCCAGCCAAATATCTCGCATTCCCCCAGGTCCCCAAGCCTGTTTTGTGGGAGAGGGGGAGTATGGGCAAACACTACCGTAGATAACACTATAGCCGCCACTCACTCGCCACTGCACTAATGTCGCCAGGCACACTATATTACGAATTTTAGCATTACTACAGACTTTTATGTGCCACTGAAGACATGTAGTGTGATGTACATAATATAAACTACTGTTATCATCTTCAGTGGTACATACAAATCTGTAGTGATGCTAAAATTCACAATATATGGCGCCTGGCGACATTAGTGCAGTGGCAAGTGACGGGCGACTATAGTGTTATCTACAGTAGAATAATACCAAAAAATCTATGAGTAGTTTTGGGATGTAAGTGCAATGGATGTGGATGAAGGCATGGATGAGTGGCTGTGGTGGATGACAGAGGGTGGTGAGGTGGGATACTGATGTGGATTGATGTGGATATACCCAATATATACAAATGCATCCCTAAAAAATATTCTTAAACAGTAAACAAAAAAATAAACCAAATGATAGTTTTGGGTTACAAGTGCAATGGATGTGGATGAATGCATGGATGAGTGGGTGTGGTGGATGACAGAGGGGGTGGGTGGGGAGGGGTGTGTGGATGCATGCTTTAGTACCTTCCAAGTGCCCACAACACGGGAGTTTTTATCATGGTAGCCAGCAGCCATGGTGTTGTCTGCTGTGCCACCACCATCACCACCTCCCCCTCTCTCCCCTAGCTACCTATCTATCTAGTGTCATATCTATCCTCCTATTTACTAACCTGACTTCTAAAACACTGATATATACTTTGATTTTATTTGTTTATATTCCTCTATCAATCTGTAGTAATTAATGTGTGTTTATAATAGACTCCCTTCCTCTATTCCTGTGCCTATCTCCTCTCTCCTTTGCTCTCTGTTGTGTCCATCATGTCCTTTTATACATCTTGTACATACAGTGATTTAAAGTATATCCATATGTGACGTTTTTAGTTGTATGTGTCAATATTTCACGTGAATAATAATATGGACAATAACATAAATAAAGGAGTGATCGAATGCGCCTCGGCAGGACCTTTAAATTTCAGAATGTAAACAATAACACGCGACTAGCCCTTTAAAGACGTAAGTTCCCATATAAATGCATTGAAATCGTGTATATGACGTTATAGTTGTTATATAACCTTTCCTATTACTATGATATAGACAAAGGTATCTCTTGGGAATTAATCTAGCAATGCCTACGTAATTTATGTCTTGTAGTAAGTTTTGTCTAATTTGTGATTTTAAGGAATATCTGGAAGTATCATGTCATTGTGAATTGGCTGAAATAGGGACTTATAATCATTGTAACTGAAAACTGACTCCAGATTCGTGTTCAGCATGCCCGATAACTGCTAGGAACTAATTTTAAAGCACATCTATTGTTTCAAAAAATATTGCAAATTTTGAAGGGGTGTATGCCTTGCAAAATTTGCAATATTTTTTTTAAAATAGATTTGCTTGAAAATTAGTTGCTAGCAGTTTTCGGGCATGCTGAACACGAATCTGGAGTCAGTTTTCAGTTACAATGATTGAAAAGAAATGAAAAGTCCCTATTTCAGTCAATTCACAATGACATGATACTTCCAGATATTCTTTAAAAATCACAAATTAGACAAAACTTACTACAAGACATAAAAGTATGATAGGCATTGCTAGATTAATCATTACTTCAATACAACGATCAGTATTAGTATTTTCAGTATTAGTAATATTATTAATCCCTATTTGAGCCACCCATGCGATTATCAAAGTACTTATAAAAACCTAGGAATACTAAAGCAATCCTGTGGGACTTCCAATGCCCTCCCATGACTCCTGTA
Source organism: Chionoecetes opilio (assembly GCA_016584305.1). Lineage (NCBI taxonomy): Eukaryota > Metazoa > Arthropoda > Malacostraca > Decapoda > Majidae > Chionoecetes > Chionoecetes opilio. Next base: position 353,951 of record JACEEZ010023716.1, on the reverse strand, counting down.
AAATGCGTGAAGGAGCGAAGAGGCCCGTGAAGGACTCTGAAGAATTGTATACAAAGCGAAGGATAGGTACTTTAAAAAAATTGTTCTTCCTCCTCCCATTTCCTCTCCTCCCTTTCTTCTCATCCTTCTCTCCTCCCTTCCCTGTTCCACCTCCTTCCTTCACTTCCCCCTCTCCCCTCCTTCACTTCCCCTCTCCCCTCCTTCACTTCCCCTCTCCCCTCCTTCACTTCCCCTCTCCCCTCCTTCACTTCCCCTCCCTCCTTCACTCCCTCTCCCCCTTCACTCCCCCTCTCCCCTCCTTCATTTCCCTCTCCCCTCCTTCACTTCCCCTCTCCCCTCCTTCACTTCCCCTCTCCCCTCCTTCACTTCCCCCTCTCCCCTCCTTCACTTCCCCTCTCCCCTCCTTCACTTCCCCTTCTCCCCTCCTTCACTTCCCCTCTCCCCTCCTTCACTTCCCCTCTCCCCTCCTTCACTTCCCCCTCTCTCCTCCTTCCTCCTCCTCGGCCCTCCTTTCACTTCCTGAATGTTGATGGATTCTGGTATGCTTATTAATGAATCTGTTATTTATATATTTTTTCCATTTCAGAAGAGGCGATAGGGGTAAAACTTTGGAAGAAGTCCTTCACCCCTATCTTTTTTTTCTTCCCCCTATAGCCAACAAGCCTGGGGAACTGGCGGGAATACGGGGTTTTTGGGTGGGGGAAGCAAAAAAGTGAAAAAATCATCAAGCCACTATATTAATCTACCCAAAAAAAATAACAACCACCTATTAACAAATCTAACCTAACCTAACCTCTAACCACAAAGTATACCTACCTAACCTAACCACAAAGTATACCGTAACCTAACCTACACAAGTTAACCTAACCTACACAAGTATACCTAACCTAACCTTAACCACAAAGTATACCTAACCTAAAACCACAGTATACCTAACCTCTAACCACAAAGTATACCTAACCTTACACAAAGATACCTAACCTAACCTTAACCACAAAGTATACCTAACCTAACCTAACCTAACCTTAACCACAAAGTATACCTAACCTAACCTTAACCACAAAGTATACCTAACCTTAACCACAAAGTATACCTAACCTAACCTAACCTTAACCACAAAGTATACCTAACTTAACCTAAC
>JACEEZ010023716.1:297810-347810 GCA_016584305.1 Chionoecetes opilio | reverse complement strand
AGATCTGGGCGTGAAGGGGTTGATGGCTCTCTTGTTATCATTAATTCTCTCTCTCTCTCTCTCTCTCTCTCTCTCTCTCTCTCTCTCTCTCTCTCTCTCTCTCTCTCTCCAGGTAACCATGTGAACGTCCAGGTGAGCCTCTCGCCGGACCAGCCTCGCCACCTGCCTCACTGCCTTCTCTTCGGCCCCTCCAAGCTCACAAGACCCATGGGAACCCACCTCACTCAGACTTTTGAGGTGACACACACACACACACACAGGCACACAGACACACACAGGCACACACACACACAGCAAACACACACACACACACAACACACACATACACACACAGGCACACACACAGAGACAGACACAGAGGCACACATAGACAGAGGCAGACACACAGATAAGTAGGTAGACACACACACACACACATAGACAGAGAGACAGACACACACAGACAGACACACACACACACACACATAGACAGAGAGACAGACACACACAGACAGACACACACACACACACACACACATAGACAGAGAGACAGACGCACACACACACACACACACACACACACACACACACACATAGACAGAGAGACACACACAGACACACAGAGAAACACACAGACACACAGACAGATAGACAAAGAAAGAGAGAGAGAGAGATATTATTCTTTGATTTTCTTTCTTTCTTTAAGTGTTATTTCCCTAGAGTTTATCCATCTAATCCACCCAATACCACTACATCCACCCACCACTTAAATCCACCCAAACACCACTTAATCCATCAAAACACCACTTAAATCCACCAAAACACCACTCAATCCATCAAATCCTGTGTTTGGTGGGCCTTCGGCCCACCACTTAATCCATCAAAACACCACTTAATCCACCAAAACACCACTTAATCCATCAAAACACCACTTAATCCACCAAAACACCACTTAATCTATCAAAACACCACTTAATCCACCAAAACACCACTTAAATCCACCAAAACTCCACTTAATCCACCAAAACACCACTTAATCCATCAAAACTCTACTTAATCCATCAAAACACCACTTAAATCCACCAAAACAACTTAAATCCACCAAAAACACTTCTTAAATCCACCAAAACACAACTTAAATCCACCAAAAACACCACTTCAATCCACCAAAAACACCACTTAAAATCACCAAAACACCACTTAAACCCACCAAAACACCACATAAATCCACCAAAAACACCACTTAAATCCACCAAAACACTACATAAATCCACCAAAAACACCACTTAAATTCACCAAAACACCACATAAATCCACCAAAAACACCACTTAAATCCACCAAAACACCACATAAATCCACCAAAAACACCACTTAAATCACCAAAACACCACATAAATCCACCAAAAACACCACTTAAATCCACCAAAACACCACATAAATCCACCCAAAACACCACTTAAATCCACCAAAACACCACATAAATCCACCAAAAACACCACTTAAATCCACCAAAACACCACTTAAATCCACCAAAAACACCACTTAAATCCACCAAAACACCACTTAATCCATCAAAACACCACTTAAATCCACCAAAACTCCACTTAAATCCACCAAAATTCCACTTAATCCACCAAAACACCACCTAATCCACCACTTAAATCCACCAAAACAACTTAAATCCACCAAAAACACCACTTAAATCCACCAAAAACACCACTTAAATCCACCAAAACAACTTAAATCCACCAAAACACAACTTAAATCCACCAAAAACACCACTTAAATCCACCTAAAACACCACTTAAATCCACCAAAACACCACATAAATCCACCAAAAACACCACTTAAATCCACCAAAAACACCACTTAAATCCACCAAAACACAACTTAAATCCACCAAAACATAACTTAAAACCACCAAAACCACCACTTAAATCCACCAAAAACACCACTTAAATCCACCAAAACACCACATAAATCCACCAAAAACCACAAATCCACCAAAACACCACATAAATCCACCAAAAACACCACTTAAATCCACCAAAACACCACTTAAATCCACCAAAAACACCAGTTAAATCCACCAAAACACCACTTAAATCCACCCAAAACACCAGTTAAATCCACCAAAACCACTTAAATCTACCAAAACCACTTAATCCATCAAAACTCCATTTAAATCCACCAAAACACCACTTAAATCCACCAAAAACACCACTTAAATCCACCAAAACCACTTAAATCCACCAAAACCACTTAATCCATCAAAACTCCATTTAAATCCACCAAAACCACTTAAATCCACCAAAAACACCACTTAAATCCACTTAAATTCACCAAAACCACTTAAATCTACCAAAACCACTTAATCCATCAAAACTCCATTTAAATCCACCAAAACACCACTTAAATCCACCAAAACACCACTTAAATCCACCCAAACCACTTAAATCCACCAAAACCACTTAATCCATAAAAACTCCACTTAAATCCACCAAAACACCACTTAAACCCACCAAAACTCCACTTAATCCACCAAAACTCCACTTATTCTAGGCGTGGGACCCAGAGAGGAATATTATAGAGAACCTGGAGCATCTATTGGGCGAGAAAGTGGTAGTGCGGAGGAGGAATGTGGACTAGTGGAGGCGGTGGAGGAGGCTGAAGTGGAGTGTCCCATCTGCTACTCCTCCACTACCTCGAGACCTTACCAGACCAGATCTGTGAACATTGCTACAAGGGCTTCCACACGGCCTGCTTGTATGATGTAAGTGTGTGGGTGGGGGGGATGGGGTGTGTGGGGGGGAGGAGGGTGTGTGTGCGTGTGTGTGTGTATTCATCTATAGTTGTATTTTTTTAAACATTTTTGGGGTTTAATTATTTTTTTCTTCTTCTTTTTCTATCCATCACATTTTGGGATTTATTTATATTTATTTTTCTTCTATTTATCACATTTTTTAAGGGTTATTTATCTTTTATCTTTTTTATCTTTTTTTCTATCACATTTTTGGGGTATATTTATCTTCTCTTTTTTCGATCTGTCACATTTTTAAGGTTTTATTTATCTGTTCTTTTTAATCATGGTTTTTTTTCTCAATCACATTTTTTTTTTTTTATCTTTTATCTTTTTTTCTTTTTTCGATCGATCACATTTTTTCAGGTTTATTATTATTTTTTTTTTATATATTTTTCAATCTCACATTTTTGGGGTTTCATTGATTTTTTTTAATTTTTTGAAATTATTATTATTATTATTATTATTATTATTATTATTATTATTATTATTATTTTCTATTTCAGTGGCTGTCTTGTTTGTCTTCAGCGCGGCAAGCCATGAATATTATAACAGGCGACTGTCCCAACTGTAGTAAGGTGTGTGTGTGTGTGTGTGTGGTGTGGGTCTGTGTGGGTGTGGGTGGGTGTGGGTGTGGGTGTGGTGGGGGGGGTATGTGTGTGGGTGTGGGTGGATGCGTGTGTGTGTGGGTGGCTGTGGGTGTGTCTCAGTGTGTGTGTGTGTGGGGGTATGTGTGTGTGGGTGTGGGGGTGGGTGGGTGGGTGTGGGTGTGTCTCGGTGTGTGTGTGTGTGGGGGTGGGGGTGGGTGGGTGTGGGTGTGTCTCGGTGTGTGTGTTTGTGTGTGGGTGTGTGTGTGTTTGTGTGTGTGGGTGTGTGTGACTAACTGTAGCAAGGAGTGTGGAGAGAGAGAGAGAGAGAGAGAGAGAGAGAGAGAGAAAAAAAAACTAGCAAGGTGTGTGTGAGAGAACTAATGATATTTTTTGCTCTCTCAACTCATCTGTTTCACTCCCACCCGAAGCTATCTTTAATTGCTTCTCTCTCTCTCTCTCTCTTCTCTCTCTCTCTCTCTCTCTCTCTCTCTCTCAATGATTAATATAAATTACTGAAATGTTTTTTTTCTTTTTCAGAGTATGTCCTGCAAGGTCCCAGCGTAGAGAGAGAGAGAGAGGAGAGAGAGAGAGAGAGAGAGAGAATTAGTTATTATCAGTATTAAATTCTTTGATCTTTTCTGGTATTTTAATTCTCCATCAATACCATTATTATTATTATTATTATTATTATTATTATTATTATTATTATTATTATTATTATTATTATTATTACTACTGTTATTGTAATCATGAGAGAGAGAGAGAGAGAGAGAACCCACACCTATACAAGTGTCAATGTCAACACCGCAAGAAGAAGAAGCAGCGTCAAGATGGCTGTCTGAACCACAGAGGGTAAACAACACATTATTCCCTCCTCACAGCGCCCACAAGCCATGACTGACCACTGAAGGGCGACAGCTACTGAGCCCAACACACAGGGAAGCTAAAGGCATGGCAGAGTGTGAGGTGAGACGCAGGTGAGGGGCTGTGAAGGCTGAAAACAGGAGACTTTACGGTTGGCCTTTCATTGGTTTTGTGTTGTTATAAACTGAATTTATATTATTATTCTATTATTTATTTTATTATTTATTATTTAAATCTGTGTTAAATATGTTGAGTAAGTTCACCGAACACAAGTTTTAGTTGGAAATATTTGTGGTAACCTGCTGGAGTTACGGTGAAGCCCCGTCCACACTACCACTCACCACCGTGGGCGCTTCCCGTTGATCGAGTGTTCGTCACTCAAAAGTGGCAGTGTGGACAGGATTCCGACGAGCAAAATGTGACCGTCGGCATTGCCCGCCAATATTCAGCAGGTTTAATATTGGGCGGGCATGCCCGTCACTCACGGGTCAGCGCCGAACACAGGCTTCAAGTTATCGCCAATTTTCACCATCTAGATATTTTTGTATTGCCATGTGTCTTATACCATCAGAACCAAGAAAGTCAGCTGATTACGAATATGGGATCAAAAATTAAATAGTAGAAATAGTCGAGAAACTGCAGCGAGTTGAAGACAAAAGTTAGAAAAATGTTTATACACTATTTCTTTCGGTCAATTTATAGTTTCGCCCAACCAACGATTTTCTGATGCGCCTTATGTTTTTCTGGTGTGTTTTTATGTGTTTTGAATGAATCTGCTAACCGTTTCTGTCGCAATTTTTTTTTTTTTTTTACAAAAATGACAAAAAGAAAGAAAAAGAACCTAAGCCTAACCTAACCTAACCTATAACTAACCTAACCTTTACCTAACTAAAAAAGGTTTTTAGGTAGATAGTTTTTTATATATATATATATATATATTTTTTAGTTAGGTAAAGGTTAGGTTAGTTATAGGTTAGGTTAGGTTAGGCTTAGGTTCTTTTTCTTTCTTTTTTGTCATTTTTGCAAAAAAAAATAAAAAATTGCGACAGAAACGGTTAGCAGATTCATTCAAAACACATAAAAACACACCAGAAAAACTTAAGGCGCATCAGAAAATCGTTGGTTGGGCGAAACTATAAATTGACCTTTCTTTTTGCTATATTTTTTAGAATACAAAAAAGGTTTTCGTATATTTTTCTTGCTTAGGATATGCAGAAATGTGGTTTTATTATGTTAAGTGAGTGCTTGGATATCATTTGGTCCTAATTTTGTCTTGTTACCCAAGGTTGTGCGGCATCTTGTGACGTGCTCCCTCCCATGGCATCATTGGAGGACAGGAGCGGTGCGGGTTACTGCAAAACGGTGAACAGGGAGGAAAATCGGATTTATCGAGGAAATGGTTGAGCTATGGAGGCAAGTGGAAATTTTTATTACTTATTGATATTTAGTTTTCCATGATGTTATTAGATGTAGTAGTTACCCATCACCCCACCCATTCACTCACCCATTACCCATCACCCTACATCAAGGATTCCTCAATTCTCGCAACCCACTTTTTTTTCACAATTATCGCTAATAGGCTGCTAAAAAAAAGATAAAAAAAAAAAGTGATCACTACTATAGAATTGCTTTGATTATTATAGAGGTGTGTCATTCTGGATCTTTTGTTGCCGTTAGTTATGGATGCATTTTGTCCTGCCCAACCTTACCCTATCCTACCCTATCCTGCCTTTCCCTTCCATATCCTACCCATTCCAGATTTATCCCGTTGTACCCTACCTTGCCTTACCTACCCCACCCCGTCCTACCTTACCCAACCTCACGCTAGATTTGCCCAACAGTTTCACTATATTTATCCAACCTACCGTCACCCATCACCATCGTCATAACAGGACACCACACCATTAATTATGTAAGTACTATAAGCAGCATTAGCCAATATATTCTTGCATAGCAGGTGGAGCTTGTTAGCCATGGTAGGCAATTCACCTTGGCCCTCAGCCGAAAACTGGGGTTGCCTGTCAAGAAGAGCATCCGGGGCGTAAAACTTATGCCGCAAATATAAACGACGAACGCCGACGATAGAATTGGAAGTGTATCATCGACCGTCTAACCTCAAGACAGTATGGGAAAATCTGACGTTAAACAGGAAGATTATGATGAGATGATTGTGAGGCAGAGAGGCATTCATCAACCCTCACAATGCTCCTAATGAGTTGCAGCGGCATATATATACGTATAGTCGCTGCACGTTAAGTTGGCGAAAATTGGGCCCCTTTACTCCCCCCTTCCGAACGCACGGGATTGGCCGAGGTGTTGGGTGAGAATGCCTTACTCCCAAGTTCCGCCCTAAACCCCCAACACCTCAGCCAATCCCATGTGTTCGGAAGGGGGGAGTGAGGGGGACCAATTTTCACCAGCTTAACGTGCAGCGATTATATTCAAGATGGGTCTATATTCAAGGCATGTGATGTCACTTGAGGCGAGGGTGTGCAGGGACTTGAATACGGAGCCGCCTCTGCCGTGGCCGTCCCATCAGGGCAGCTCCCGTAAACATCACCCCCCTCCCGCAGTCCCACTGCCGCTCTCCACGGTAAATGGATGGGAGACAGGGTAGGCCTTAATACCACCTCGATCCCTCAATCCTCACCCCTATGGATAAGGAAATTGTAAACTGTAAATGGAGTGAGTGCTAGTTAAAGGTTGCAATGGTACCAGTAGACGGGACAGTAGCCTTGCACACCTTACACCAAGACCAAGAGCCATCACGGCGCCACAACTTCAAGGCCGAATCACACCATACCATCATGCCTTGACCTCTATCTTTCTGAGGAAGACCAATTAACCCTCGCGACTGTGATAGACTCTCAGGTGTAAACAATGGTGAATATCTTCGATCCCGACATCGGTGCCTTTCAACAATAACAAAAAGGTAGAGATGGTTATCTTAAGGCCGGTTCCCATCAGCCCGCTTGTACGGCCGTCTTAAGGCCGGTTCCCATCAGCCCGCTTGTACGGTCGTCTTACAACAACACCGCTCAACAATGACGTCACCATCATCACCGCTTGAGTGGTATTTGTGGTAACTGGGCACAGCTGGCAACTCCGCTCGAGCGGACACCGCCGGGCGGGAGATGACTTGAATTTAACTTTGTACGGCGGCCGTACAGCGGTACGGCGGTGCGGTAAACTTTGTTGTGACGTCATTGTGACGTCTTTGTTGTTGTATGGCGGCCGTACAAGCGGGAAGGTGGGAACCGGGCTTTACAACAACACCGCTCAACAATGACGTCACCATCATCACCGCTTGAGTGGTATTTGTGGTAACTGGGCACAGTTGGCAACTCCGCTCGAGCGGACACCGCCGAGCGGGAGAGATGACTTGAATTTAAATTTGTACGGCGGCCGTACAGCGGTACGGTGGTGCGGTAGACTTTCTTGTGACGTCATTGTGACGTCTCTGTTGTTGTACGGCGGCCGTACAAGCGGGAAGGTGGGAACCGGGCTTAACAGTTACCTTAATATCTTGCAAAAATTTTGTTATTGGGCAACAACCGATTTCGAGGCCGAAACTTAGTTTTCCTGAATAGTTTTGGTGTGTTTTGAATGAATCTGTCTCGTTTTTGTCGGAAATCAATGTTTGTTTACATGGGGGGGTGCCCGCCCTACCCCTCCAGGCCCGCCCCGCAAACATTGCTAAGGTTCACACTGCCATAGTATTGGTAATTTTCATTTTATCTCTATATCTTCTTACTAAACCAAACCCCACCTAACCTAACCTTATCTGATTTAACCTAACTTAACTTTCTGGCAGGGTACGCCAGGGTAATCTATACGGGTAGTATTTCTGGCAGGGTAATCTATACGGGTAGATTTTGGGTAGTACATGTAATGCCATTAATATTCGATTGCACCATGGGAAAGGGGGCTCAAAATACACAGAATGAAGAAAGATACACGATAATGGAGGTACGATCCTAGGACTTTTGAAAGCCCACTACCGAAATAATACCATTATCTTTACTGCAAATTTCCCACATAGTCTAAACACATAGCAGAAAAGCAACAAAGGCATACTTACAGCATTAAATCTAAGCTAAATGTCATAGGTAGATTATAATATAAGAATATCAATTCGTGGAGCATCCTGCAATAAATGATGACCGATTTTGGTTACCCTACACATTCTCTTTACATTTCAACTACGTAGTATAATTTTTCATTCACATTTCACTGCACTGTGAATATTGTATTTAGGTACATGCTCAAAATCATTTGTTTTCCCCTACAAAGTTTTTTTTTTTAATAACTTAATAAATTTACGAAAAGTAAATGTTTTCAAAACACTAATATTTTTTTCCCTCAAAATATTAATATAAAATACGGGTGCGTCTTATGCGCCGGCAAATACGGTATATGAAATGTCCCGCTTTTAGCTTCAAAAAATCTGGTCACATTAGTGTTGGGGGGGGGTCATGGGTGTCAGTGGAGGCGTCCAGAATTTTGGCTGTTCAGATGTGGCAACCCTATACTACAGTACAGTAAAACCTCTCGTATTCGGATACTCATTATTCGGACTTTGACATTATTCGGACCTCCTCTTTTTTTTTTTTTTTTTTTTATTTTATATATAGGGGTCGAAATTTCCTAGCTATATATACACCTAGAATTATTATTATTATTATTATTTTATTTTTAATTTTTATTAGGGGTCGAAATTTCCTAGCTATATACACCTAGAATTATTATTATCATTATTATTATTTTTATATTTTTTATTAGGGGTCGAAATTCCTAGCTATGAACACCTAGAATTTTTTTTTTTTTTTTTTTTTTTTTTTATAACATATCCCCCCATTATTCGGATCCTTGCATTACTCGGACCACTCCTTGGCCCAATTAGTCCGAATATGAGAGGTTTTACTGTATATAGTGTTATACATTTTTTCATCACTTTCACTATCCATGATGCCTTGTTTGCTGTAGATGCCACAATAGGATTAGAGGTAGCCATGGAAGAAGTGGGTTTCCTGTGGAGTGCAAACACCCTCCCTACATGTCACTCCTTCATGCCCATCACTGCACACAACCCAGCCATCCCCTGATTGTTCCTTGCCCTGCTTCCATACTAACAAAAGGTCCCTAATATATTTTTTGCTTGTATTACTAAGTCTTGATCTGTCCCTTGAGCAGTTTGTATTAATCTATTATCTGTATATGTCTATGCTATCTCAGATACTTCGCCTTATCTGCCAGTTCATATCATGCCATGCCCAGAGCCTCCTCGTCAGGGCAAGTGCCACTGATCTCTGCTGATCAAACAGAGCCAGAACTTGTGTTATCAGAATATTTTTTCAGCGCGTTCATGATGTTTAGTTTAAAGTAAAGTTTAACCCCTCGAGACCCAGAGCGTAATTTCCATTGTTATTTTGCCACCATTAGATGATTTTAGTGAATATAAGCAATATTTTATAGATATGACCTGTTAAATATCCTTGTCCTATCCTCGACTAACTAATTTGGTATATTCAGTTCCTTTTCGTAATTTCATGGCTCGACAACATACAATTTTTTATAGCAAAGGAAAGATCTGGGTGTGAAGGGGTTAAGAGAGACATTCCACAAAAAGCAGCACTCTTATCAAACAGGAGCTTATATTACGAGTGCATGCGTCTTGGCTAAATAGATAATCCTCTTCCAGGCCAGTGTGTCCCGCCGGTGTGTGTGGTGTGCGGCGGCACATCCTCCAGCGTGCTGATGTGGGAGGACGTCTTCTCATTTCAGGTGTGTGATGTTTCCCTAAGTCTCCTGCAAGCTGGTCCAGTCAAGAGCAACATTTTAGGTGATTTTAACAACTCTGTGAATAACTAAACCATATTATTGCAGATCATCTATAGGTTCAAATTGGTTGCTTTTCTGGTGTATAAGTGAACAAGTTTTTTTATTCTACATGAACTACCACGTGTAGGTCTCGCGGCCTCTTGTAGCAGCAACTGAAGAGGCGGATGTCACACACCTCTGCCTTGACGGAGCGGCCTGCAGCGTTCCTATCGTGAGGTGACTGTTGTGTTTGTTTACTTGATTAAAATGAGCTTATTTAGTTTTTGCTACTGGAACAATCCCTGACTGACCACCAGGCGGGAACTAGATAATAAGGTTTTAATTATTAGGCATACTTAACTTGTTTATGTTATGCATCTTACAGTAACCCTGATGAGTGTTGATCTCTCGTAATCAAATAATAAATACTAGTATCATTAGTTATCAAAGAACAATTTAAAACCAGGGAGAAAGGGAACCAGAATCAGATAGCTCATGAACTCTAGGCTGTTCATTCCACCTGCACCAAGCAAGCACCGACAGGCTGCTAGATTTACATTTTTATTTAGGTTGAACACTGATATGGAATTAAGGCACTTTTAAAATATTTCCTTTTAATATCAAAGGCTGATGATAATGATAACTAATTTACAGTCTGTGGGTGAGATTGTGATGAATGTCAGTGTGTATTCTGGCAATGTTGTCGGGAAGTGTGTGACGCAGCATTCATCCACTTATCAATACAGCATTCCTTTCTTCTTTACATCTCAAAAGGAAAAAATTATAATTACTATCATAAGAAGTGAAAGATGGATAAGTGGATGACTGCTGCGTCTTCAAGGCAACATTGGCGGCTATGCACAGTGACAGTCATCAACATATCTCATGATAGACTGTAAATTCTTTATTATTATGACCCTTTAAGATTAAAAGGAAATATTTTAAAAGTGCCTTAAATCTCCATGCCAGTGTAAAATCTAAATACTACAATATATCTTTCAACTGGCCAGCTACAAATGAGGATGATCCTCAACAGCCTAAGTGAGGATGATCCTCAACAGCCTAAGTGAGGATGATCCTCAACAGCCTAAGTGAGGATGATCCTCAACAGCCTAAGTGAGGATGATCCTCAACAGCCTAAGTGAGGATGATCCTCAACAGCCTAAGTGAGGATGATCCCCAACAGCCTAAGTGAGGATGAACTCAACATGCTAAGTGAGTATGATCCTCAACAGCCTAAGTGAGGATGATCCTCAACAGCCTAAGTGAGGATGATCCTCAACAGCCTAAGTGAGGATGATCTCAACAGCCTAAGTGAGGATGATCCTCAAAGCCTAAGTGAGGAGATCCTCAACAGCTAAGTGAGGATGATCTCTCAACAGCCTAAGATGAATGATCCTCAACAGCCTAAGTGCAGGATGACCTCAACAGCCTAAGTGAGGATGATCCCCAACGCCTAAGTGAGGATGATCCCCAACACGCTAAGTGAGGATGATCCTCACAGCCTAAGTGAGGATGATCCAACAGCTAAGTGAGGATGATCCTCAACAGCCTAAGTGAGGAAGATCCCCAACAGCCTAAGTGAGGATGATCCCCTCCCCAACAGCCTAAGTGAGGATGATCCCCTCCCCAACAGCCTAAGTCATAAATACTCCAAACACTCTCCGGAAGTGAAACATAAAATGTCATTTAATATTTTTATTTCAATTATTTTCATTATTTTATATATAATAAATTTATTACAATAAAAGTTAAATCAGTTTGTCATTAAAAAAAAAAAAAAGCAAAACTTCAAAGTGGAGTCTCTGGAACTCTTAACACCACACTATTAACCAGCAAAACAGCCAGTGTATAAGTGGGCAGGAAAGGCGGCCCCTCCACGCCAGGGAATGGAGGGGGCGCCGAGGCCAAGGCATGAAGGGTGTGGGTCTTGCTGCTCCACCACAGCTGCCGGGTGATCCTCCACCACCAGTCAGACCAAGCAGGGGTGCCCGGGCGGGTTTTTGGGAAATTGGGCTGTCTCATCCTCAGATCGTTGGGGAAAAACAGAAAAAATTCAAAAATTATGTAAGAATTATAAAAGGGAAAAAAACCCAAAAAATCTTGTTTTTATTTGGGCCACGGGCCTTGCCTCAAAGTCCTTTCCCTTTAGAAAAAAGTTTATACCCGACCCCTTTTTTCAGTTTTCCCTCATCTTTAACCCTTTAACCAAAAACGTAAATTTTCCCTTGTAAAATTTTTGGGGAACCCTTTTTAGACCCAAAGGGGGGTTTAATATAAGAAATATTTTATGATATGAACCCGTTTTTTTATCCTTTTCCCACTACTAATTTTTTATAATTTTGTTACTTTTCTTTAAATTTAAAAAGCCCGCAACATACAATTTTTTTTTAGAAAAGGGAAAATTTGGGGTGAAGGGGTTTAAAAAAAACATCCTTGAAACTTTTTCTTTTAAACACCACCCTTAAAAACACGCACTAAGGGCCCAGGCCACCTATTTCAAAATTGGGACCATCAATACAGACTTGGCACTCGAAGACAGGGGCCAAAAATATAAAAATAAATGTGCAAAGCCTTTTCCCGTGAAAATAAAGTCCCGTAAAATGATGTTTAAGTTTTAAATTTTATGGGCGCCTGGGCACATTAGTTTCAGTGGCGACTAGTGCTTTTTGTTTATATTATAGGTTTTGTTTTAAAATAATCCTTCGAAAACCTTAAAAAAAGTAATTATAAATTGGGGGGGAGGAGGGAAATTTTCCTTTGAAATTTTTCCCCCCGCAAAGTCAATGGAAGCATATCCCAAATTAACAGGGCCTTCTAGTTTTTACTCCCCGGCCCGGGGCCCGGACGACCCCTTGGGGGGGTCCAAAACGAGCCTGGGTAAGGTTTGAGACAGTGAGGACGAGGCAGGGAGGAGCAAGGGAAATACGAGGAAAGGGGGACCAGGAACTAAAGAAAAAAAGCCACCGTACTCCCAACCCCCCTCGGCGGGCTCGTAGCTTTGAGCCCGATAAACCCCCGAACCCTGGGAAAAAATTTCCTTTTTGAAAAAAGTCTGTTGGTTTTTTTAAGGGTCGATCAGTGTTTTTAACCCCCTTTACACCCCGATCTTTTCCCTTTTCCCATAAAAATGGTCGTTGTTAGCCATAAAATTACGAAAATTTAAATTAAAATAAAAAATTTGTTAGTCGGCAAGGATACCCAAACCCTTATACTAAAAATAAATTTCTTTTTACCCTACAAAAAGTCTAAAGGCACCCAAAATACATTGGGAAATTAAAGTCCGGGTTTTTAAGGGTTTTTAAAGGGGGGAATTAAAAAGTTTTTATTTTGGGGGGTGATAATTTTTGGGGGTTTGAATTTTACTGGGTTTGGGTAAAGTTTATAATTGTAGATAATATAGATATTTATAGATGATGTAGATAAAAAATTTTGGGGGGAAAAAGTTGATAATTGGTTTAAAAGCTGGATATTTTTTTTTTTTGAAATTTTATACCGGGGTTAAATTAGATTGAAATTTGGGAACATTTAAAGAAAGAGATCTAAAAAAGCATAGAAAATAATCCCCAATTTACCATTATTGCCTTTAAAACAAAAAAAAACACTATTTTTTTTACCTTCCCAAAGGGCTTCATTCCCTCCCTCCCCCCCCAACCCCCATATTGTCATTTTCCCAAGGGGTTTCCCTCACTACTACAACAAAGGGTATTTTAAGCTTCTCACTACTACAACCCCTGGCTATTTTAAACTTCATCACTTACAACCAAAGGCTAGTTAAGCTTCATCACTACTACAACCAAGGGGTACTTTAAACTTCATCCCCCTACTTTCAAAACCCAAAGGCCCAGTTAAGCTTCATCAATCCCAAAACCCCAAAGGCCCCTTTAAAACTTCATCATACTACAACCATGGCTAGTTAAGCTTCTCACCAATAAAAACAAAGGGTAGAAGTTCATCACTACACCAAAACCCCAAAGGTAGTTTAACTTAATCAAATACCACAAACCCAAAGGCTAGTTAAGCTCATCACTACTACAACCAAGGGGTGTTAAACTTTTATCCTACTTTCAACCCAAAGGTAGTTAAACTTATTTACTACTAAAAACCCAAAGGTAGTTAAAACTTCATCACTTTCTAAACCAAAGGTTGTTAAGCCCCTTTATCACTACTTTTCCCCCAACCCCAAAGGGCCCAATTAAGCTTCACCCCCACTACAAACCAAAGGTTTGGTTTAAACTTCATTTACTTTCTAAAAACCAAATGGGTAGTTAAACTTTATCACTATAAAAACCAAGGTGTTAAGCTTTATCACCCACTACAACCCCAAGGGGTGTTTTAAACTTTATCACTACTACAAACCAAGGGGTAGTTTAAACTTTTCACTACCCACAACCAAGGGGTAGTTAAGCTTCATCCTCACAACCAAGGGATAGGAAGCTTTTCCCCTACTACAACCAAGGATAAATTAAGCTTTCAATCTACACCAAGGATAGTTAAGCCTTTTATAAATACTACAAAAAAAGGGGTAGTTAAGCTTTTACAATACTACCCAAACCAAAAGGGGTAGTTTAAACTCACACTATACAACCAAGGGTAGTTAAGCTTCCCTTTACTACTACAAACCCCAAGGGGTAGTTAAGCTTACACTACACAACCAATGGTAGTTAACTTTATCCCCTATACAACCAAGGGGTAGTTAAGCTTCATCACTACTACAAACCCAAAGGATAAATTTAAAAAGGGGTTTTCATCCCCCACTACAAACCAGGGGTAGTTAACTTCCTCCTACTACAACCCAAAGGTATTTTTAAACTTTTTCACTACTCAACCAATGGGTTTGTCGGCTTCCCTACACTACTAAAAAAACCCCTTGGGGTAAATTAACCTTTATCCCTACTACAACCAATGGTTTTTTAAACTTCATCATATAAAAACCAATGGATAGTTAACTTCATCAACTACTACAACCAAGGAAGTTAAACTTTATCACTACTACAACCAAGGATAGTTAGCTTTATTAATACTATCAACCAATGGATAGTTTAAACTTAAACATACTAAAACCAATTTTATTTTAAACTTCATCACTAAATACAAACCATGGTAAATTAAGCTTCATTACTACTACAAACCCAAAGGTTTTTTAAACTTCAACTACTACAACCAAAGGATAGTTAAGCTTCATTACTACTACAAAAACCAAAGGCAGTTAAACCTCCCTCAACCCCCACAACCAATTTGGATGGTTTAAACTTTTTACTCTACAAAACCCAAAGGTAGTTAAGCTTAATTACTACTCAACCAATGGTAGTTAACTTCATTAAATACTACAAACCCAAAGGTACGTTTAAACTTCATTACTATACAACCCCAATGGTTTTTAAACTTCATCACTACTACAAAAACCCAAAGGTTTGGTTTTAAACTTTATCACTCCCACAAACCAAAGGTGTAAGCTTCCCTAAATACACAAACCCAATGGATAAATTTTAAACTTCCCTCAATACTACAAACCCAAAGGTAGTTAAACTTAACACTATACAACCCAAAGGTTGTTTTAACTTTATCATACTACAACCTTTTGGTAGTTTTAAACTTCATCACTACTACCCAAAACCCAAAGGTGTTAAGCTTTATCACTACTACAACCAAGGCTATTTAAAATTCATCCTACCCACAAACCAAAAGGTAGTTAAGCTTCATCACTACCCACCAAAACCAAAGGTATTTTAAATTAATTTCCCACTACAACCCCAAGGCTAGTTTAAACTCCCTCACTACCTACAAAGGGGTAGTTCCGCTTTATCAATATACAAAACCCAAGGGTTTGTTTAAGCTTTTCACTACTACAACCCCCTTTTAGTTAAGCTTCATCACACTACCAAACCCAAAGGATAGTTAAGCTTCATCACACTAAAAACCCCAAGGGGTATTTTGCTCATATACTTTCAACCAAAGGGTAGTTAAACTTCATCACTACTACAAAACCAATGGATAGTTAAACCCATCAATAAATTTAACCTTTTTATTTGTTGTTATTACCACTACCCAAGGGGGTTTAAAACCATCCCCCACTTTCAAAACCAAACTAATTAGTTTTAAACCCCTTTAGAACTTCCCTTTTTTAAAAATTTTGTTTTCACCATAAAAAATTTTAAAAAATTTTTAAGACCCCCCCCTTCCCCCTTACAAAACCTTTAAAAATTTATCTTTAAAACCCCCTGGCCTTTTCCCCCTTGGCCTTTAAAAAAAGTTTGGCACCATAAATAATGGAAAAGTTCCCGGTATCAACAAAGATTATGGGAAAAAGTATTAAACGGGATAGAAAAAAAGTTTAGTCATCAATCGTCCATGGACCCAAAAAATTTTAAGGGGGGAAAAAAACTTCTGGGTTTGGTTTTGATTTTTTCCCGGAAAATGCTAAAAGTTAAAGGTTAAAGTATTAGAATAAAAAGTTAATTTCCCCCGATAGTACAAAGGACAAAATATTGTTTGAAGGACATTTAAAATATAAATTTAAAAAAAGGGTGGTCAATTTTTTCCCCCCTTCCGATCTAAAAATTTGTTTAATACCCACCTAAAACTTCCCTAGGGGAAAACTTTCCCCTTCACTTCATGTCCGGAGGGAAAACGAAATTCTTTTTGCTATTTTTAAAAAATTCTGACGGGGGTAAAAAACCCCGCTTGTCCCCTCCCCTTTCCTAAACCTTTTTTCCCTTTCCCTTTTAAATACCAAATCCCTTTTCTCAGTTTTTTTTCCAAAACAAATTTTAAAGTCCCCAAAAGGGGGGGTTTCCCTGTTTTTAATTCTTGGTTAATCCCCTTTTTTTGTTAAAAATTTTAACCCCCCCTCAAAAAACACCCAAAAACCCCCCCTTCCACCTTTTTAAAAAAGTAAACCCCTTTTTAACCACCAAATCACCCAACCAATAAAAATTAAACCCCCTTCAAACACCCAACCCCCCTTTAAAAGATTTCCAAAATCAATTTAAAAATAACCCAAAAAAAACCACACCAAAACCCCAATCAAACCCCTCGAAAAACACAAAACCCCACGACCCAGGTAGGAATTAACCGGGATTTTTTCACCACCCAACACTCCGATTTTTTAAACCCAGAAACAATTTTGAACTGGGAAGGGGCATTTATCTTGGGACTAAAAATTTTCCCCTTTTTTTTGCCTTTTTTTTTCCCAGGGATCCTTTGTAGGCCCTCTTTTTAAATTCGCTCCTTAGGTTTAAAAATTTGAAATTTCCCGTGGCCATTTTACTTTGGGGTCTTAAAATTTTTTCCGTCTTTTTGTGTTTTTTTTTTCCCCCAGGTTGTTCCTAGGCCTTTTACCGGGGCCCAGGGGGAACAAACGGGAAATTTGGGGGGGGTTTTCCCCGTGGGGCCGGGTTTTTCCTTTTCCTTTTTTGTTTTTTTCCCCCCACGGTTGGGAACTTTTGGGCCGGGGGCGGGGGGGTAAAAAAAATTTTTTAAAAGCAAGGGAAGGGGGAGGTTTTTGGGGGGCCCTTTCCCCGCTTTCCCCTTCCCTTTTTGGGTTTTTTTTCGGGGGAAGGCTGGTCCCCTTCGGGAAAAAAACCAAAATTCAAACTAAATTTCCCGGGTTTTGGGAAGGGGGTTTTAGAGGTTTTTCTTCCAAAAAGTTTTTTATTTCCCGGCGGCTATTTGTAATTTGAACCAATAAAAATTGATTGTTTGAGAATGTGGGGTATTACCTCGGGGGGCATGGGGGCCCCCCCACTGGTGGGCCCAAGGAACCCCCCAAAAATTCCCGTTATTCTCCAAGGGGCCCCCCACAAAAATTTGGTCCTTTGTAGCCTTTCCCTTTAATGTGGCCCCTTTTAATTTCCCTGGGACCCCCCCCCCCTAAAACCGGCCCCGGGGGCCCCCGGTGCCCCCCAAAAGGCCCACCCGCCCAGAAATCCATCTTTTTAACGACAGCCCCCCACCCCAAACCCCCCCGGCCGCCGGGGCCCCTTGTCCGCCCGAGGCGGGGGAAAAGCCCAAAAAACCCCAAAAGGGGGCCCCCCCTGCCGCCCCTCCCCAAAAAACCAACATGGGCAAAAAAACCAAACTTTCCCCCCTTCAAAAACACACACCACAGTGACACCAAACCACCACCCAAGTGAAATCCCCAAACAACACAAAAAACCCCAACCCAAAACCAAATCAAACCCCCACACAAAAAACACCAAAAATCCCCCCAAAAACACCCCCGTAGGACAAACGCCCCTGGGAGAGTCGTAGTCCAAATTTGGGGGCCCCCCCTGAAAACCAAAACCCCCCCCCCCTTGGGCCCCCACCCCCCTTGGGGGCTGTCCACCGGCAAAGTGACCCCCAGGATGCGGGCCCCCCCTGAATGTCCCCTCCCCCGGGCCTCGAAACCTCACCCGAGTGTCTCGTGGGGGAAAAATTAGAATCAGGAGGTTTTTTGGTGGAGGACGAAAGAGGGGAAGGAGGGGGAGGGGGGATGTTTTTGGTGAAAAGAAGGAAAAGGAAAGGGGGAGGAGGTTTTTAGGTGGGAAAGGGAAGGAAGGAGGAGGAGGTTTTGGTTAAGGAGGAGAAGGTTTTTTGGGGGAGGGGGGTTTAGGGTTTAAGGAGGAAAGGTTTTTGGGGAGGAGGGGGAGGAGGAGGAAAGGGTGTTGTTTTCGAGTACTTTATTTCACCCTATGAATAAATTTTTGAAAATTGTGATAACCCTTATTTTTTTCTCTCTCTCTCCCCCTCTCTCTCTCCTTTACCCCACTGTTTTATTCCTTCATGGTGGACAGGTAGAAAAGGGGCCCCCAAACTCTTATCATGATGTTTAAAAACCCGAAAAACAACCAAAAACACAAAAATCAGAAAAAAAAACACACAAAAAAAAACGAGCGGGAAAAAGCACAAACCCTTATGATCGTTCAAGTTTTTCACCCCTAGAAAAAAAAAATTCAGGTAAGGGGGCCCCCCAGCCCCCCAGGGAAATATCCCCAGAAAGGTAACCCTTGGGCCCTAGTAGGGGGGAGCGGGGCAGGGGCATCCCCTTGCCTCTAACCCGCATCCAAAATTTTTTTTATTATTTTTTATTATTGTTTAGTTGTTAGTAGTAGTAGTTTTTAGTAATAGTATAGTATGTAGTAGTTTATAATAAAAAGTAGGGAAATAGTGTAGTTATTTTTAGTAATAGGGAGTAGTAGTGTAGTATTTTAGAAAAGTAGTAGGGAGTAGTTTTTAGGAAAGTAGTAGTTTGTTATAAAAGAGTTTAGGGAGTTTTTATTTTAGATAGTTTATAGTAATTTGTAGTAGTAGTATTTTATAGTAATATAAAGTAGTTTGTAGTTTTTATAATAGTGTATAGTAGTAGTAGTAGTATTTGTACTATTAAGACGGGGGTACGTTTTGATAACATGCGAGTTTTGAGGGAATGCCAAACCCCACCCTCGAGCAAACCCGCCCCCCTTTTCCCCTCTAAACCCAAAATTTTTCTGCCTCACCCTTTTACCACCAGGGGGGAAAGGGGGGGAAACTTCGGGGGGCCCGGGGTTCACCTGACACTCGTTTTCCACCCTTTGTCACCCTGTTTTTCCGGGGGGCCCTGGCGTTATGAGCCCGCGGGCCTTTGTCGGTGCCCCCCGGGGGTGCAGCACCCGAGGAGGGAGGAAAGGGGATAACAGGAAAAACAAAGTTGGGCTGAACGACGATTTAGGTGTTGAGAGGATACAAATTAGAAAAAAAGGGTAGGAAAAGGGTTTTGAAAAAAAGGGGGTTTTTAGTGATGAAATACTCTACCCCTTTTTTTCCCTTAAAATATCCCCTTTTTCAACCCCAAATTTACCTTTTTTAACCCTAAATTACCCTTTTCCAACCGCAAATATACCCTTTTCAACCCCAAAAAAATACCCTTTTCCAAACCCCCAAATATACCCTTTTTTTATCCCCTTGGCTAAAAAGGGTAGATAAAGGGTTTGATTAAAGGGGAAAAATCGCAGCAAATTTCCCCCCCCCACCGGGAATTTTTGGGGATAAAAAAGGGGAGTGATGGGGCGATGTAAAAATTTACCCCCTTTAATTTTACCCCCCTTTTCTTGAGTGGTTTCTGAAAGGGGAAAAGAGGGAAAGGGGTGAGAGGTAAAATTTGGGAAGGGGGGGGAATTTAGACATTGAAAAAAGACGGAGTTGAGGGGGGAGGGGAAAGGGGGGGTAGCAGGGGACAAGGGGAGCTAAAGAAGGGGGGCTTTTTTTTATTTTTTAAAATTTAAAAAAGTTGTTTAATAAACTTGGCTTTTAAAATGTAGATAAGTTTAAACAGAAGGTGTTTTGAGGATTTCTGAAAGGAAGCGCGAATAGAGTGATAAAGGGTTTGAATGGGAGAGGAGGTTTAAAACAGGGAAAGAGAGGAAATAAAAAAGAATAGGGAAGGTGGGGAAAGGGCAAAGAGGATGGTAGGAGGGGTAAAGAGAGGGCAGGTGGAAAGGAGATAAGCAAAAAAAATTTTGAAAAAGGAAAAGGGAAGGGAAAAAAAAGATGAGGAAAAATAAAAGCAAAAAAAAGGTCAGGCCGGGCAAAGGGAAAATTACTGTAATCACAAAATACGTTTTGTATGTTGGGGTTTTGTGTGTTGTGTGTGGGGGGCGTATTAAAATTTGTTTTTATTTACAGGGGTGAGCCTTTCCCCTCGTATGGCCCCGTCTCCTTTTAAAAATTCCTTATTTAAATTTTTCCTTATGCTTAGTGTTTGGGGCCCAAAACCACCCCCTGGGGGCGGGGCACAAAACCCCCCGGGTAACACCCGGCACCCCCTTACCCCCGGGGTTTGGGGAAAAGGGGGTCGGGTTTCCCAAAAAAACAGCCCCTCTGTCTCCGCTCCGCCCGGTGTCGAACCCGGGACCCTTTTCGGGTTTTGAGCCCAGGGGGCTACCTCTACCAATACGAGTACCCTTCTAGTGTTTTGGGGTGTGTCTGTGTGTGTGTGGGTGTTTTGTTTTTTTTGGGGGGTGTGTGTGTGTGTGTGTGTGTGTGTGTGTGTGGCTATACTAATAAAAAATAAAAAAAACACCAAAAACAAGGCACCAGGGAAAAACCAAGCAGAAAAAACCCCGCCTTTTTAAAACTTTAAAAAACCCCCCGAAGCCAAATACAACGGGAAGGGACAGTGAAGACCGGAGCAGAGGACCGAGGGGGAGGGCATTACCCCGGCCCCCCCCACAGGCCCTTCACCCTGGGGGGCGGGCCGGGGGGTAGGTGAGCACCCGGCCCCCGGGTGAGTGAAAGGGGGCGAAAGACGCATAAGTCACCTGCGGGGATAGAGCGCGGGGGTTGAGGAGGTCCTTAGAAAAACCCCTTTTGTTAGTTTGGGGGAGATTGGGGAAGGGAGAGGGGGATTTTGGGGGGGACAGGAAGGATAAAGGGGGTGAAGGGGGGTGAATTTGGGAAGGGAGAGGAAGGCAAAGGGGGAGGGAAAGGGAAGGGGGGGAAAGGGGAAAGGGGGAAAAGGCAAGGGAAGGAAGGGGAAAAAGGGGAGGAAGGCAAGGGAGAGGGAAAGGGAAGGGAGGGGAAGGAAAGGGGGAGGAAGGGAAGGGAGAGGAAGGGAAAGGGGGAGGAAAACAAAAGGGGAGGAAAAGGGGAAAGGGGGAAAGGAAAGGGAAGGGGGGAGGAAAGAGGGGAAGGGGAAAGGGGAAAGGGGGGGGAAGGGAGGAAGGGAAAAGGGAAAAGGAAAAAAAAAGGGAAGGAAAAGAAGGGGAAAGGGAAAGGGAGGGAAAAGGGAAAAGGGGAAGGGGGAAGGGAAAGGGGAAAGGGAAAGGGAAAAAAAGGGGGGGGGAAAGGGGGCAAAGGGGGGAGGAAAGGAAAGGGAAGGGAAGGGAAGGGAAGGGAGAGGAAAGCAAAGGGGGAGGAAGGGGGGGAGAGGGGAAAGGGAAAAGGGGGGGAGGGAAGGCAATGGGGAGGAAGGGAAGGGAGAGGAAAAGAAGGGAAAGGGAAGGGGGAGGAAGGGAAGGGGAAGGGGGAGGAAGCAAGGAGAGGAAAAGAAGGGAAGGGAAGGGAAAAGGAAGGGAAGGGGGAAAGGGGGAGGAAGGGAAGGGGAGGAAGGGGAAAGGGGAAGAAGGCAAGGGAAGGAAGGGAAAGGGGGAGGGAAAGGGGGCAAGGGGGAGGAAAGGCAAGGGAGAGGAAAGCAAAAGGGAGAGGAAGGGGAAGGGAAAAGGAAGGGAAGGGAGAGGAAAGGCAAAGGGGGAAAGGGAAAGGGAAAGGGGAGGAAGAGAAGGGAAGGAAGGGGGAGGGAAAGGAAAGGGGGAGGGGAAAGGGGAAAGGGAGAAAGGGAAAGGGGAAGGGGGAGGAAAAGGGAAAAGGGGGAGGAAGGGAAGGGGGAGGAAAAGAAGGGGGAAAGGGAAGGGAAGGAAGGGAAAGGGAAGGGAAGGAAAGGGGAAAGGGGGAAAGGGGGAAGGGAAGGGAAGGGGAAAGGGGGAGGAAGGAGGCCCCAAAGGGGGAGAAAGCCCAAGGGGGAGGAAAACAAGGGAGAGGGGGGGAAGGAAGGGAGAGGAAAAGGGAAAAGGAGAGGAAGGGGGGGGAGGAAGGGAAAGGGGGAGGGAAAAGAAAAAGGGGAAAGGGGGGGGAAAAGGGGGAGGAGGGGGAAGGAAGGGGAAAGGAAAAGGAAGGGAAAAGGGGGAGGAAAAGGGAAAGGGAGAGGAAAGGGGAAAGGGGGAGGAAAAGGGAAGGGAGGAAAGGCAAGGGAGAGGAAGGCAAGGGGGGAGGAAAGGGGGCAAGGGAGAGGGAAAGGGAAAGGGGGGGGGAAAGCCCGGGGGAAAGGGAAGGGAAGGGAGAGGAAAGGAAGGGGAGAATAAGGAAAAAGGGGGAAAGGGAAGGGGGAGGAAGGCAAGGGGGGGAAGGGAAAGGGGAAAAGGGAAAGGGAGAGGAAGGCAAGGGAGAGGAAGGAAAAGGGGGAGGAAGGGAAGGGGGGAGGAAGGGGGCAAGGGGGGAGGAAGGAAAAAGGAGAGTAAGGGAAGGGAAAAGGAAGGCAAGGGGAGGAAGGGAAGGGAAAGGGGGAAGGAAAAGGGGAAAGGGGGAGGAAGGGAGGGAGGGAAGGGAAGGGAAGGGAAAACAAAAAAGGAGGGAAAACAAGGGGAGGAAGGGAAGGGGAAAGGGGGAAAGGGGACGGGGGAGTAATAAGCAAGAGGTTTGAAAAAAAGAAAAGGGGGGAAAAAAAGGCGGAGTAAAAAAGAAAAGAATGACAAAAAGGGAAAAGTTGCAAAAGTTAAAAAAACAAGACCAGGGTATCAGGGGGTTTAAATTTAAGTGGTTTTTAAAGGGGTAAAAAGTTAAAAACTCTTTGAAAAGAAGGGTAGGAAAAAGGGGGTTTTTTAGTGATGAAATACCCTACCCCTTTTTTTTACCCCTTTCAAATTAAAACCCATTTGCAAACCCCCAAAAATACCCTTTTGAAAACCCCAAATTTCCTTTGCAACCCTAAATATACCCTTTTTCAAACCCCAAAAAACCCTTTTTCCCCCCTAAATTACCCCCTTTTTCAACCGCAAATTTACCCTTTTGCAACCCTAAATTACCCTTTTTTCCAACCAAAAATTACCCCTTTTTCCCAACCCAAATATAAACCCTTTTTCAAACCCCAAATATACCCCTTTTTCAACCCAAAATAACCCCCTTTTCAACCCTAAAAATACCCTTTTTCCCAAACCCCCCAAAAATACCCTTTTTAACCCTTTAAATATACCCTTTTGAAACCCAAAAACACTTTTGGGAACCGCAAATACCCTTTTTCAACCCAAATATAAACCCCTTTTTCAACCCTAAATAACCCTTTTGCAACCCTAAAAAATACCCTTTTGCAACCGGGAAAAAAATACCCTTTTCCACCCAAATTTTTTACCCTTTTTCAACCCAAATATACCCTTTTTCAACCCCAAAATACCCTTTTTCAAAACCCAAATAACCCCCTTTCCAAACCCTTTAAAAATACCCTTTTCCCGCCCCCAAAAATACCCTTTTTTCAAAACCCTTCAATATACCCTTTTGCAACCCTAAAAATAAACCCCTTTTCAACCCTAAATATACCCTTTTGCAAAAAAACCCAAATCCACCCCCTTTTTCAACCCTTAAAAAATTTCCCTTTTTCCCAAACCCCAAAAAATCCCTTTTCCAACCCCAAAAATACCCTTTTGCAACCCTAAAAATACCCTTTTTCCCAACCCCAAAAAATTTCCCTTTTGCAACCCCCCAAAAATACCCCCTTTTTCAAAACCCCAAAATACCTTTTCCAACCCCAAAAATACCCCTTTTTCAACCCCAAAAAATACCCTTTTGCAACCCAAAAAAATAAACCCTTTTTCCCCCCGCCAAAAAATATCTTTTTTCCCAACCCCAAATAAAACCCCTTTTTCAACCCTAAATTTTAAACCCTTTTGCAACCCCAAATAACCCTTTTTAACCTAAAATTTCCCCTTTTGGCCCAAACCCCAAATTTTACCCTTTTCCCAAACCCCAAAATACCCTTTTTCCCAAACCCCAAAAAATTTCCCTTTTTCCAAACCCCAAATATACCCTTTTCCCAAACCCTTTTCGTCTAAATTTTGGGGAGATTTTAAGGGGAGAGAAGGGTAAAAATCACAGCACTACCCTCCCGCCTGGGGGCATAAAGGGGATAAAAAGGGTAGTGATGGGGCGATGTAACAATTTACCCTTAATATACCTTATTTTTTGAGAGTGTACATAAAAATAAAAAAAAACAAAAGGTTTTTTTAAAAAGAAGGTTGAGGTTTTGGGAGGGAGACATGTTAGGTGGGGGTGACGCAAAGTGGGTTTTTCTGTAAAGGGGGTTTAGGAAAAAGGGGGGGAAGGGTTTTTAAAAAAAAAGGGGGGGATGGAGGTTTAAGGGGGGGGATGGGGGTCAAGGGGGGAATGGTGGTCCAAAGGGGGGGGATGTAGGTAAAAGGGGGGGATGGAGGGGCAAAAGGGGGATACCCGAAAAAAAATGAGGTTTGTGTTGGGGGAAATAAAAAGCAAACCCTTTTTTTTTGGGGGGAAAAATTTCCGAATTTGGGAGGGGGGTGTTGATTTTTGGTGGGTTTTATAAAAGGGCCCCTCTATTTTCCCCTTTTACTATGGGGGAAAAAAACACCCATCCCATAATAATATGCGAAATGGGTGGGGTGTGTCTGTCTGGGCGTGCCCTGTTTTCCGCGATAGGTGCCGCCCCCAAATTTCCCCAATCCAAAACTTATGGCAAAGTTTTGAAAAACCCGCCCCCGAAACCCCCCCGGGGGGGGAAAAATTTTTAAAACCCACTTATGAGGGTGATCCAACAATATTTTTTTTTTTTTTTTTTTTTTTGCAGGGCCCATTTGGAGAATGTGAAAAAAAAATTTGGGTTTCGGAATTTAGGAAAAAAAAAAAAAAAAAAAAAAAATTTTGGGGGGGGTGTTTGGGTGATGGGTAAGGGGGGGAAAGGGGGGGGGTGATGGGGAATGGGGGTTTGGGGTGGGGGGAGTGAATGGGGGGGGGGTTGGGGGGGGGTGGGGAGGAAAGGTGGGGGGGTGGGTAAAGGGTTAGTGAAGGGGGGGGGTAATGGGTTTGGGGGGGGAGGGGTAAAGGATTTGGGGGGGATGGGGGATGGGTGAGGGGAAAAGGTGGGAGGTGTGGGGAAAGGGTGAATGAATGGGGTGTGGTGAGGGTAATTGGGGGAGTGAATGGGGGGGGGGGGTGATGGGTAATGGTGAGTGAAAGGGGGGGGGGGTTTATGGGTAAGGCCGTTAATATATTTGATTTACCCATCCATGATTTTTAGGAATTTGAAGGGGGTTTTTTGGAGAGTATGTGGGTTTTGGGGGGCCTTTGGGCCCCCCAAACCACCCCCCTCCAGAAAGCCCCCTTTTGGGCCTTTTGGCCCCACCCAAAACAGGTGGTGGGCCTTTGGAAACCACCCCAAAAACCGGTGGTGGGGCCAAAGGCCCACCAATAAACCCCTCCGCAGGGGCTAGCCAGAAAGTCCGGGGGAGGGGGGCCCCCTTTGCGGCTTTAAATACAAATTTTATACCCCCACGATGCAAAAACATTAGACAAGGGGAAGGGGAGGGTATAATAACAAAAATGGAATACAGTTTAAAAAAGGGCCCCGAAATACTGTATTCAAAAAAAATTATGAAACCAATTATTTTGGTGCCTTAAATTTACAACCCCACAAAAGATTAAAACATTCCCACACACACCACAAATTTAAACTCACCAAAAAATTTACATTTTCACAAATTTTCACTCACTCACAAATTTTTACCACTCCCCCAAATTTTCACTCACTTTACAAATTTTTCACTCACTAAAAAATTTACAAAACCCTCCAAAAATTTTCACACTCACAAATTTTCAAACCCCTCACAAAATTTCCCCACTCACTCACAAAATTTTCACCCACTCACAAATTTACAAAAACCCCCCAAAAATTTTCACTCCCCTCACAAATTTACAACCCCCACAAAAATTAAAACTCACTCCAAAAAAATTTTCCTCCCTCACCAAAATTTTCACACCCACTAATTTTCACACCCCTAAATTTACACCTCCTCCAAATTTTCACACTCACTCCAAATTTTCACTCACTCACAAATTTTCAACCCCCACCCCCCCTTCCCCCAAAATTTTCCAAATCACTCACAAATTTTCCCCCCTCCCTCACAAATTTTTCACACTAAATCACAAAAATTTTCACACTCCCTCCAAATTTAAAACTCACTCCAAAAAAATTTTCACCTCCCCTCCACAAATTTACTCCTCACAAAATTTTCACCTCACCCCAAATTTACACAAATCCCTCACAAAATTTCACTCACTCACAAAATTTTCACACTCACTCACAAATTTACACACTCACTTTACAAAATTTTCACACTCACTCACAAATTTTTACACTCACTTTCCCAAAATTTTTAAAACTCACCACAAATTTTCACCCCCCCACAAATTTACATCACTCACAAATTTTTCCCACTCACCACAAATTTTTTTCACTCACTCACAAAATTTTAAAATCCCACAAAATTTTTCACTCTAAAAAATTTAAAAACTCACTCACCCAAATTTTCACACTCACTAATTTACACCCACCCAATTCACACCCCCTCACTCACAAATTTCACATCACTAAAAAATTTAAAACACCACTTTACAAAAATTTTCACTCACTCACAAAATTTTCACACTCACCCCCAAATTTCAAAACTCACTCACAAAAATTTTCAAATCACTCACAAATTTTTAAACCCCCACAAAAATTTTTAAAATCACTCAAAATTTTCACACTCACTCAACAAATTTTCAAAACTCACTAATTCACACACTCCTAAATTTACACACTCACCCCAAATTTACACACTCCCCTCACAAAAATTTCACACTCCTCACAAATTTACACACTCACTAATTTTACAACCTTTAACCCCACAAATTTAAACACTACTAATTTCACACACCATCACAAAATTTCACGTCACTCAAAAAATTTTTCCTCACTCCCAAATTTTCACCACTCACCAAAATTTCACACTCACTCACAAATTTACCAAAAAATAATTACACACTCACTCCCCCAAATTTACACATTTATCACAAAATTTTCACACTCACTCACAAATTTTTTACAATCACTAATTTAAAACACTAAAATCACCCAAATTTCCCCACTCACTAATTTTCCCCACTCACTCACAATTTTCACACTCACTCCAATTTTTCACACTCACTCCAAATTTTAACCCCCACTCATAATTCAAAAACTCATTCCCAAAATTTAAAACCTCAATCACAAAATTTTTCACACTCACTAATTTAAAACACCCCACAAATTTACACACTCACTCAAAAATTTACACACTCACTCCAAAAAATTTACACAATCACCCCACAAAAAAACCCCACCCACTCACAAATTTACACACGCATCACAAAAATTTACACACTCATTTACAAATTTACACACTCACTTCCCCTAATTCAAACAAATCACCACAAAATTTTTCACACTCACTCCAAATTTTTCGCCCCCACTCACAAAATTTTAAAGCACTCCCCCTCCCCCAAATTTACACACCTTTAATCACTAATTTTTCACTCCCTTTAAATTTCCCCCCAATTTTGCAACCAACTCAAAAAATTATACTCATCACACTCACTATTCACAAAAAACATGAAACTCGCCGAATCATACCTTTTTCAAAAACCCAACCCCACAATTTTATTCAGTCCCCCACTCAAACCCACACCCCCTGAAAAAAAATTGGAGGGAAAACTGGGGGCATCCAAAAAGCCCCAGTCAGTCGTCAGGGCAGTCCCCTAACAACCCCTTAACAAATAAAAAAAAAAAGTCAGAGAAAACGGAGGATATCAAGCGTCAGGCCCGGGAAAACAAGGAAACATAGGAAGAACAGATTCTCCCCTCCCCCGATTGTTCCAGGGGTTTGGCCCCTCTGGGGAAGGGGGGGAAGGCGTGAGCCCCCCGAAACCCGGGGCGTTCAGGGGCCCGGCCCCGAAGGAGGCTCCCCCAGGGGGCGAACACCGCCTGGAGGAGGGGGGGGGAAAAAGTATATGTAGGAGGAGGAGGGAAAAAGATTTTGAGTAGTTTACGGCATTTTACCCTGAACCTTTTTCACACAACCCCACAAAACCCCAAAGGTAGGGAGAAATTGGGAAAGATTGAGAGAAAAAAAAAAAATATGGCGATACAAAAAAACCAAACCCGGAAAAATTTTTCAACGAAAGGAAAAGAACGAAAGAAAAGAAAAACGAACGAAAAGAAAAGCCTTCTCTCTCTCCCTCCCCCCTGTCATCAAACCCCAAACCCCTTTACAATGTAAAAAGCCCCCTCGAGCCCTGCGTCCCTTTTGACTATCGAAAAAGATTGTGTGAACCAGACCTCCCGGCCTTGTTTGTTCTTTAAAGGAAGCAAGGGAGGCAAGGAGAGGAAGGAAGGGGAGAAGGAAGGCAAGGGAGAGGAAGGCAAGGAGAGGAAGGGAAGGGAAGGGAGAGGAAGGGAAGGGAGAGGAAGGGAAGGGAGAGGAAGGCAAGGGAGAGGAAAGCAAGGGAGAGGAAAGCAAGGGAGAGGAAGGGAAGGGAAGGGAGAGGAGACGGGTGGATGTAGATAAGCAAGAGAGGTTTGAATAAAGAAAAGGCAAGAAAAAAAGGCGGAGTAAAATGAAAAGAATGACAAAGAACTAGTTGCTAAGAGTAAAAAGACAAGACCAGGATATCAGGTTAGACTTGAAGTGGTTTTTAAGGGATACAAGTACACTCTTAGAAAAGAAGGGTAGGAAAAGGGTGTTTGTAGTGATGAAATACTGCTACCCTTTTTCTACCCTTACAAATATACCCTTTTGCAACCCTAAATATACCCTTTTGCAACCCTAAATATACCCTTTTGCAACCCTAAATATACCCTTTTGCAACCCTAAATATACCCTTTTGCAACCCTAAATATACCCTTTTGCAACCGCAAATATACCCTTTTGCAACCCTAAATATACCCTTTTCCAACCCTAAATATACCCTTTTCCAACCCTAAATATACCCTTTTGCAACCCTAAATATACCCTTTTGCAACCCTAAATATACCCTTTTGCAACCCTAAATATACCCTTTTGCAACCCTAAATATACCCTTTTCCAACCCTAAATATACCCTTTTGCAACCCTAAATATACCCTTTTGCAACCGCAAATATACCCTTTTGCAACCCTAAATATACCCTTTTGCAACCCTAAATATACCCTTTTGCAACCCTAAATATACCCTTTTGCAACCGCAAATATACCCTTTTCCAACCCTAAATATACCCTTTTGCAACCCTAAATATACCCTTTTGCAACCCTAAATATACCCTTTTGCAACCCTAAATATACCCTTTTCCAACCCTAAATATACCCTTTTCCAGCCCTAAATATACCCTTTTGCAACCCTAAATATACCCTTTTGCAACCCTAAATATACCCTTTTGCAACCCTAAATATACCCTTTTGCAACCCTAAATATACCCTTTTGCAACCCTAAATATACCCTTTTCCAACCCTAAATATACCCTTTTCCAACCCTAAATATACCCTTTTGCAACCCTAAATATACCCTTTTGCAACCCTAAATATACCCTTTTGCAACCCTAAATATACCCTTTTGCAACCCTAAATATACCCTTTTCCAACCCTAAATATACCCTTTTGCAACCCTAAATATACCCTTTTGCAACCCTAAATATACCCTTTTCCAACCGCAAATATATCTTTTTCCAACCGCAAATATACCCTTTTGCAACCCTAAATATACCCTTTTGCAACCCTAAATATACCCTTTTGCAACCCTAAATATACCCTTTTGCAACCCTAAATATACCCTTTTCCAACCGCAAATATACCCTTTTCCAACCGCAAATATACCCTTTTCCAACCGCAAATATACCCTTTTCCAACCCTCTCGTCTAAATAGGGTAGATTAAGGGTAGATGAAGGGTATAATCAGCAGCATCTACCCTCCAGCCTGGACATAGGGTATAAAAAGGGTAGTGATGGTGCGATGTAACAATTCTACCCTTAATATACCCCTTATTTCTGAGAGTGTACATACAAAATAAACAAATACAAATAGGTTTTAAGAGAAGGTATGAGGTTTTGCAGGGAGACATGTTAGGTGGGGTGACGCAAAGTGGGATTTTACTGTAAAGGGAGTTTAGGAAAAGGGGAGTAAAGGGGTGGGATGGAGGTCAAGGGGTGGGATGTAGGTCAAGGGGTGGAATGGTGGTCAAGGGGTGGGATGTAGGTCAAGGGGTGGGATGGAGGTCAAGGGGTGATACAGAAAAAATATGAGGTCGTGTTGCGGAAATAAAAAGCAATTTCTTTTTCTTTTGGGGAGGAAAATTACCGAATTAGGTGATGGAGGTGTTGAGTTATGGTGGGTTTTATAAAGGGTCACTCTATTTTCCTCTACTATAGGAGGAAAATACACTACATCTATAATAATATAAGCGAAAGTGTGTGTGTGTGTCTGTCTGTGCGTGCGTGTGTCCGCGATAGGTGCCGCCCCCATTGCCCCAATCCCATCTTATGGCACAGTTTTGAAACCAGCTCGACCAGGGCAACTTTTAAGCCCACTTATGAGATGATCCGAACAATATTTTTTTTTTTTTTTTTTTTAGCAGCCTATTAGCGAGAATTGTGAAAAAAAAATGTGGGTTGCGAGAATTGAGGAAACCTTGATGTAGGGTGATGGGTAATGGGTGAGTGAATGGGTGGGGTGATGGGTAATGGGTGTGGGGTGATGGGTGAGTGAATGGGGGGGGGGTGATGGGTGAGGGAATAGGTGGGGGGTGATGGGTAATGGGTGAGTGAATGGGTGGGGTAATGGGTGTGGGGTGATGGGTGAGTGAATGGATGGGGGGTGATGGGTGATGGGTGAGGGAATAGGTGGGAGGTGATGGGTAATGGGTGAATGAATGGGTGTGTGGTGATGGGTAATGGGTGAGTGAATGGGTGGGGGGTGATGGGTAATGGGTGAGTGAATGGGTGGGGGGTGATGGGTAAGGCGTTAATATATAGATTTCTACATCCATGATTTCAGGAAAGTTAGAAGGGGTTATCTGGAGAGTATGTGTTTGGTGGGCCTTCGGCCCACCAAACACACACTCCAGAAAGCTGTGGTGGGCCTTAGGCCCACCAAACACAGGTGGTGGGCCTTTGGACCACCAAACACAGGTGGTGGGCCAAAGGCCCACCAATAGCTCTCCGCAGGAGCTAGCCAGAAAGTCCGGCCGGAGGGGGGCTTTGCGGCTAGTACACTATATATCACCACGATGCAGCACATTTATGACACGGGGAAGTGAGGGTATACTAACAACATGGAATACAGTTAAAAAAGGACTGAACTACTGTACTTCAAAAAACTTATGAATCCAGATTATGTGGTGCCTTACTCACTAACTCATCAATGATTCATACATTCACACACTCACTCACAAATTTACACTCACTCACAAATTTACACTCACTCACAAATTTACACTCACTCACAAATTTACACTCACTCACAAATTTACACTCACTCACAAATTTACACTCACTCACAAATTTACACTCACTCACAAATTTACACACTCACAAATTTACACTCACTCACAAATTTACACACTCACTCACAAATTTACACTCACTCACAAATTTACACTCACTCACAAATTTACACTCACTCACAAATTTACACTCACTCACAAATTTACACTCACTCACAAATTTACACTCACTCACAAATTTACACACTCACTAATTTACACACTCACTAATTCACACACTCACTCACAAATTTACACACTCACTCACAAATTTACACTCACTCACAAATTTACACTCACTCACAAATTTACACACTCACTCACAAATTTACACACTCACTCACAAATTTACACACTCACTCACAAATTTACACACTCACTCACAAATTTACACTCACTCACAAATTTACACACTCACTCACAAATTTACTCACTCACAAATTTACACACTCACTCACAAATTTACACACTCACTCACAAATTTACACTCACTCACAAATTTACACACTCACTCACAAATTTACACACTCACTCACAAATTTACACACTCACTCACAAATTTACACACTCACTCACAAATTTACACACTCACTCACAAATTTACACTCACTCACAAATTTACACTCACTCACAAATTTACACACTCACTCACAAATTTACACACTCACTCACAAATTTACACTCACTCACAAATTTACACTCTCACAAATTTACACTCACTCACAAATTTACACACTCACTAATTCACACACTCACTAATTCACACACTCACTCACAAATTTACACACTCACTCACAAATTTACACACTCACTCACAAATTTACACTCACTCACAAATTTACACACTCACTCACAAATTTACACACTCACTCACAAATTTACACTCACTCACAAATTTACACTCACTCACAAATTTACACTCACTCACAAATTTACACACTCACTCACAAATTTACACACTCACTAATTCACACACTCACTAATTCACACACTCACTCACAAATTTACACACTCACTCACAAATTTACACACTCACTCACAAATTTACACACTCACTAATTCACACACTCAACTCACAAATTTACACACTCACTAATTCACACACTCACTCACAAATTTACACGCTCACTCACAAATTTACACTCACTCACAAATTTACACTCACTCACAAATTTACACACTCACTCACAAATTTACACACTCACTAATTCACACACTCACTCACAAATTTACACACTCACTCACAAATTTACACACTCACTCACAAATTTACACACTCACTAATTCACACACTCAACTCACAAATTTACACACTCACTAATTCACGCACTCACTCACAAATTTACACACTCACTCACAAATTTACACACTCACTCACAAATTTACACACTCACTAATTCACACTCACTCACAAATTTACACACTCACTCACAAATTTACACACTCACTAATTCACACACTCACTCACAAATTTACACACTCACTCACAAATTTACACACTCACTCACAAATTTACACACTCACTCACAAATTTACACACTCACTCACAAATTTACACACTCACTCACAAATTCACACACTCACTCACAAATTTACACACTCACTCACTAATTCACACACTCACTCACAAATTTACACACTCACTCACAAATTTACGCACTCACTCACAAATTTACGCACTCACTCACAAATTTACACACTCACTCACTAATTTACACTCATTAATTCACGCTCAATTATGCACACTAACTCAATAATTCATACTCACTCACACTCACTAATTCACAAACTACATGAAACTCGCTGACTCATACTTACTCACACACCCACTCACTAATTCAGTCAGTCCCTCACTCACCGACACCCATGAAAAAAAAGTTGGAGAATACTGGGTCATCAAACGCTCAGTCAGTCAGTCAGTCAGTCACTAACACCCATTAACAAATAAAAAAAAAACGTCAGAGAATACTGGAGGATCATCAAAAGCAGTCAGGCAGGAATACAAGGGAATACATAGGAAGAACAGATGCTCCCCTCACCGATCTGTCTCCGAGGTTGGCCACTCTGCAGGGGAGGAAGGCGTGAGCCCCCTCGCTAACCGTGACGTTCAGGGGCGCGGCCACGAAGGAGGCTCCCACAGGCCACGAACACCTGCCTGGAGGAGGAGGGGGTTAATAGTATATGTAGGAGGAGGAGGAAGAAGATTACTGAGTAGCATTTATCGGCATTTCACATGAACCTTACACACACACACACACACAACGGTAGGGAGAAGCTATGAACGATTGAGAGAAAAAAAAAATATGTGCGATACTAAAAAACCAACCTGGAAATCTTTACAACGAACGAACGAACGAACGAACGAACGAACGAACGAACGAACGCTCTCTCTCTCTCTCCCTCCCTCCCTGTCATCACCCTACCGTCATCAATGTAACAGATCCCACTCGAGCCGTGCGTCGCCTATATGACTATCGAACAGATTGTGTGAACCAGACATCCACGTGTGTCTATAAAACGAAAAACATCTATGCCTTCTCTTACTGTGTGTACTGGAGAACTAACTAAAAAAGCTAAATTAGAAGTTTCAGCTATTATTCCGTTCTATTATTTTTATTATTCAACTATTATTCCGTTCTATTATTTTTATTATTCACCTATTATTAATTATTCCGTTCTATTATTTTTATTATTCAACTATTATTCCGTTCTATTATTTTTATTATTCAGCTATTATTCCGTTCTATTATTTTTATTATTCACCTATTATTAATTATTCCGTTCTATTATTTTTATTATTCACCTATTATTCCGTTCTATTATTTTTATTATTCAGCTATTATTCCGTTCTATTATTTTTATTATTCACCTATTATTCCGTTCTATTATTTTTATTATTCAGCTATTATTCCGTTCTATTATTTTTATTATTCACCTATTATTAATTATTCCGTTCTATTATTTTTATTATTCACCTATTATTCCGTTCTATTATTTTTATTATTCAGCTATTATTCCGTTCTATTATTTTTATTATTCACCTATTATTCCGTTCTATTATTTTTATTATTCAGCTATTATTCCGTTCTATTATTTTTATTATTCACCTATTATTAATTATTCCGTTCTATTATTTTTATTATTCACCTATTATTCCGTTCTATTATTTTTATTATTCAGCTATTATTCCGTTCTATTATTTTTATTATTCACCTATTATTAATTATTCCGTTCTATTATTTTTATTATTCAACTATTATTCCGTTCTATTATTTTTATTATTCACCTATAATATTATAGAAGATTATGATTAAGATGATAAGGAGATTCAACACAATGAGGGTATTTTCTAGAACATTTCCAACGTTTCCCCAATCGTTCTGTTATTTCGAAGGTTGGTCGGAGGTTATTTCGAGGCTCTGAAACTCGTGTTGGAAAGTATTAAACCACAAGAATAACACTAAATGATGGTGTTTATGTAGGAACGAAGTGTTATAAAGACGATATAAACAAGTACCAGTAACACAGCAGTAACATAGCAGTAACACAGCAGTAACACAGCAGTAACACAGCAGTAACACAGCAGTAACACAGCAGTAACATAGCAGTAACACAGCAGTAACACAGCAGTAACATAGCAGTAACACAGCAGTAACACAGCAGTAACACAGCAGTAACACAGCAGTAACATAGCACACAGTCAAAGTACCTGAATCACCATAAGGTTCCTCATCACTATAAAATCAGGTATTTCTTCGTTAGTGTCGCCTTCATTTCCTTTAGACTGTTACTCCAGCTAAAGGAATCTCACAAGAGCCCCAGAGCAAAGGAGAAGCGACCAGAGAGGAAGTTTCGATGATAACAAGGAAATAGGGAAATAGGGAAGAGAAAAGAACCTCTAAGAATGGGGGAAATAGGGAAAAGAAACGAAAATCTAAGAATGGGGGAAATAGGGAAAAAGAAACAAGATCTTTTCCTATTGAGGTCGAAAGAGAGACGCAGGAAAACTTATGTAATAGTTTTAAGAATGAAGTGGTTTGCATTTGACGAAGGTAGAGTCTCGAGTTTGACAAGTAAAAATAAAAGAATGGGTCCTTTTTTTCTTTGATTTTCGTGCTCACTCCTGCAACAGCGTGTGTGTGTGTGTGTGTGTGTGTGTGTGTGTGTGTGTGTGTGTGTGTGTGTGTGTGTGTGTGTGTGTGTGTGTGTGTGTGTGTTATGGGATGGACAGGAGAGATGAAGGATTAATTAAAAGGACTGGTGTGTGTGTGTGTGTGTGTGTGTGTGTGTGTGTGTGTGTGTGTGTGTGTGTGTGTGTGTGTGTGTATGTGTGTGTGTGTGTGTGTGTGTGTGTGTTATGGGATGGACAGGTTATAATTATGCTGATTTTGACCTGTGTTTTCTACCTTCATTAATTCTATATTTATTCCTTTGTTTTTGTGACCTTGACCTTTCCTCCCTCCAGCTTCTCCTTCGTTAATTCCCCTCGTTAAGTCTTTACCTTTCCCTCTTTGTTTCCCCTTTCCCCTCGACCTCTGATGAAGGGAGGAGGGATTAAGCAAAAAAGGAAAACAGAGGAAAAAGGGGAAAAAGTAATAGGGGAAAAAGTAATAGAGGAAAAAGTAATAGGGGAAAAAGGGGAAAAAGTAATAGGGGAAAAAGGGGTAAAAATAATAGGGGAAAAATAATAGGGGAAAAGGGGAAAAAGTAATAGGGGACAAAGGGGAAAAAGTAATAGGGGAAAAAGGGGTAAAAATAATAGGGGAAAAGGGGAAAAAGTAATAGGGGAAAAAGGGGAAAAAGTAATAGGGGAAAAAGGGGTAAAAATAATAGGGGAAAAAGGGGGAAAAGTAATAGGGAAAAATGGGTAAAAATAATAGGGGAAAAAGGGGAAAAAAGTAATAGGGGAAAAAGGGGAAAAAGTAATAGGGGAAAAAGGGGTAAAAATAATAGGGGAAAAATAATAGGGGAAAAGGGGAAAAAGTAATAGGGGAAAAAGTAATAGGGGAAAAAAGTAATTGGGGAAAAAGTAATAGGGGAGAAAGTAATAGGGGAAAAAGGGGAAAAAGTAATAGGGGAAAAAGGGGAAAAAGTAATAGGGGAAAAAAGTAATAGGGGAGAAAGTAATAGGGGAAAAAGGGGAAAAAGTAATAGGGGAAAAAGGGGAAAAAGTAATAGGGGAAAAAGGGGAAAAGTAATAGGGGAGAAAGTAATAGGGGAAAAAGGGGAAAAAGTAATAGGGGAAAAAGGGGGAAAAAGTAATGGGGGAAAAAGGGGAAAAAGTAATAGGGGAAAAAGGGGAAAAAGTAATAGGGAAAAAGGGGAAAAAGCAATAGGGAAAAAAGGGGAAAAAGTAATAGGGGAAAAAAGTAAAATAAGTAATAGGGGAAAAAGGGAAAAAAGTAAAATAGGGGAAAAAGGAAAGTAATAGGGGAAAAAGGGAAAAAAAGTAAAATAGGGGAAAAAAGGAAAGTAATAGGGGAAAAAGGGAAAAAAGTAAAATAGGGGAAAAAAGGAAAGTAATAGGGGAAAAAGGGAAAAAAGTAATAGGGGAAAAAGGGAAAAAAGGTAATAGGGAAAAAGGGGAAAAAGTAATAGGGGAAAAAGGGGAAAAAGTAATAGGGGAAAAAGAGAAAAAAGTAATAGGGGAAAAATGGAAAAAAGTAATAGGGGAAAAAGGGAAAAAAGTAATAGGGGAAAGAGAAAAAAGTAACGGAAAAAAGGAAAACAGGAGCGAAAAAGTAACAGAGGAAAAAGGGAAAAAAGTAGAGGGGAAAGAGGGAAAAAGTAAAATAGGGAAAAAAGTAAAATAGGGGAAAAAGTAAAATAGGGGAAAAAGGAAAATAGGGGAAAAAAGGGAAAAAGTAAATTAGGGGAAGGGGAAAAAGTAATAGGGGAGAGGGAAAAAGTAACAGGGGAAAAGGGAAAAAAGTAAAATAGGGGAAAAAGGGAAATAAGGAAAAGAGGGAAAAAGTAAAATAGGGGAAAGAGGGAAATAAGTAAAATATGGGAAAAATGGGAAAAAAGTAATAGGGGAAAAAGGGAAAAAAGTAAAATAGGGGAAAAATGGAAAAAAGGAAAAGAGGGAAGAGGGAAAAAGTAATAGGGAAAAGAGGGAAAAAAGTAAAATAGGGGAAAAAGGGGAAAAAAGTAATAGGGGAAAAATGGAAAAAAGTAAAATAGGGGAAAAAGGGAAAAAAGGAAAAGAGGGAAAAAGTAAAATCGGGGAAAAAGGGAAAAAAAGTAAAATAGGGGAAAAAGGGAAAAAAAGGAAGAGGTAAAAAGTAAAATAGGGGAAAAAGGGAAAAAAGAAAGAGGTAAAAAGTAAAATAGGGGAAAAAGGTAAAAAAGTAAAATAGGGGAAAAAGGGAAAAAAGTAAAATAGGGGAAAAAGGGAAAAAAGTAAAATAGGGGAAAAAGGGAAAAAAAGTAATATAGGGGAAAAGGGAAAAAAGTAAAATAGGGGAAAAAGGTAAAAAAGTTACAGGAAAAGGGAAAAAAAGTAATAGGGGAAACAGGAAAAAGTTATAGGGGAAAAAGGGAAAAAGTAAAATAGGGGAAAAAGGGAAAAAAATAAAATAGGGGAAAAAGTAATATAGGGAAAAAATGGAAAAAAGTAATAGAGGGGGAAAATGGAAAAAAGGAAAACAGAGGAAAGAGGGCTATACAAGGAAAATAAAATAAAGGCCGTGACAAGAGGTGGACGGTAGCATGAGGGAATTAAGGGGACGCCACACAGGTGATGCTAAAATTTCCCAGGCTGCTTTTAGAGCCAAAATCTTATCTCCGTCGTGTTTTTCGTAAGCGTTTACATTATCTGACCAAGTTTCATTACTATTTTTTTAATTTTTTTATATATATATATGCTGTCATGGAAATCTACTTAAAATCGAGAAATTCTTTGTTTGATGAGATATTTAGCTTAGGTAGGGTATTCTATAAACATTCAACAATAAAGTTACGAAGGGAAATTCTCCTATCACTCCGAAAAAGGTTGAAAATGCCACTCTGAAAATAATGTAATATCTAGAATAAGAAAAATCTAGAATAAGAAAAATTCCAGAAATTCCACCTGTCATTGTAATCAGAATCCGCGGCGTCATTTTACACATATGTATGCAAGTATAAAGTGTGCAAAATTTGAGATCTGTATTACAAAAATGGCAGGAGGAGTAGGCCGTGAAAGTAAAAAAAAACGTGTTTTGAGAAAACAACGAATATACCTTATTGACTTATCTTATTGACTATCAAGTTACTTTAGTCTAACTTCTTATTTATCCATTGTCTAATGTATTGAGGGGATAGAAAACGTTCGTATACATTCCTATTTGTGGGAAAATATATTTTTTCAATTTATACAAATAATTATGATGGTGATGCGGTCGCCAGGATGGGACGCGGGGGAGGGTGGTAGCATTGGGGGGCAGGGAATGGGTAATATGGATCATATTTGCGTTTCAGAGCTACTACGTTGTAGTTCTAGGCCAAAAGAACAATTTTACAAATAATTATGATGGTGATGCGGAATCCAGGATGGGACGCGGGGGGGGGGGGGGGGGGGGGGGAGCATTGGAAAAAAAAAAAAAAAAAAAACTACGTTGTAGTTGTGGGCCAAAAGAACTATTTTAGCACAAAAATGAAAATGTCAAAATAGAGTGCTTCTGGTCCTCAGATGTATGGTGCCCTATAAGGGCACCATAAGTAGGAGAGAAAATAGATTACAAATGGAAAAAGGAACATTGAAAAATAACAAAATTGGGGTAAAAAAAAACATGAAAAAATAAAAAAATCTAATATAATGAAAAAAATTATAATACCAAGGGAAAAAAATTGCAAAAGTAAAAAGAAAAGAAATAGGAAAGAACCAAAATACAAAGACCAATAATTTCAAGGTCTCTCTCTCCTCCTCTTCCATACTTTCCCTTCCTCCTTCACCCTCAGTACAGCCCTATACCCCCTCTTCCTCTAACCCCCCCACCCCCTCTTCCTCTAACCCCACTCCCAAGTCGCCCTTTTTCGACATCAGTTCCTGTCCAGTCGATTCTCCGTCACCGTCAAATCTTATCCTGAGTCCCCCCTTCCCCCCTTCTCCTACCTCCCAGCCCCCTACCCCACCCCCTATCCCCCACCCCCCTCCTTCAAACCCTATCCCCTACCCCCCCCTCCTTCAAACCCTATCCATCAAGCCTCTTATCTTCCCCCTATAATGCAAATGAGATTCCTTCCTCTGGTTTTCATGTTTCATTTTTTTACATAACTATCTATTTGGAGAGAGAGAGAGAGAGAGAGAGAGAGAGAGAGAGAGAGAGAGAGAGAGGAGAGAGAGAGAGAGAGAGAGAGAAGAGGAGAGAGAGAGAGAGAGAGAGAGAGAGAGAGATACATACATAAACACACATACACATACACGAAAGACTTACTAACAGGGATGGTGGGGAAAATGTGTGTGTGTGTGTGTGTGTGTGTGTGTGTGTGTGTGTGTGGTGTGTGTGTGTGTGTGTGTGTGTGTGTGTGTGTGTGTGTGTGTGTGTGTGTGTGTGTGTGTGTGTGTGTGTGTGTGTGTGTGTGTGTGTGTGTGTGTGTGTGTGTGTGTGTGTAGGAGGAAGAAGAGTGATGGGAGGAAGAGAGAGAGAGAGAGAGAGAGAGAGAGAGAGAGAGAGAGGAGAGAGAGAGAGAGAGAGAGAGAGAGAGAGAGAGAGAGAAGAGAGAGAGGAGAGAGAGAGAGAGAGAGAGAGAGAGAGAGAGAGAGAGAGAGGGCGAAATTCAACGAAAGTATTAGCAAAGGAAAGGAAGAAAGATAGATGTTCGGAAGCACTGATTGGAGAGTTAGACAAAATCTTAAATAAATAGTTTCGAGGAAAAACCAAAGATAGTAAAAAAATTGAGAAAAGCTAAAAATGAGTGAAAATGTTCTGAAAGGAGAGAGAGAGAGAGAGAGAGAGAGAGAGAGAGAGAGAGAGAGAGAGAGAGAGAGAGAGAGAGAGAGAGAGAGAGAGAGAGAGAGAGAGAGAGAGAGAGAGAGGAGAGAGAGAGAGAGAGAGGAGAGAGAGAGAGAGAGAGAGAGAGAGAGAGAGAGAGAGAGAGAGAGAGAGAGAGAATGAAAAACTCGAAAAAATGACAGTGATGAGGAAAGAAAGTGGCAAGAGGATTTTTTTGTGTTAAGAGGAAAATGTGGAATCTGAAAAATACTTTTATTGAAATATGAAGAAGGAGATAAAAGTATTGTGTAATGATGAAGGAGCGAAGGATTGGGAGGATAATGAGGGAGAGGAGGAGAAGAGAGGAAGAACAAGATCATGATACAAAAGTTGCCAAAATTAAACTTCTCATTTTTGTCCTGACGTGAATAGATGAGAGAAA
The DNA here is from genome assembly GCA_016584305.1 of Chionoecetes opilio. NCBI lineage: Eukaryota > Metazoa > Arthropoda > Malacostraca > Decapoda > Majidae > Chionoecetes > Chionoecetes opilio. Next base: position 306,334 of record JACEEZ010023716.1, on the reverse strand, counting down.
AAGAACTATGTTGAAAGAACACCCACACACACACACACACACACACAGACACAGACACAGACACCCACAGACAGACACACAGACACATACACACACACACACACACACATACATAAATAAAACTCACGTATCATGAAGCTCAAATCAAAATACATTAACCTATTAACAAATAATTACTATCGAACTATAATATAACCCAATTTAAATGACCACTTAACATCCAAGAACCTTTCAAATTTGTATATAACCACTACTACTACCATCACCACTACTACTACTACCACCACTACCACTACACTACTACTACTACTACCACCACCACTACTACTACTACTACTACTACTACCACTACTACTACTACCACTACTACTACTACTACTACTACTACTACTACCACTACTACTACTACTACTACTACTACTACTACTACTACTACTACTACCACCACTACTACTACTACCACTACACTACTACTACTACTACTACTACTACTACTACTACTACTACACTACTACTACTACTACTACTACTACTACTACTACTACCACCACTACTACTACTACCACTACACTACTACTACTACTACAACTACATACACGCAATAATTAATAACAGTGCATTGAATTACAAGGTGAACTAAAATTGCATCCAGAGGTAACCCAATAGTCCCTAACGCAATTATATAAGGTCTACTAGAACATATTTGCTACACTTTCTTCTATACTTATTACTATGACTTATTACATTATACTTTGATAACGACAGGCGAGCGTCAAGGACCCGCTATGTAGACTTAACAGGTACATAATTGTTATTCGGAAGGGCGCGTCGTCAACTTTTTCGCTTCTGCCTCAGTGTTCTGGTGTAAATGAGGAGGGAAGTGCTAATTGGAGGTGAGGTGACAGGTGTGGGAACGTGGAACAGGTGTGGGACAGGTGTGGAATAGGGTCTCTTTAAAATTATTCAAGGTACTCTAGTGTGGAAGCGAGGAACAGGTGTGGAACAGGTGTGGGAGCGAGGAACAGGTGTGGAACAGGTGTGGGAGCGAGAAATAGGTGTGGAACAGGTGTGGGAGCGAGGAACAGGTGTGGAACAGGTGTGGGAGCGAGGAACAGGTGTGGAACAGGTGTGGAAGCGAGGAACAGGTGTGGAACAGGTGTGGAAGCGAGGAACAGGTGTGGAACAGGTGTGGAAGCAAGGAACAGGTGTGGAACAGGTGTGGAAGCGAGGAACAGGTGTGGAACAGGTGTGGAAGCAAGGAACAGGTGTGGAACAGGTGTGGGAGCGAGGAACAGGTGTGGAACAGGTGTGGAAGCGAGGAACAGGTGTGGAACAGGTGTGGGAGCGAGGAACAGGTGTGTGACTGGTGGTAGTGGTAATGTACGCAACATTTTGGAGCTTTAGTTTGTCTATTTCTCAGTACTATATGAAAGAATTTGAAGAAAAAAACTGAAGTGTACTTGGTATATGAAAATAAGGATAAGTTATAGTTTCACCCAACCAACGATTTTCTGATGCGCCTTATGTTTTTCTGGTGTGTTTTTATGTGTTTTGAATGAATCTGCTAACCGTTTCTGTCGCAATTTTTTTTTTTTTTTTTAGTTAGGTATGGGTTAGATTAGGTTAGGTTAGGTATAGGTTAGGTTAGGTATAGGTTAGGTTAGGTATAGGTTAGGTATGAGTTAGGTTAGGTAAAGGTAAAGGTTAGGTTAGGTTTAGGTCAAATTTGAAAAAAAAAAAAAAAAAATTGCGACAAACGGTTAGCAGATTCATTCAAAACACATAAAAACACACCAGAAAAACATACGACGCATCAGAAAATCGTTGGTTGGGTGAAACTATAAATTGACCAATAAAACTTAAGACATCTAATTTCTTTTTCACTTTAATTTTTTTCCGTTCTTAAGTTTCTCAACAGCGCTGTGACAAGTTAAGAACATAAGAACATAAGACAAGTTAAGCTGAAGCACAACACTCAAAAGAAGACCCTATGGAACTGTACCAATATTTCTATTTGAGTGCCCCCCCCCCCCCAGTTATTACTATTATTATCACTCAAACTTAAGAAAGGTCATAAAGGTCACACTTACCGGGCGAGGTCAGGGCGAGGAGGGCAGCGAGGGGCAGCGTCCACATGGCGGGGGTGGAGGGAGGTCAGGAGGGTCAGGTCGTTACGCGAAGTAGTGGTGTCCTGCAGTAACCACCCTTAACAACTCCCTAACTACCCAATACTTGTTCCTTGTCGCTTAAAGTCTCGTTCAACGCGCTTGTTATCGCCCACACAACTATCTTCTTTTTCGTATTGACGTGCTGAAAGACCAGTGTATTTTCATAACTTCTTTTACGTTTAAGTTTCAAGTTATTTTCGCTGTACTTACTGGTCACGTTCTTCCAACACTTGACTTGCAGCACGGAATTGTCCAGGCAAAGTTTTGTTTCAAGTTTGTTCGTTTCTCCTTTCAAGTGATTAATAAGAGTTATTTGTCTTATGTGTTCCCTGCGGTGCCCTTGGAGAGTGGTGGCGTGGAAGGGCGTGTGTGAGGCCTGCTTGGGCGCGTCCGTCACCAATTTCAAGTGAAGCGAATGAGTGGAGAGCCGCGAGAAGGCTGCACGCGACACACTCCCCGACTGGCTGATGCTCAACTGACGGCGCCGTCGCCCGTCGCCCGTCGCCCGTTGGCGCGGCGCGCGATCGAGTGGCCGCGGGCGGCGAGCGACGCGGCGTGTCATGGTCTGGCAGTTGTGACAGTCAGAATACCATGTACTTTGGTGACAGTGACAGCCAACCGTAGGTAAATACTCTTATTAATTAACGCATGAGCTTTTGACTCTATTAGCCTGTAAGGGGGACGCCCAGGCAAAACTTAGAAAAACGTAAGAATTTTTCGATGTTTACTGACTGTTAGAATATTTCTCTGCAATAAATTGAATACATAAATATCGTTAAGCAACTAGTCACTTTTCCGCTTAATCGTTTTGCTTACGGTAAAGAAACAAGTAAACTTCATTTCAGCTTTTAGGATCTGTCACACCTCGATCACCCTCTCAGCAAAACCCACGGCCAAATGAAGATACATTTTATATTATCAATAATCACATACAGTGAATAACTTTTACCCTCATTGATTTCGGCTCGTCTCTGAGGAAGTCCGGTGGTGATGTTTGGTGCAGCCATGATCTAAATAGTCCTGCTACTGCTACTATTAGGTCATCTACTACTTAGATCATGGGGTGCAAGGAGACCGTTCTAGGTATCGACATGGCTGACCAGACACAACGGCAACTAAACGCACTGAGTAGGTGGCAGTAGAGTACCTGTATTATATAGAGTAGCGACAACTCGATTTGTGGGCGCCATATTAGGTCATTATGAGACTCTGAAGAAATATGATGAACTTAACATTCACTTAAACTCGTGGTCATGTATAACTTTGTGGGACAGCTTATAAGATGGCAGATATCAATACAAGCAGAATTTAATTAGCTTTCCATTGACATATTTCGTTTTCTGATACATACAATAATACCATGCAAACATTAAGGTTAACTAAATAAATTGCTCTCTCTCTCTCTCTCTCTCTCTCCCTTATACCCTTCAGTTTTAGTAGTCCCCCTTCCCTTATACCCTTAAATTTAAGTAGTCCCCCCTCCCTTATACCCTTAAATTTAAGTAGTCCCCCCTCCCTTATACCCTTAAATTTAAGTAGTTCCCCTCTCCCTTATACCCTTAAATTTAAGTAGTCCCCCCTCCCTTATACCCTTAAATTTAAGTAGTCCCCCTTCCCTTATACCCTTAAATTTAAGTAGTCCCCCCTCCCTTATCCCCTTAAATTTAAGTAGTCCCCCTCCCTTATACCTTAAATTAAAGTAGTTCCCCCTCCCTATACCCTTAAATTTAAGTAGTCCCCCCTCCCCTTAAAACCCTTAAATTTAAGTAGTCCCCCCTCCCTTATACCCTTAAATGTAAGTAGTCCCCCCTCCCTTATACCCTTAAATTAAAAGTAGTTTCCCCCTCCCTTATACCCTTAAATTTAAGTAGTCCCCCCTCCCTTAAACCCTTAAATTTAAGTAGTCCCCCCTCCCTTATCCCCTTAAATTTAAGTAGTCCCCCTTCCCTTAAAACCCTTAAATTTAAGTAGTCCCCCTCCCTTAAACCTTAAATTTAAGTAGTCCCCCCTCCTTAAACCCTTAAATTTAAGTAGTCCCCCCCCCTTTAAAACCTTAAATTTAAGTAGTCCCCCCTCCCTTAAACCCTTAAATTTAAGTAGTCCCCCTCCCTTATACCCTTAAATGTAAGTAGTCCCCCCTCCCTTATACCCTTAAATTAAAGTAGTTCCCCCTCCCTTATACCCTTAAATTTAAGTAGTCCCCCCTCCCTTAAAACCCTTAAATTTAAGTAGTCCCCCCTCCCTTAAACCCTTAAATTAAGTAGTCCCCCTCCCTTAAACCCTTAAATTTAAGTAGTCTCCCTCCCTTAAACCCTTAAATTTAAGTAGTTCCCCCTCCTTATACCCTTAAATTTAAGTAGTCCCCCCTCCCTTATACCCTTAAATTTAAGTAGTCCCCCCCCTTATACCCTTAAATTAAGTAGTCCCCTTCCCTTATACCCTTAAATTTAAGTAGTCCCCCCCCCCTTATACCCTTAAATTTAAGTAGTCCCCCTCCCTTATACCCTTAAATTTAAGTAGTCCCCCTCCCTTATACCTTAAATTTAAGTAGTCCCCCCTCCCTTATACCCTTAAATTTAAGTAGTCCCCCCTCCCTTATTCCTTATTACCCCTTACTCCTCTTCTTATTAATTACAACTTTTTCCTTCATTAACACCTTCACGCCAAGATCTTTCCTTTGCTATATAAAATCGTCTTTTGTTAGCCATAAAATAACGGAAAGTAACTGAATATACCAAATTAGTTAGTGGACAAGGATACTAAACAGGTCATAGCTATATAATATTGCTTATAGTCATTGAAAATCGTCTAATGGTACACTATATTACAATGATATTTACGTTATGGGTCTCAAGGGGTTAAGTTGAAGTAGTCCCCCCTCCATTATTCCTTATTACCCCTTCCTCCTCTTCTTATTAACTACAACTTTTGCCTTAATTACTCGTAGTTAAGGTTGTGTAGTTTGTAGTTCCCGCAAACAGCAAAGTGGGAAAGAAAACAACTGTTGCTACTTTCTTATCACTCCTGTATTCCTTTGTACTCCTTTGTATTCCTTTGTAATCCTGTACCCTCCCCTCTTCTTCATCTCCTCCTCCTCCTCCTCCTATATGTAATCTGCTACACACACTAAATCGACCTCCTCCTCCTCCTCCTCTGTTGGTCTGTTGCTGATTGTGTTTCCTTTGTAATCCTTTGTAATCCTCCTCCTCCTTTAATCTCTTTATAAGTATATGTATCCCACGAAGAAATTCCTTTAATAAATGCAAGATGGCGGCTCTTCCTCTTCCTCCTCTTCTTCCTCCTCCTCCTCCTCCTCCTCCTCCTCCTCCTCATTCTTCATCTTACTTTCCATCTCCTCCATCTTCTTGTTTATAATTCTATCCTCCTCCTCCTCCTCCTCGTTCTTCATCTTATCCTCATCTTCTTCCTTCATCTCCTCGTTCATCATGTTATCGTTCTTTACCTCCTCCTCCTCCTCCTCCTCCTCCTCCTCCTCCATCATGTAGTTACGCAGTGCTGAGACCAGTAATGCACACTCGGCAATCAGCATTAACACTAACTTTGCCAAATACAACACACAAGATTATTACTATACAAACCAGGGATGTCAATTTTCCGCGGATTCGCGGATTTCCGAGTATTTTATTGCCAGCTGGGTCATTTCTGTGAATCGTGTAGATTCGGGTTAAAAATTTAGGGGGGGGGAGGGTGTACATAGTTGGCTAGCCCACAGCCGAACCTGACCCTGGCCACTGATCCAGCACAGACCACAAAACATTTTTTGGCTGCCTAGCGGGAAGTTAATACTAGGCTGCATGACATGTTCTTATTGTTTTATACAAGATGACATGGATATTCTGACAATAGTGTAGAGTGTGATTTGTATGTTTGTTTTTACACAATTTGTTATCAACAGGGCAATTAAGGTGTGACTGTGTGCATGTTTTACTGGGCAGGTAAGGTATGATCATGATGGTCAAAATAGTGATTACAATACAAGTTAGTAAATTGGCAAGTGATTCAGTTTCATCATGCAGGTGCATGTATTGGCATGTCATAGGTGCAAGAATAATTGTTTATTGTTTATTGTTTATACATTTATATAGCGCCTACTTGATAAAGTTGACTAATATAAATGACAAATATTTTGTTGTTTTGTTATTACTTTTCCAACGGAAACAGTGTTAATATTTCATTGTTCATGTCAAAATGGTTAATAATTCATATACATTTCACAATTTAAGTTGCATGATATACCATATATATATATATATATATATATATATATATATATATAATATATATATATATATATATATATATATATATATATATATATATATATATAATATATATATATATATTGTGGACACAAAAACAGACAAAATTGAGACCAGAAAGTATTATAGATATAACCAAGGACCTCTCAGAAGTTCTCCCAGAGCATGAAATTTACAAAAAATCCCCCGAACCCCCAGCTGGGAGGTTCCCTCGCTACACTCGGTCAGCCTCGCTGCGCTCGGATGAGTTTGGGCGCCCTATTATTTATTTCAGTTTTTTTTCTTTTCTTGTTGACATCCCTGACAAACACAGATAAGGAAAAAAAGCGTCATTTCTGAGCATTTTATTATTTCTATTCATTTTATTATATATGTTTAATATAAAAAAATATTATTCTTATATTTTATTTTCTTTTTACTTATTTTTTTTTTTTTTCTTTTTTTGGGTTTTTTTTAACGTTTTTATTTTATTTTATTATTTTATTATTATTTTATTATTTGTATTTTATATATTTTATTATATTATTTTTATTGATTTTATTTTATTGATTTTATTTTATATATTTTTGTTTGAATATTTGATTTATATATACCTATATATATATATATATATATATATACATTTTTTTTTTTTTTTTATCTATGTTACAGGCAGGCATTCTTTAACTCTATTATTGTGCTTACTAGGATTCAGCCTGTGTGCTTATAGGTCATTAGGCTAGGTGGTGGTTAGGGTAATGGCCGTAATTATACAGGGAGATGAATGTGAGTCTCCTCGTGTATCTAATGGTAGGCTCTCTCCTTTTTTCTTTTTTTTCTTTTTTCGTACAAACCCCTTTTTTTATTTCTTATATTGCTTACTAACCGCTCCTCTTTTTGTCTTTTACTAAACCCTCTTCTTCTTTTGTCTTACTCCTCCTTCCTCTTCCCCGAATGATCCATCATCAGCAAAACTCTAGCATACATAATCTTGCTCTATCATCATTGTTTGCTATGATAAAATGTTCCATAAACTGTTAAACTACAAGGTACTACGTGTTCCTTTCCAATTATTTCTTATAAACCAGCGTGTTGCCATAGCAGGGGAACGCGTCGAGCAGCCTGGGTCTATACTTGGGCAAAGCAAACCTTGTTTTGTTCAATGCCTCAAAAACCCTATTTCTTCACCTATCTACTCGACAAAACCTTCCGGATAACTATCCCCTCTTCTTCAATGACACTCAACTGTCTCCTTCTACAATGGACATTCTAGGATTATCCTTTACTAAAAATCTGAACTGGAAATCTCACATCTCATCTCTTGCTAAAACAGCTTCTAAGAAGTTAGGTGTCCTGTGGCGTCTGCGTCCTTTTTTTTCTCCCTCCCAATTGCTTGCTCTCTACAGGGGCCTTATCCGCCCATGTATGGATAATTATAATTACAAATTCAGGCGCTGCTAGGTGTCTACAACAGCTGATGGCTGGTTCTCCATGCCAACTCCTTCATTCCATAATCTGCCTTCCTCATTTCCTTCCTCCATGCCCTTCTTTCCTCCATTTCTCTTTCCTTCTTTCCTCCTTCTTTCCTTCCTCACTCTCCCTTTCTCCTGGGAATGAGTGAATGAGGAATGGGAATGAAGTAGTGAGGTGAGGAAGGAATGAAGTGATCACGGGATAGAAAGGCGAGTAAATGAAGGGAAAAAGCTGGGAAATGAATCAAGGAGACGAGGACAAAGCAAGGATTCCATGGCGACAAGAACAAGGCGTTAGAACAGGCCAACAAAGGGAGGAGGACGAGAGAGACGAGGAAAAAATCTGAATATAAAACCAACTCAAGTAAAACTAGAAAAATGATAGAAAGAGGAGAAATATGAATAATCTTCAGTAAAGTACATACCTATGGTACCCTTGTGTTTGGGTGACGCTGCTCAGTGCGCGTCAACAGATACTATCACTACATGAGGGTAATAGTATTACCATGATCTTATAAGTAATAGTGTTACCATGATCTTACAGACAACAATGTGACTTGGCGTTATAGTGTTGTGTGCAGCGAGACAGACCGCGAGATCCTGTGGGGCCAGGCGGCGACCCTTG
>JACEEZ010023716.1:267810-292810 GCA_016584305.1 Chionoecetes opilio | reverse complement strand
TGCCGTCGGTTTAACCTCATGTTTTCTTTTAATCTTCATATTAATAATATTATTTTAAGCGATAAAATACATATTTTTCTCAGAAGCCTCAAAAGTCCGCAAATCGAGAGTGAATGTCCGAGAATGTCCGAGAGAATGTTCGAGAGAGAATGAATTGGGGATTTTCCCCCAAATATTTAGGGATTTTGAGACCAGACTGTCTGGCAACACTGCTGGGTGACTGGGAAGGAGACGATACGTATAGAGAGAGAGCAGCGACCAATACGTATAGCGCGGGAGACCCTAGAGGCGAGGTATAGGGCCAGGGCGCGGGAGGTATAGAGAGAGACGATACGTATAGCGCGGGGGAACCCTATATAAACTACTGAACGCCGCCCTGATGTGACAGTGACGACACCATCGGCAAGTGTATCTTCACGTTGAGGTAAGGGCCGCGCACCGCTGCAACACAACTGTTTTAGGGTTGGTCAAGGGCTAAATTTACGGTTTAGGTCAAATTGGTCCCGCTTTTTCGAGGCTGAAACTTAAAAGGCAAGATGTCGGCTGGTCGGTCCAAAGCTTTTCAACTTCTACAGGCTACATCGTCGGCTACGTAAGCTATAACGAAGTGACGATGTGTGCTATAATACGCTAATTAACGTTGCTTTTACCGGTATACTGGTTAATGTGATTACTTAAGGCGTTTAGTAAGAAATAACGTTTATTTAAGTGAGTGTGAAATGTACGTTTTAAGACTTTCAACTCTTACAAGCTATATCTTCGGCTACGTAAGCTATAACGAAGTGACGATGTGTGCTATAATACGCTAATTAACGTTGCTTTTACCGGTATACTGGTTAATACTAGCTCCTGAATACTTTTCATGGGCTTTGAATGAATCTGGCATTCGTGTTTGCCGGAAGTCAAATTTTTGGTCAAATTCTAGAGTCCTTTCCCGCCCATATTAGTGGAGTTTTTTCCTCCAGAACTTCACAGATCCCTTCACATAAGCTATGTTTATTAAGAGGATCGTCAATGTTGTTTTGTTTATGTGTTGTATACGGAGTTTTAAGCTATAATAAGCGTAAAACATGTATTTAAGCTACAGTACGCTTAAAAAATAATATATATAAGCTACAGTAAGCTTAAAAATGTATATAAGGTACAGTTATCGTCTAATAGGTGTCTTGCACGTGACGTCACAGCCCTTGTTGTGGCTGCGACAGACGCGGCTTCAAGCCAAATGCCGCCCGTCGGAGCGAGCTGGAGGACCAACAAACTCCACTTGCCGCCTGTGTTTGCCAGCTTATGGTAATTTTCCCCTACCAAATATATGTTTATCAGTATAAAAGATATACTGTCATCTTCGGAAATGTTTGTTCTACAATATTATCAAATAAAAAATCGTAAAACACGCTAAAGAAAGGCCATTAAGAGACTCAAGAAATATGTATGCATGAACTTAATATTCACCAACTCCAGCTCCCATTTAATATTTTGCTCGAAAACATTTTACATGGACAATATCAATAGAAGCGGAATTTCATTAGCTTTCCATTGATATATTTCGTTATCTGATAAATGAAATAGAACCATGCACAAATTAGCGTTAACTAACTAAAAAGATCATGAAATCGGGTAATTTTTCCCAATTGATGAGGTTATTTATTTAGTTAACGCTAATTTGTGCATGGTTCTAATTCATTTATCAGATAACGAAATATATCAATGGAAAGCTAATGAAATTCCGCTTCTATTGATATTGTCCATGTAAAATGTTTTCGACCAAATTTTAAATGGGAGCTGGAGTTGGTGAATATCAAGTTCATGCATATTTCTTGAGAGTCTCATAATGGCCTTTCTTTAGCGTGTTTTACGGTTTTTTATTTGATGATATTATAGAACAAACATTTCCGAAGATAACAGTATATCTTTTATACTGATAAACATATATTTGGTAGGGGAAAATTACCATTAAGCTGGCAAACACAGGCGGCAAGTGGAGTTTGTTGGTCCTCCAGGGCAGACATTCAGAAAGAGTTAAAGGGCACGGTGTTTAGCTTAACTAACTTCCTCTATTTGTACAACCCGGAAGTCGCGGGGATTCTGGTACGAGATATGGCAGTGGCGCTACGGTGTCACTATGGGTGATCTTTTCCGCTTGATAATCTCTCTATTCGTAACTGGTCTTCCTGCCATTTGGGGGAAGCAACCACCCCGGGAGGCGGGTCACAAACCCCGGCTAACACCCGATACCCATCACGGCTGGATGGACAAGGGCTTGGGGTTTTATTAAGGAAAAGGGAGCCATTATACCTTCAGTCTGATGCGTGGCGGTTGGTGGCAGCTACCCGCCGGGGTGGTGAGGCGAGGTGGTCTCGGTCAGGGTCTCGGTGAGGTGCCGCCGTTCACCACTAGGCTCATCACCCCATAATAAACTCACCATGAGGGTAGGAGATAGGTTTAAGGCCTAATTTCATTTGTATACTTGCCCTGTTCAGTTCTTGAGTCAGAAAACATCATATATACTCAATTTATGAGTATTTTTATGTATATTGCGTGCTCTACGCCACCCCTACCGTGGTCGCTTTGTTTTGACAGCTTAACGTCTTTAAGTACGTCTGCAGAATGCCAAAAGTTGCCCAGAAACAGCTGTTGGAAGTCGCTAGGTCGTGCAGACCGGAAGTAAGCCTCTCTGAATGTAGCCCCAGCTCGCTCCGACGGGCGGCATTTGGCTTGAAGACGCTAGATCGTGACGTCAGTGCAAGACACCTATGATAAGAGCACAATATCAGATGAGGAAATTATCTTTAATATCACTTTAATACCACAGTAACCCCTGTCACCACACTTATCACCAGTGGCGTACCGAGGGGGGGGGGGGGGGGGGGGGGGGGGGGCATGCGGCCATGCCCCCCCTCTTGGCAAAGAATAAATTATAATAAATTATATATTTATATATATATATATATATATATATATATAATATATATATATATATATATATATATATATATATATATATATATATATATATTGGCTCCCCCCTTTTCAATTTTCTGGGTACGCCACTGCTCATCACCCATCACGAGTACAACACCATATCTAGACTCATCACTTATAAGCTTGAATAACCCATACAACATCGTAATAGGGTGGTATATATCTTTATTCTTGTACACGAGTGGTAATTAACATAGCTAGCCTCTATCTAAGGTGCCATGTCTTGATTTTACTATAGCTACTGTAAAACTAGCTATATAGATCTATATCTGCTGTTTCTTTATTATTTTCGTTTTCAGGTATATATACATGTTTTATAACCAATATTATAGTGTGTGTGTGTATTCATCTAGTTGTATTTTACAGGGCCAGAGCAATGCTCGTATGGCCCCGTCTCCATATCAACATTTTTATCACTCATCCTTAGTGGTTAGTGTTGGGGGAAGCCACCACCCCGGGAGGGGGTCACAAACCTCGGCTAACACCCGGTACCCATTCACTGCTGGGTGGACAGGGGCTGGGGTTTTAAGGAAACAGCCTATCTGTTTCCGCTCCGCCCGGGGATCGAACCCGGGACTTCTCGGTTGTGAACCGAGCGTGCTAACCACTACACTACGGAGTGTGTGTGTGATCGTAATAGCACACAGACACAGACGTACGTGGCTGTCCTTATATTCAGCCAGTTTTTTGTTTTACTTTATTTACATATATTAGTTTAACATAAGTATAAAAAAAAAAAAAAAAAAAAAAAAAAGCTAGGGATAGAAATATAAAATAAAATAGAGTAAGAAATATATATACATATACATATACAGGGGGGGATGGGGGGGCCGGATATGAGCTGACGTCAGAGCGGGATATACGTATGAGCCCTTGAACAGCCAATCAGCGTGCAGTATCTGGCCAGGCGCGTCACGTGATTGGCTGGTATATATAGCGGTCGGGGCGTGGCGCAACGCACTGAACGCAGAAACATTCCAACATTCGGAGGTGGAGGTTGTGCTAGTTCACGCTCTGATCTCGAGAACTTTGACTTACGGTTGTTTTCGTGTGGCTAAAGGATAATAAAAGTGTTCCAAGGTTCGATCCCCGCAAGGATGTGTAGTGGTCATTTTGACCATCTACACCGTTATCACCATTATGTAGTGCCCACCTTGGGAGTGTACTCTACAGTCCTGGTTACTCCGCTGCCACCACCCACATTAAGTGGGAAAAAATATATGAATGAACAAAAATAAAAGATTTAAGAAAATATGTAAGTACTGGTTGGAAACTGAATGACAACGCGTTAATATATTTCTAATCATAATATATTTAACTTTACTGTCTCACTTGGTAATTATTATACATTCACAAGTTATCTTAATATTAAGTCTTCCTTACCTCCTAACGATACGCACGCGAAATGCTCAAGTCGTTATCCTAATATAGTTTACTATCTTTGGTAACTTCGGTTGCACTGTCACCACATTAACGATACGCACATGTAATGCTCAAGTCGTCATCCTAATCTAGTTTACTATCTCTGGTAACTTCAGTCGCACTGTTACCCCTTAACGATACGCACATGTAATGCTCAAGTCGTTATCCTAATATAATATATACGTAGTCTATCCCACTTCCAACGTTTCCCTCTCACTTATTTTTCTATTTCCTTCTTTTCTCCTTGTCCTCACACGGCTGGCTGTGACATGCAGTAGTTGCCCCCTCTGCTAATTTGTGAGCGCTTGGCCCCCTGGTCCGCCAACAGCATTCTACCTTGGGACCCTAAGTAATACACTTTATTAGTCCTGGTCAACAAAAGGAATCACCAGTAAGTCATGTCTACATCTCTAGTTAACAAACATTTCATAACATACCTTTACCAAGGGCGAGAATATCACCTCCCCACAGGCGACTTAACTCAATGAACGTCGAGCTGCTTCTAAAATTATCCTAACCTAGAATCCCCGTTCTCACCTCGTTTCGCTACGTGTCTAATTACTACTGGCTTAAAATATAAGCCTAACCAGTGATTCAGGAATGAGGCGTGGAGGAAAATTCCTCGTTAGCTTATTGATACTTATGTGTTATTTCATCTCTTCCCCTATTAATGTAATTTCTCGCGTTACAGATGAAAGTGAAGATTTGTCCCATAGCAGTTCAGGATTCCTCGGACTTGTCTTTACTGGACGCGGACTGCATCGAGATGCTGTTCAACAACCTGCCTGACATCGACTTAAAGGAGATTGACAACGAGGCGCCTGCCGACATGCACTGTGTCATGCAGGACGGCAACCTCGGCCTGCCCTTCGACAACACCAAGATAACGCAGGGCAACTGGGTCGACCTGCCCTTGGACAACACCAAGATAACGCAGGATGGCAACATCGGCCTGCCCTTCGACAACACCAAGATAACGCAGGATGGCAACATCGGCCTGCCCTTCGACAACACCAAGATAACGCAGGATGGCAACATCGGCCTGCCCTTCGACAACACCAAGATAACGCAGGATGGCAACATCGGCCTGCCCTTCGACAACACCAAGATAACGCAGGGCAACTGGGTCGACCTGCCCTTGGACAACACCAAGTTGACGCAGGACATGAGTGGGGTGAGTGGGGTCTTCATGGAGGAAGAGACCAAGGTCTTGTCTGCCCACCCCTTGGTCAACGAAGCCGCCGCCTCCAAGGAGCGCGGCGGGAGGAACAAGCCCGAGGGCAGCACCTCTCGCCGCCGCCGTGAGAAGAAGACCAAGGTGTACGAGATGGGCCCCAAGGTGGACGTCAAGGAGGAGAAGAAGCGCAAGAACGCCGTCAACTCCAGGCTGCACCGTGTCAGGCATAAGCACGAGCGTGAGATCCTGGAAGAAGCCATCTTGGGCCTGGCCACCCAGCTGCAGCAGATCACGGCGGAGAGAGACAGGCTGATGAGACAGGTGGAACTACAGAACCGCGAAGCCCAGCTACGTGTGCAGCTGGCTAACAAGGAGCGGCCAGGCTTGGTGCTGCACTGAACACCCTGACGCAGGCACAGCTCTACAAGCGACAGACACGACCCCGAGCACTTTCCATCCAGGCTATTTCCTCACACCACCAGAGGAAAGAGGGCCATGTGGCCCACATCCTCACCCCAACACACTGGAAAGAGGGTTTTGTGGGCCCACTCTCCATCTACACTCTCCTCTTCCTCTGAACACCTCACACCACACACCTTTCCCTCCTCTAATTAATGGTCTTCCTTTGCAGGCATTGCTCAGGCTGAAATATCATGTCATATGAAGTTATTTTGACTGAACTTTTTCATCTTTGCCAACCCAACATTTGTCTTTTCCAGCATGAAAGCATTGCAGACACTAATGTTGCTTCCCTTATTTCCAGGTGTGTGGAAGGGCGTGAAGGGCGCCTGACGGAGGGGCGGCGGGGCACCTCGCAGCGCCCGTCTGGACCCCGCAGCCGCAGCTCAAGAGGGTGTTTAGGTAGGATCAGGTGGTGGAGACAGTGGGGTTTTAGTTACCGGATAGGGAATACAATCTCACTATTTATGTCTTAACTATATTTTTCCATCCACATTATCTTTTTCATTATTTAACTGATGTGTTCATTCATTCATTCACTGCACCTAACTAACATGAACCTAGTCAGCTTCGTCAGTTTGCCGTGTTGAAGGACAGTGCCTGATCATCTATTTACTCATTCGTCCCTCGTGCCGAACGTAACCTGGTCAGCTAAGTGACAGTATTTTTATCTACTTAGCAAACACACACTAATATATCTTTACACTTTTCTAGAACCCCAAGACAGCTTTGCGTAGATCACACAAGATTACATTAAGATAACCCTGGTCACACTATGACCTACTATGTAGGTCATATCAGTCTGCTATGCTAGGTTAAGTAATAACTTTAACCCCTTCATCTTTCCTTTGCTATATTAAATCTTCTGTTAGCCATAAAATTACGAGAAGTGACTGAATATACCAAATTAGTTGGCCAAGGATACTAAACAGGTCATATCTATAAAGTATTGCTGGTATTCGTTAAAATCATCTATTGGTATACCCAAATTACAATGGAAATTACGTTCTGGGCCTCAAGGGATTAAGGTTACGTAGGAGCATAATCTTATCTTAGTGTTGTTTGAGTGGACGAAGGCGTGGCCTAATTTTACTGGGCGAGTGTTTTTTATTTGAACTTCTACTGAATCTTTTCTTTTCCCTTGCCTTGAGATCCCCTGACCAATCTGTTTGTTACGGAATGGAGGGCTTGCTATGGGGGGAGAAGTATATGTGAGTGTATGTATGTGTGTGTGTGTAAGTCATACACATAAGATATATATAACATAACAGTAAGACATACACAAACATTGTATCTATCTATTTCTATCTCACTTTTGCCTATTATTGTCACAAGAACATTATTTTTGCATCTCTTATTTCTATCTGTTTAACCCCTGGAGGCCCAGAACGTAATTTCCATTGTAATTTGCGTACCATTTGACGATTTTTAGTGACTAAGCAATATTTTATAGATATGACCTGTTTAGTATCCTTGTCCACTAACTAATTTGGTATATTCAGCTACTTCTTCGTAATTTGATGGCTAACAACAGACAATTTCATATAGCAAAGGAAAAATCTGGGCGTGAAGGGGTTAACACCTTTAGTAGTGCAAGTGTGTTTATGCGACAAGCTATATTGTAATCATTCATAACCACATCACTTCTCAGTTGTAGGCATTCTTAAGTCTTGTCTGTCATCACAACATACATATAGCATTACATAATATATCCTTTGTATAGGTATTCTGTTTACACACACACGCACACACACACTGAATAGATAAAGGCATGGAGACAACACCAGCAATATAGTTAAAGATATATATAAAAAACACGAACAGCAGCATACAAAGAGATAACATACCAGTTTATAGCAAGAAAACTTGACCAAGGTTTCAGATATACAAGTTTATACAGGGAATGCGTCAGTTTTCATGGCTTTCATATAGTATAATTTCATTTATTTATTTATTATTCATTCATTTCATTATTTATTTCATTCATATCATTTACGGAGTTAGCTGCCATGAGTAAGGTTGCATGATACCAGGGTCTTTTTTTGTCTCATCTTATTCATGTTCTTATTTTCAGAGCTGGGCGCGACTTTAATTTTTTCAGGTGCGACTTTGCCGCCGGACCTGGTGCGACTGCGACTCTGCGACTCTATTTTTGGCCCCCCCAGTGCGACTTTGTGACTTTGCGACTGCGACTTATTTTTCCCGCCGGGAAAAACTCGGGCCAAGGGTAGCTGATGAGATCGCTACTGAAGCGATCTCACCAGCTACCCTTGGCCCGAGTAGCTACACTGCACAAATACGCACTGAAACACTGCTCCCTGGGTGAATAGTTGTATGACAATGTATACCAATTCTGATCCTGGGTAAAACATGGTGGAAGTATCGAATGTAGAGTAGTAATGGGGAGTTTTCAAAGCTAAGCCGCCAGATGTCTCTCGCGCATCTCATATCCTCTGCCCTTTGAGCCTGAATGATCTATCATTTACCGTAAATTTCCTGTACTTTTTCGGGACATATCAGAATTACCCTTCAATACAACAACTGAAACAGTTCTTAATAAAAAATGTAGTTTATCATTTTTTTTGTCTGCAGTGGATGAAAATATTGGCCAAAGAATTGAATATTTGAAAACTCAATCTTTAAAAATCGTCTTTTCATGAAAACACGCAAGTTCAAGCAGAATGAGGCTTCAGGAAATATCTACCTGTAGGTAAGCATTCACTGAGTACCTGTTTTAGGTGTATATGTCTCTCTTACGACGAAAATATAACCAAAACACAGTGTGGCGTTCAGCATCTCCACAGAAACCATCCCGCCGGCAGGATCTGCTATAGCTCACTTTCCTGTTGTCATCACACACTCAGTACCGCCGCTCCCTTATACCTCATGGCTCACATCCCTGATACTCCTAACCCCTCAACCCCAGAGGCTGTCATCCTATGACAATGTATACCAATTCTTATCTTGGGTAAAACGTATATATTGTCAAACAACTATTCACCCCGGGAGCAGTGTTTCAGTATAGGCTACAGGTAGGATAGTGTTCTAGGCAAAGGCACATTCGCTTGAAATGTTCAATGTTTTACTTTAATACTCCTCTACATTCAATGTTTCCACCACGTTTTACCCAGGATCAGAATTGATATATATTGTCAAACAACTATTCACCCAGGGAACAGTGCTTCGGTGCGTATTTGTGAGGTGTAGCTACTCGGGCCAAGGGTAGCTGGTGAGATCGCTACTGAAGCGATCTCACCAGCTACCCTTGGCCCGAGTAGCTACACTGCACAAATACGCACTGAAACACTGTTCCCTGGGTGAATAGTTGTTTGACAATATATACTAATTTTCAGTGGCGTACCCAGAAAATTGAAAAGGGGGG
The DNA here is from genome assembly GCA_016584305.1 of Chionoecetes opilio. Lineage (NCBI taxonomy): Eukaryota > Metazoa > Arthropoda > Malacostraca > Decapoda > Majidae > Chionoecetes > Chionoecetes opilio. Next base: position 283,388 of record JACEEZ010023716.1, on the reverse strand, counting down.
GCCAATATATAAATATATATATATAATATATATATATATATTATATATATATATATATATATATATATATATATATATATATATATATATATATATATAATAATATATAAATTTATTATAGTTTATTCTTTGCCAAAGGGGGGGCCCATGGCCGCATGCCCCCCCCCCTCGGTACGCCACTGCATACAACCCTCTACTAACTGAACAGAACGTTCTTCAGACAAACATTACCAAAGACATGACACAAACGTTCCTCGCCACCTTGAAAAAAAACTTCATCATGGCCTTGAGAAAAAAAACCGTTCATACTGGCCTTCAGAAAAACGTTCATCATTAACTTTAACCCTTGAGAAAAACGTTACTCCAGGCTAGGAACAAAACATTATCTACGGATTTCAGATAAACATAACCAAAGGCAGAAAGACACACATACATACATACACAAATTGTGAGTGTGTGTGTGTGTATTTGTATAAATATATTTTTTTAAAGTATAGAATAGTATATATATATATATATATATATATATATATATATATATATATATATATATATATATATATATATATTATATATGTATAGATGTATGAAAGTTTTTTAAAAAGTAATGCAGTGAACAAAATATACAGTATTCCTTGTTTGCGGCAGAATCTTCACCTGTGTTTTGTTGTAGACCTAATAATGGTGTAAGGAATGGTTGCCGTGGTGGAGGCAGGCGGTGACTTGCCTCACTCTGCTTCTTGCTTCTCGTCCTCACCGTGTGTCTGCGTGTCTCTTCACTCCTTCTCCTCCATCTCGTCCTCGTCATCGGACATTTCCAAGTCCTTCTTCACTCTCAGGATGTGAATCATCCTCAGCTCCTCGTCCCTCCATCTCTTGGTCCACGCGCGCTGGGCCGCGGCCGCCCTCCTCTCCTCCCACAACCTCTCCCTCCGCCTGGCCTCAGCGGCCTCAGCCTTGGCCTCAGCCACACACTTCCTCATCTCCTCATACCGCCGGGCCCGCCGGGTCTTGGCCGCTTCCTTCCTTTCTTGTTCAGCCTCCGTCATCCCCCTCACCTCCTCCCTTCTCTCTAACTCCTCCTAGCGCTTGGCCTCGGCCCTCGCCTCCCTCTCCATCTCCATCTTCTGTCGCACGGCTTCCACCTTCGCCTTTCTCTTCTGCTCCATCTCTTTCGCCCTCCTCTCCATCTCCTCCAGCCGGGCCTTCTTGGGGAGGGAGGCGTCCTCGCACTCCTGCTCCCGCTCCCATTTGCAGGGCCTGGGCCTCCCGGTGGGCACGCGGTAGTGGAGGCCGCGCTTCCGCACCCACGGCTGGTACAGGGGCTCCTCGGCCTTCGCCCTCCTCTTCATCACCTCCAGCCGGACCTTCGCCTTCCTCTTCGTCTCCTCCAGCCGGGCCTTCGCCCTCCTCTCCATCTCTTCCAGCCGGGCCTTCTTGGGGAGGGAGGCGTCCTCTGACTCCTCCTCCCGCTCCCTCTTGCAGGGCCTCTTGCCGTGCCTGCGCCACCCGATGGGCACGCGGTAGTGGAGGCGGCGCCTCCGCACCCGCGGCTGGTACAGGGGCTCCTCGGCGGGCTCCTCCCTGCCCCTCTTCCTTGTGGGGATCATGTTGTGTTTGCACGGGATACTGTAGAGTAGATCGTCCATAGACACGCTGGTCATGACTCCTTGAGTTCTTGATCAGTAGTGCGTGGCGTTAAAACAGGGAGGGTAGCAATATTAAGGATGTATTTTATTGTGGTTAGAGTTGACGGCGGCTCAACTCCAACCTCCTCCCGGTTCTATTCTTCTTAACTCCAACCTCCATCTATAATCTAAGTTCCAATGCCACGGTGGCCACGCCCCCTTGTACCTGATTGGCTGAACGCAACGTATACGAAGGTGTGTGTGTGTGTGTGTGTGTGTGTGTGTAATAGTAATAGTTTTACGCCCCGGATGCTCTTCCTGACAGGCAACCCCAGTTTTCAGCTGAGGGCCTAGGTCAGTGTTTCTTAACCTGGGGTGCTAGCACCCCCAGGGGGTGCTGAAATCAATTTTAGGGGGTGCTGGGAAATGCTCCAAATATGGCAGTACTATGTTAGACTTCCTCGCAATGGATACGAAAGTATCGAAGGGATACTTTTTGATAATAGTACTATTTTTATTTGATAAACTTTAACCTCATAATACTGACTTTCATTGATAGTGTACTTTCACTCGAGTGCTGATGTCTAACATGAGACGGTGAGACCGCGCCGCTGCAGGCAGTAGTTACGTAGTAACAGTACAGCTCAAGCCCCCGCCCGCATTGTTGTGTTTCGCCCTAACTTCAAGTTCCAGTAATTCTGGTAAGACCATTGAAAGGTATACTCTTTCACATTCGCTCTAACTCACTCATATAATCTCTCTCTCTCTTCAATGTGTCGATTCATTTTTTGTATAGATGAATGTATTGATGAGCCTTGTTCAAATCTGCACCAATTTCATGGGCCTGGAAAATGTTTGAGCCCACCGTAAACATTAACACTTTGAGCTGTTTTTATTTAAAATATCATTGGTTGACTATAAATTGTACACCTATTATCATGACCTCTGCCCCCGAAGGTGGAATAATACTATGTGTTCGTCTGTGTCTGTTTGTTTGTTTCTCTGTTAACATCACTCATAAAGTAGTTGCTCCAATTTTCTGAAGTATTTTTTGGAGGGGAACGTTACCTATGGTCAAAAAACCAATCAATTTAATTTTGAAGGTCAAATGTCTAAGTTAGATTGGCGCTGTTTTGATAACAGCTTCTTTGTTTTGTCCATAGGCTTGTGTGATTCTGCAATGCCAAAGACGTGTAAATGAAGTGACGAATATGTCACGTATGGCTTCCATGCACTCCTGGATGATCGTGGAGGACCAGACCGGGCACAATGTATGACCTGCCATTTCATTATTTGCAACTCAAATTTGAAGTATGCTAGACTCCGAGAGCACCAAGTGAAGCATCTAGCTGCAGAACATGAATAGTTGCAAGCAAATCGTAAATGAAAAGTAAAAGAAAAGCTAAAAGATCTGGTCTATATTTTTTTACATTCTTGCGTTGATTTTTTAAGCAATACTCATTTTGTCATCATATTCAAATATAAAATAAACATTTTTTCATGTTTTCCTTGTTAGTGATTCTATTAAGCCTATAGACTACCTAAGCTACCAAAAAACTACCTAACCTAACCTAACTAATTTTCCTCATCCAGATTTTTCCGCTTTCTTTTTATGCACTTTCTTTTCATTTACTCCTTTCTTTCTTGGTTTATTCTTAATTTTCTTCAAACCAAAACTTTATATTCTCAAATTTATTTACTTTTCATATTTTTTTTTTTATTTTCTTGTGTATTATTATATGTATTTATTTTTTCCATTATTTTCTAAACTTTATATTCTCACTTTTTCTTCAAACCTAAACTTAACTTTTTTTCTTCATATTTTCCTTACCAATGATTTCACAAATTTTCATCATTTCGATTTTCCACTTTTCTGTACATTTCTCTAATCACCCAATTCCTTCTTCATCTTTTCTACAATTTTCTTCCGTCATTAATATAGGCTTAATTACCCGTTAGGCCGTCCCAACACTACTAATGAAGGCAGCTGAATATTATATTTTTTAGAAGGCCTACTCATATTTTGCAATTATAAGATTTCACTCCAGTTTTCATCCTTTTTGCCAAACTCTTTTTTTTATTTTTTATTATACTATAAACTGATATCTTAATTAATTTTTCTTTTCAAATTGTCGTCTTAATTTTTATCTCTTAGCTTCGTTACGTTTCCAGCCTCTTCTTTTATTTCCTCCTCCTCCTCCTCCTCCTCCTCCTCCTCCTCCTCCTCCTCCTCCTCCTCCTCCTCCTCCTCCTCCTCCTCCTCCTCCTCCTCCTCCTCCTCCTCCTCTTCTTCCTCCTCCTCCTCCTCCTCACGTGACCTCAGGCAGAAATAATCAGGGTCCTCTTCGTCTCATCAAAGAAATCTCGTCTCTTTGATTTCCACCAATCTTACACTTGCTAATTTCTTCCTTTCCTTCCCAATTTCCTTTCCTTCTTTCTGAAAATGTCACGGTTACTTTATCTATCTTTGTTGAGGATTATGGTTTTTTTAAGATTTTTAGTTTTCATGGTCGTGAAAGAAGGTTTTTGTGACATAGAATAGTTGGCAAAAAAAAGTATTGAGTTATAACTATTCTTCTTGGGTTTGATATAAAATAATTTACTTCAATTATGTTACTTACTTATTTACTTTATTTCTCTTACTTTACTTTCTTTTATTTCTTACTTTTCTTAACTTCATACGTTTTTTCACTTTTTTCCCATTTTTTTATAACTGTGGACGTATTTCATATTCCTTCATATATTTTCCAGAGCTGGGCACGTTCCTGGATTTGGGGTAGTCCGTACCTGTACTTCCGTACTTCGGGACGCGGGTCGTCCGTACCTGTACTTCCGTACCTTATTTTACTTTGTTCTGTCCGTACCCATACCTCCGTACCTCCGTACCTGTACCCTATAACTATTAAAACGCGCCTGAAAAAATATAGTCAGTACCTCAAAAATAAAACAAAATACAAGGCTATAATACATCAGAGCTTCATAAATATATATAGCAATAAATATTTACCATCAAATAATCATCAAATCAATTAAAATAAAATTTGTCTCCAGTCTTCACAGTTCACAAATGAGTGAAATGACTAATTAGTTTAAATCACAAGTTTATTCTAGAGTGTATAACTCCTACTCCACTTCCTTCTCCTCCTTGTACTGCTGCTACACCTCCTTGTAGCCTAGGAGGTGCATGTTGCCCCTCACAAACACCAGCTGCTCAAAGTTTATGTTGCTGAGGCTGGACCTCTTCGGCCGCAAGATGTCTCCCGCGGAGCTGAACAGCCTTTCCACGGCAGCAGAGCTGGGGAGAGGGGTGTTGTACCTCTTGAAAAGGTCCAGCCAGGCATTCCTGTAGCGATGGTGCAGGCGTGCTGGTTCTGTAGCTCACACTACTACAACTACTATCCCCAGACACACTCCTGCTCCTGTCGCTATCACTTCTTTTCACGTATTTGTCCATGTTTAGTTGTAAACACTAAACAGTAAGCAATAGCAGTGAAACTTTGAAAAGCGTTGCCGGGTGATGTGACTGTAAACATAACGGACGCACGTTTGGTGTTTACCAGGCACCACAGATGCACGGATCTCGCCTTAGGAAATGATCAGCTGACAGCTAGTGGCAAATTGCCCGCCAAAACGCGTGAAAGTTATTCTGTGGACTGTTTTTTCGTCTTCGTTTTTTTTTTTTTTCATCATAGAAAATATCAGGTACGGAAGTACGGACCCAAAATTTCGCAGGTCCGTACCTGTTACTTCCGTACCTTTGAAAAACTTTCCGTACCTCCGGACTTCCGGACCTAGTTTGGAAGTCCGTAGGTACGGAGGTACGGAGAGAGGTACGGAAGTGCCCAGCTCTGATATTTTCACATATTTCGGCATGAATGTGAACGTTCGTCATGACCTTAGAAGGAAACGTTCACGACTTCGGTTACACAATTCCATAATTATGCTACTTACACTAACGTTCCTTATTTGCTGCCCACGTAAAAAAAAAAGAAAGAGAAAAAAAAAGCGTTTGCACAGAGACAAATATATAAATACTCCTCACAGTTTCATGCATACAAGTTAATTCTGATCCTGGGTAAAACATGGTGGAAGCATTGAATGTAGAGTAGTAATTAAAGTAGAACATAGAACATTTTAAGCGAATGTGCCTGGAACATTACCCTACCCGTCTACTGAAACACTGCTCCCTGGGTGAATCGTTGTTTGATAATATAGTACACGTATACCAATTCTTATCTTGGGTAAAACGTATATATTGTCAAACAAGGGTACGTAGTGTTAATGTGAAATGCGTGAAATGCGTGAAATGTTCTATGTTCTACTTTAATTACTACTCTACATTCAATGTTTCCACCATATTTTAGCAAGTCTGGGAACCCTGGTGGCCAATGCGTACCTGTGTGACGTCGTCTGCCGCGCATGCGCAGTGGCGGGTGTAGCTACTGAGATCGCTACACGGGGCCTGGGGAGGAGGCTAGACAGGCCGGTGCACAACTCTTACATTACGTAAATGTTCACTCAGCTGCCTTGATTCAGTGTTTGTCACCATCATCATGCGAGTCGTGGTGGTCAAGATTATCATTGTGCCTGCATGGTATGTCACACGGTATTACTGCACGGGACGGAGACGGAGGGATCAACACACGCTTGTATTGTGACCGAAGGAAGAACAAGAATTAGAACAAATTGACTTAAGAACGAAACCAATCGAGTAGTTAGGGGGTAATAGTTTGGCTTTAGAGGGGGGGTGATGGGGTATGGGAGGGCAGGGGGGTGTGGGGGTTGTGGGGGGAAAGAGGCGGGAGGCAAGAACAAAGAACTGCATCTGCCTTCCGAAAGTGTTACGATTTGGCGTTGCATCATTTTCATTTCCTGCATTTATACTCGTGAATCAATTACATTACACATCGTAGTACATTTCAATTGTTGCTAGGGTTTCTTTTAATTTACGCCATGAGGAATATAAGGTTCTTAGTGACGGTAGTGAGCGATAAATGCACCAAGTCAAGCGGCCAGGCGTGCATTTGGCGACGAGAGGCAACCCGCTGGCAACAGCGAGCCTGGCAACAGCGAGTTCGGCGTCACGACGGAGTGTCTTCTGAGACTCTCTGAGACTCTTCTCATCACTGTCTTGTTGGCCGCGGCGTGGGAAGGACGTGTCGTGTGTGGCGGTATCAGTGCGGCGGTAGTGATAAAGTGTTGCGTTAATTAATGACTCAACGACATTAACCAGCGCCTCCTTCTCTTCGTAATGGTAAGTTAACAATGAGTTACGCTTGCTGTTCATAATACGCTGATATGAGTTATATTAGACGTTGTTATTAACCCCTTGAGGCCCATAACGTAATTTCCATAGTAATTTGGGTACCATTAGACGATTTTTAGTGAATATAAGCAATATTTTATAGATATGACCTGTTTAGTATCCTTGTCCACTAACTAATTTGGTATATTCAGTCACTTTTCGTAATTATATGGCTCGAAAACACACAATTTTTTATAGCAAAGGAAAGATCTGGGCGTGAAGGGGTTAAGGTATTTGATGTACAATCTTACAGCCGGCTCCTTGCTACCTACCATGTTCCTAACCCTATATTTTCTCCTTCAGGTAAGTACCCTTGTACAGCGCACCGCCTTACAGAGAGACAACGCGGGAGCCCCACGACGTACAAGCTTTGCATCACGGTAAGTGCCGGATTGCTTTCCTAGGGCGTCAGGGCGATAGGCTGCTAACCCTTGTTCCCCCCACAGGTACCTAACAATTGTTCCCCCCACAGGTACCACTCTAGTCTTTGAGCTTATTCCACAGTGGTGCCCCGGCCTGTGTACTGTGGCGGTGGCTGTGGCGGAAGGCTTGGCTGTGTGCTGTGGCGGGAGGGAGAGAGGCTGTGGTTGTGGAGGGAGGAACGCTGTGTCTGTGCTGTGGCGCGAGGAAGTTAATGCTGTGCTGATGTCTTTATGGTGAGTTAATATTTTTTTTCTCTATAGCTTAATAAAAAAACTTCTTCCCTTACAGCTTAATCATTATTTTCTCCATACAGCTTAATAACTATTTCTTCCCTACAGCTAATATTTTTTTCCAAACAGCTTAATCATTAGTTTTCTTCCCTACAGCTTAATCATTATGTTTCTTCCCTACAGCTTAATAATTATTTTTATTTACATACAGCTTAATGATTATTTTCTCCCCTACATCTTTATGATTATTTTCTCCCCTACAGCTTAATAATTATTTTTTTTACATACAGCTTAATAATTATTTTCTTCCCCTACAGCTTAATAATTATTTTCTCCCCTACAGCTTAATAATTATTTTCTCCCCTACAGCTTAATAATTATTTTCTCCCCTACAGCTTAATAATTATTTTCTCCCCTACAGCTTAATAATTATTTTCTCCCCTACAGCTTAATAATTATTTTCTCCCCTACAGCTTAATAATTATTTTCTCCCCTACAGCTTAATAATTATTTTCTCCCCTACAGCTTAATCATTATTTTCTTCCCATACAGCTTAATCATTATTTTCTCCCCTACAGCTTAATAATTATTTTCTCCCTACAGCTTAATAATTATTTTCTCTCCTACAGCTTAATAATTATTTTCTCCCCTAAAGCTTAATAATTATTTTCTCCCCTACAGCTTAATAATTATTTTCTCCCCTACAGCTTAATAATTATTTTCTCCCCTACAGCTTAATAATTATTTTCTCCCCTACAGCTTAATAATCATTTTCTCCCCTACAGCTTAATAATTTTCTTCCCCTACAGCTTAATAATTATTTTCTTCCCCTACAGCTTTTTTTCAAGGTGTAAGTCTATGAGTGACCCTGAATGTCATAATTCTTAATGCACAACCAGGCAACAATGAGCAGCTGGCGCCTGTGACACCCCCCCTTGAGGGGCTAATACTCACTGCGGTGAGGGGGACCTGGAGCCGTGCTTACTAACACTTATATACCTGAAGGAACTTTAAAACCTACTTTCTATCATTGCAGAAAGCTTGACAACTACTGCAGGAAAATTGGACCTAACTATCGGGGATGATCTGCATAAGAACATCATAAAATAAGGGAGCTACAAGAGGCTGTGAGACCTACACATGGTAGTTCCTGCAAGTCTACAAGAAGTCAATGATGTTATAAGAAGTCTCTACAATTCTTCCATAAAAAAAAAAGAGATTCACAGCGTCTTTAGTCAATATTCGGTGAGCAGAAAGGTTTCATGTATCATTACTTCTCAGATGTTTGACACTCTTAATCCTTTTGCCTCGGACGCTCTTACTAATGAATGTTGTGTGTAAGAGTGTAGGAGTGAATGTAAGTTGTGAGTAAGAGCTGACAAGTGGGCGTGTGTGGGTTGTGTGTGTGTGTGTGTGTGTGTGTGTGAGGGCTGTGTGTCTGTGTGTGTGTGAGGGCTGTGTCGGTGTGTGTGAGGGCTGTGTCGGTGTGTGTGTGAGGGCTGTGTCGGTGTGTGTGTGTGAGGGCTGTGTCGGTGTGTGTGTGTGAGGGCTGTGTGTCTGTGTGTGTGTGAGGGCTGTGTCTGTGTGTGTGTGAGGGCTGTGTCTGTGTGTGTGTGAGGGCTGTGTCTGTGTGTGTGTGTGTGTGAGGGCTGTGTCGGTGTGTGTGTGTGAGGGCTGTGTCGGTGTGTGTGTGTGAGGGCTGTGTCGGTGTGTGTGTGTGTGAGGGCTGTGTTGGTGTGTGTGAGGGCTGTGTTGGTGTGTGTGAGGGCTGTGTCGGTGTGTGTGTGTGAGGGCTGTGTCGGTGTGTGTGTGTGTGAGGGCTGTGTTGGTGTGTGTGAGGGCTGTGTCGGTGTGTGTGTGAGGGCTGTGTGTCTGTGTGTGTGTGAGGGCTGTGTGTCTGTGAGTGCTGTGTCGGTGTGTGTGTGTGAGGGCTGTGTGTCTGTGTGTGTGTGAGGGCTGTGTCGGTGTGTGTGTGTGAGGGCTGTGTGTGTCGGTGTGAGAGATGAGATGACGGACAGACTGCGAATATGACAAGTTTAATAAGTAGTTCAATGAATGTCAGCGTAAAGTTGTTAGTAGTATGAACTATGTCTAACGTATGATACAACAAATGTTCAATAAAATCTTAATTCACATGACTTTTGAATCTGAATAAAAACCTACTTGTGCATAACTAATAAAGCTTGAACTAGGTAAGTAATAAAATAAAAATAAAATCCTACAGAAGTCTTGGACAGAAAGTGCCACTGTGGCCACCTGTAGGTGTGGACCTGAAGCACAAAACTTACAGAGCCGTGTTTTTGTCGTCCAAGCATCGTCTTGGTACGAAGACCGTTTTTTCTCGCAATTGAAAACGGATTGGTTTCTGCGACAAAAACACAACAAGCTTGGTAGGGGCCGAAATAATAATCAGTCCAAAACATTGCAAACAATATCACAAAGCAGTATAACACACATTTCAGCAAGTGTTATTGGAGTGGTCTTCGTAATCCAAGACGGTGCTTGGACCACAAAAACACGGCTCAGGTAGAATTACACTCTCAGAAATGGGGGGTACATTAAGGGTAGAATTGTTACATCGCACCATCACTACCCTTTTTAAACCCTATGTTCAGGCTGGAGGGTAGATGCTGCCGATTATACCCTTCATCTACCCTTTTTAGACGAGAGGGTTGAGAAAGGGTATATTTAGGGTTGCAAAAGGGTATATTTAGGGTTGCAAAAGGGTATATTTAGGGTTGCAAAAGGGTATATTTGTAAGGGTAGAAAAAGGGTAGCAGTATTTCATCACTACAAACACCCTTTTCCTACGAGTGTACAGACTTGCGCAGTATTTCAGTATTGTACGAGGGGTTAGTTATGCCGCTTGCTTAACCCCTTCACACCTATAGATCTTTCCTTTGCTATATAGAAACATCTGTTGTCCGCCATAAAATTACGAAAAGTAGTAACTGAATATACCAAATTAGTAAGTGGACAAGGATACTAAACAGGTCATAGCTATAAAATATTGCTTATAGTCACTAAAAATCGTCTAATGGTACCCAAATTACAATGGAAATTACGCTCTGCGGGTCTCAAGGGGTTAAAATGAAATTGCAGTGAAGAGCTGTCATTAGTGGGTAAGGATTGGTATATTGAAAAGTCCTATTGAATTACTTGTTAGATCATTATCATTATCACTATCATTATCATTATCACCATCACCACATCATTATCACCATCATCACATCATTATCACCACCATCATCATCATCACGAGCCTTAAATGAAGCCCTAAAGAAGAGGGACAAACAGGATATAAATAAGGATGACGAAAATAAGTCAGATCAATATGAGGATAATAAAAGAAGAGAGTAATTAAGAACAGATAATGAGCCCCAGACAGTCATTAGTGAGCTCAGCAGGACAAAAAATGAATACATATATACAACAAAAAAAGTAAGTCCCATTACGCTGCTAACGAAGAGACTCAATGAATGGCAATGAATAGATGTTTTTTTAATGTATTCAAAACAACAAATCTGAATAGCCATAAAAATTTGTACTGATGGAAGAAAAAAAATCAGAGGTGGATATGGAGAGAGAAAAAATAGAACACAATTTCAATCATTCATCCAACGACACACACACACACACACACACACACACACACACACACACACACACACACCTTCGTCTACTGCTAATCAAAATTCACACACGATAATGAGGAGATGTGACTCTCATTACCTTTAACAACCACCACCACCACCACCACACAATCACCACCACCACCACCACAATCACCACCACCACTACCATCATCACCACCACCACAATCACCACCACCACCACCATCATCACCATCACCACCATCATCACCACCACCACGACCACCACTATCACCATTATCATCACCACCACCACCAACAACAGCACCACCACCATCACCATCACCACCACAATCACCACCATCACCACCAACAGCACCACCACCACCATCATCACCACCACCACCATAATCACCACCACCACGACCACCACTATCACCATTATCATCACCACCACCACCAACAACAGCACCAACAGCACCACCACCATCACCACCACCACCACAATCACCACCATCACCACCAACAGCACCACCACCATCACCACCACCACGACCACCACTATCACCATTATCATCACCACCACCACCACCAGCAGCACAATCACCACCACCACCACCACAATCACCACCATCACCACCAACAGCACCACCACCATCACCACCACCACCACAATCACCACCATCACCACCAACAGCACCACCACCATCACCACCACCACGACCACCACTATCACCATTATCATCACCACCACCACCACCAGCAGCACCACCACCACAATCACCACCACCACCACCACAATCACCACCATCACCACCAACAGCACCACCACCATCACCACCACCACCACAATCACCACCACCAACAGCATCACCACCACCACGACCACCACTATCACCATTATCATCACCACCACCACCACCAGCAGCACCACCACCACAATCACCACCATCACTGCCACCACCACCATCACAATCACCACCACCACCATCATCATCACCACCACCACCACCAAGTAGTTAATCTTTTCGTATTTCGTAATTACGAGCGAGCGCGAGTCCTCACTGGATACGGGATTTTTCCGGGATAAGCGACCGACCCGACCCGACCGACCGTCACGCTTTTCAGGAGCTTATATCTTTGGAATCCCGCTTCCGATTGAAAAGCGGTCTTGGCCATCTGATAGCCCCATTCAATCCCTATTTGTGCTTGACATGTTTTGTCTCACGTGAGAGGTCAGGATGGCGCGTGGCGCGTGCCGCGTGAGGGGTGTCAGACAACGTTATCTTGCTATAGCTGAGAAACGGCTGTACCGACTAAGTTGAAATTTGGTGTGTGGTTTGAGACCACACACCTAGCAATGTCACACAGGTCAAACTCCGGGTGACGCCGCACGTGCGCACGTGCGGCGGGTTTCTACAGGCTTGCTCGTTCTTCGCCGATTAAGGCGTCTTACTGGTTTATAGTAGTGATTTTAGAATGTGTGTGTGTGTGTGTGTGTGTGTGTGTGTCTGTGTGTGTGTGTGTGTGCGCGCGTGTCTGTGGCAAGGGAGTGAGGTGAAGAAAATGAGTAAAAGAAGGAGTGAAAAGGTAAGAAATGAGGTCATAAAAAAAAAGGAAAAAAAAAAAGAAAGGAAAAAAAGAAACAGAAAACTACAAAAGAGAAAAAAAATAAGTAAGAAATAGTAAGAAATGAGGTCAAAGAAAACGAAGCTACAAAAAAAAACTGAAAAAGAAAAATGGCAAAAAAAATAAGTGGAGGCGGAAGAGAAGGAGCATAACAACACAAGTACTACTACAACACAGGTACTACTACAACACAGGTACACGAGCACACGTACGTACAGGTAGTCAAAGGGATGAGTTAGCCGCAAGCTCGCACAGAGGAAGCACCGGAGGACGTGCTAACTGAAGGTAAAGGTGTGATGATCGTGACCGCCGCTTGGTCATTACGTCTGGAGAACTAGATCGATTTACCTTTTGTGGAGTGGCGCGTGACTGAAGGAAGGAAGGAAGGAGGGAGGGAGGAGATAAAGGTGGAAGGAAGGTGGAAGGAGATAAAGGTGGAAGGAAGGTGGAAGGAGATAAAGGTGGAAGGAAGGTGGAAGGAGATAAAGGTGGAAGGCAGGTGGAAGGAAGGAGGAAGGAGATAAAGGTGGAAGGAAGGAGAAAGGAGATACAGGTGGAAGGAAGGAGAAAGGAGATACAGGTGGAAGGAAGGTGGAGGAAGGACAAGATATGGTTATAGCAAAGTAGTTCTCGTCGATAGAATATATAACATTTAATAAGGAAGTCTATTTTCTGAAGGAGGAGGAAGGAAGAAGACAGGGTGGTGGCAAAATAGATCTCGATAGGATGTCAAAATAAGGAAGTTTAAGGAAGAAGGAGGAAGATAGGGTGGTAGCAAATATGTCTAAATAAGGAAGTCTATATTCTGAAGGAGGAGGAAGGAAGATAGGTGGTAGCAAAATAGATCTCGGTAGAATGTCAAAATAAGGAAGTTTATTTTCGGGGTTCGCCAGGTATTGGAAGGTGAGTTTAATTATGACTCCTGTAAGATTGACGAGCGAGTGTGTGGTGTTCCTATTTTGAGCACAGGTGAATTGCTAAGGCGACGGACTCTCTCTCTCTCTCTCTCTCTCTCTCTCTCTCTCTCTCTCTCTCTCTCTCTCTCTCTCTCTCTCTCTCTCTCTCTCTCTACCTTGACACGCCCACAGGTCATCAGGAAGCAAGGTCACGTGAAGGGGGGGAGGGGAGGGAGGGGACGTCATGTGTTATTAAAGGTCTTGTGGTGCTTGTGTGGATTAGTATTGCTATGATTTTGTTCGTTTCTTTATTGCAGTGGTGAAAGGAAGAACAAGGGGCCTGAACATAGGGAGATGGAGAACAAGTGAACAACCACTACATTATCTAATCGTAAAACCATAAGAATTACAGCTAACAGAACATTAAATTACATACACATTAAAAACAGAAGTTAAAAATAAAGTGGAAGGTTCCTCCCCACCCCTCCCAACAGTATTTTTTAGCACAAAGTATAAGAATAAAAACAAACAGATCATTCTATACATACATATTATAGAAACCAGTTCAATAAAGTGGAAGGCTCCTCCCCACCCCTCTCTACCAAATGACACTATCGGAAGGAGAGCAAGGGAAAGCACCTTATCTGCAGCAAAGATCAGACATGGATATTTTTCATAGGACAGAAGAAGAGGAGGTTTATGAAGCGAGGACTTGGCAGGAAAAGCATTGTGACTCATAGCATTCCAGCCGCGACGCCTCAATTGTAAAGGATGAAACATGACGGGATATAACGAGGCGCGGCTCCTGTGAAGGGTGTTCAGGGACGGAAATAGTACCAGGAGGAGGAGGAGGAGGGGGAGGAGGAGGAGGAGGAGGAGGAGGAGGAGGAGGAGGAGGAGGAGAGGAATGTTGGGAGGGGCATTGTGGAGGAAGAAAGGAAGTGTCTGTATAGAAGTCAAAATTAAGTTTCATGAAGGAATGTAAGAAAAATAGGAAAAAAAACCCCTCTTTACTAACCCCTCCACAACACCATCACAACCATCAGCACCGTCATATAAATAGCCATCACTCCAACACCACCCCACCACCACCACCACCACCACCACCTCAACAACAACACTCAACACGCTGTTCTCAGTTCAAACTTAGTCACCAAAAAAAAAATATCATAGAAGCAAAATAAATAAGACTTGCATGATTATAATTTTTTTTTTTTTGTAAGAGAAAAATAATTAACACAAAAAATATATTTTTCAATCACTTAATTGGTCGTCCTTGTTAGCTCCCTCGGGTGTTGTGCAGGCAGGCCGAGGCTGCTGCACCGCCACGGTGGAGAAGACGGTGAGGCGCCTGAACCTGCGGGACGGAACGCGTGCTCCACGTCCTGCAGGAAAGGAGGAAGCTCTGCGTCCTCCTCGTCGGCCACGCACATCACAGCCTCCTCGTCGTGGTTCACGGACACGTCGTCCTCCTGCTCGTCGCGCTCCCACTGTGCACAGCCACAAAGCCCGGCCACCAAGCTCGCCCCCGCCACGCCCTACGCTGCCCAGGAGCTGAAGGGCGTGACGCCGCACTCCAGCAGGAAGGCATCGCCCAAAGCGGCCGCCGGGCGCCTCACCTGCGTCTGGTAGAGGACGCCGAGGAAGCGTCTGCTTCTGAGGCCGTCGTGACGGAGGTCGTCGCCCCGGGTGACGAGCTAGGCCAGGCAGCAGGACAACACCTCCTCCACGACGCATGGGCACGGCCACGACAAGGTCCCCGGCAGGACAAGCAGCGACACGCCCAGCACCGCCCCGCCGCCAGCAGGTCCCACCGGTGCCCTGGGGGTCGGCGGACTCCTTCGCCGCCACCCTCGCTTACGATTGGGCTCCCA